>JAABKJ010075445.1:58796379-59382381 GCA_011634705.1 Andricus grossulariae | reverse complement strand
AGAATTTATGCTTCTCAAAAGTCTTACAAAATTTCTTTGAAAATTTTTTCGACAACACTCGTCGATTTCAATTTGTTTATCAAAATTCCACGATGAGAATGTTTACCACAAAGCATAAAGAGCTTTCAGCAATTCTATCTTCAACTATACTTAATTATGTAGAAAATCTAGAATATGAAGGTGCATTCCAAGTGCAAAGAATAAATATCAGAGCGTGAAGCGCGAGATCCGGCAAACGCGCGCCCCACAGTGGGACCATACACATATTTTTCGTTCAAGAAAGTCTGCAGCCTTCAATTTTGCCCCGATTTGCGATTTTTTTAAAAATTAAAATGCAATAAATTTCAAAGAGCAGCTTGGTCAAGAATTTCCGAATTTGCATTTGTTTATTTATTATATGTTTACTCAAAGTACGAGAAAATCGAGATTCTGCACATAATTAATATATACTCTTCAAAAACGGTTTGCATATAATGAAAATCATCATGAATCAACGCAAGAGTACTTTCAGAATACTAATAATTTGATTATTGTATGTGTTGATTATTATAAACAAGTTAAATTAACAAATAGCCAAATATTGTAGTTTGGGTTCAAAAGCATTTGTTCTTAGCTAAAAATGCTTAAAATTATTGTGAGAGTGATTTTCAGTCAGAATATCTATAAATTATTAACAATTAGAATTGTTATAAACAATTTTTTGCAAAAATTTGGAATTTGTGGTGTTTTCAATTGCGGTTTTCCTTTCATCACCTGAATTGATGCATATATTCTTAAAAGTAATATAGGTTCAATTATACTTGTGCAGAAATTGCCCCGGTTGGCCCTGCTGCGACAAGGTTTCTGGTCGGATCCCGGCTCTAAATATCTTTTGAAACAATTAAGTTTTCCTAAAAATGTTAAAATCCTACAAAATAAAAAAATTTGTCTTACAATCTTCCAGATTCTTCTTCGACATATTTTGAAATCTTCAAAACTTAAAATTAATCTTCTAAAATGAAACCTAAATCATTAAAAATTGTCCCAGAAATCTTATTGTTGTCAACGGTAATTTTTTTGTTATCGGTACCGATAATTTTTATAAATTATAGTGAGGTGGCAAAATGTTGATAACAGAATTATTTCCCAGTATAACAAATAATTCACAATTGAAATGTTCTCTTTTCGCAATAATGTTTAAAAACATTTAGAAATAAATTTTACCATGAAATAAAATTACTTATTTAGAAAATCTTATTTACAAAAATTGATTAAGAAATTCGTAATATTTTTTAAAAGATAAACAATCTGAACATTTTTAATAATTAATAAACAAAATACCATAAGAAATTATGTGAAGAATCAAGAATTCAATATAATAGAATTAAGAATGAAGAAACAGTTTAATCATTCTACAAACAAATTTCAATCTTTTTGTATATTTAATTAGTATTTTTACACAGAACAGAATTTATTACTTTTTTCTTTAAAAATCTAGTGGTAGAGTGGTGCATGACGCAAAAGTTCGAATTGGTAGAACTGGAAAAATCAGAGCTTCAGGAAGTCGATGAATTCGAATCAGAGCGAAATGCATTTGGAATTGATCGGATCATTGAAGCTTTGCAAGCACATACGTGGTCCAACATGAAATTAAAAGGTAACAGAATTTGCTTATCATTTTAAATTGATCAGGGTGGCCGCAGGTCAGGGAAAATCTGAATATGAAGGGAAAATCAGGGATTTTGAAAAAAAATCTTGCAAAAGTCAGGGAATTTATATGAGAGGCACTTTAAATAACTGTCAAGGATAATACATTTAATTAAAAATTATACCATTTGGTTGAAAATGCAACTGTTTTCTTGAAAATATAATCATTTTGTTGAAAATTAAAATATTTTAGTTAAAAAGTCTTTTTTTATATATATTTATATTTAAAAATTTTATATATTTATTTACTTATATTTATATTTATTCATTTTTCTATTTCCTATTTATATTTCTCTTTATTTTTGGATAAAAATTTAATTATTCAGTTGAAAATTCAACGATTTTTTTTAAGTCATGCTTTTTCGTTGGAAATTCAACTGTTTTGTTGAAAATTAATTTTCTTTCTTTGAAAAATCTTCTCTTTTGGTTGAATTTAACTGTTTTTTAATTAAAATAAAAAATTTGTCGGTTGAAAATTTAACTGTTGGTAGAAAGTTGATCCAATTTGTCAAAGAATATCTTTTCTGTTGAAGATTTATCATTTTAGTTGAACATTCGTTTTTGTTTTATTTCAAAACTAATTTTTTTTAAACTGAAAACGTAATTTGTGTAAAAGTTGAACTACTTTGTTAAAAATCTATTTATTTTTTAGTTAAAGGTTTATCTCTTTTGTTGAAAATTTAACTATTCTATTAAAAATTCGTTTTTTTGTTAAAAATCATTTTTTTACAGAAAATTTAGCTTCCATTTCTGGTTAAAAATTAATCGTTTTTAGTTGAAAAATTTATCCGTTTAGTTGAAAATTTATATCTTCAGTGGAAATTTTGACCATTTCGTTAAAAATTTGTTTTTTGTTGTAGTTAAAAATACATTTTTTGTATTGATATTTTAACTCTTATATTTTTGGTTAAAAATGTATCGTTTTTAGTTGAAACTTCGTCTTTTTTATAGAAAACTGATCTTCTTGATTTGAAATATTCTCTTTTTTGGTTAAAATGCAACTGTTTTACAGAAACTTCGTCTTTTGGCTTAAAAAGTCAACAATTTGGATGAAAAATTTTTTATTTCTTGACTGAAAAATTTTTGTTGGTGGAAAATTCGTCTTTTTAGTTAAAACATTCATTATTTTTTTAGTTAAAAATTTATCGCTCTGGTTGAAATTTGGATTATTTGGTTAAAAAATCGTTCTTTTTGTGTTAAAATTCAATTTTTTTACTGAAAATTTAACTTTTTCATTTTTTGATTGAAAATTTATCGTTTTTAGTATGAAAATTTGTCTTTTGGTAGAAACATAATCTTCTTGGTTTGAAATTTTCTCTTTTTTTGGTTAAACATGCAACTGTTTGGTTAAAAATATTGTTTTTTTTAAATGAAAATTCAACTTTTATAAAAAATTCTTATTTTGCCTTAAAAATTCAACAATTTCGATGAACTTTTTTTCTTTCTTGACTAAAAAATCTTTGTGGAAAAAATCGTCTGTTTTGTTAAAAAAATATTTATTTTAGTTCAAAATTTATATCTTCGTTTGAAATTTTGACTATATGATTGAAAATTTGTTTTTTTTTTTGTTTGTTAAAAATCAATGTTTGGTACTGAAAATTCGTCTTTTTTTGTTAGAAAACTAACCTTCTTGGTTTAAAATATCCTCTTTTTTGCTTGAAAATTCAACAATTTGGATGCAAGTTTTTTTTCTTTTTGACTGATAAATCTTTGTGAAAAATTCGTCTTTTTAGTTAGAAAAATTCATTATTTTAGTTGAAAATTTATCTCTTTGGTAGAAATTTGGACTATTTTATTAAAAATTAATTTTGTTCTCTGAAAATTTAGCGTTTCCATTTTTGGTTGAAATTTTCTCTTTTTTACTTGAAAATTTAACTATTTGTTTGAAAATTCATGTATTTTGTTTGGTTGAAAATTAATTTTTTTGCTTAAAATACCTATTTTCGAATTGAAAATGCAACTATTTTACAGAAAATTCTGCTTTTGGTTTGAAAATTCAACAGTTTGGATGCAATTTTTTTCTTTCTTGACTGAATAATCTTTGTTTGTGAAAAATTGTTTTTTTTTTGTGCAAAAAATGATCTTTTTAGTTAAAATTGGGACTATTGAATTTACTTTTTGTTTAAAATTCATATTTTGGCGTTGAAAAGTCAACTGACATTTTTTTTTAAATTAAATTTCAACTATTTTTTTTTAAATTTGTCTTTTCGATTCAAAAATTCATATGTTTTAGTAGAAATTTCATCTTTCTTGGATAAAAATGCAACTATTTGGTTGAAAATTCAATAATTTTGTTAAAAAGTCATCCTTTTTGGATGAACTACTTTGTTGAAATTTTTTTTTTAAAGAAGGTTTATCTCTTTGGTTAGAAATGTAACTATTTTGTTGGAAATTAATTTTTTTTTTTGCTGAAAATTCATATTTTCTGTTTGAAAATTTAATTTTTTTACAGAAAATGCGTCTCTTGGCTTGAAGGTTTTAAAATTCATTATTTCTGAATGAAATTTCATCTTATTTGATTAAAATATAAACTATTACACTATTTGGTTGAGAATTCATCTTTTTGGGTTGAAAATTAAATTTTTTGTTGAAAATTAAATTTTTTTGTTGAAAATTAAATTTTTTGTTGAAAATTTAATAATTATTTGTTAAATTCAAGTATTTTCTAAAAAGTCATTTTTTACGGCAGAAGAGCCTTTTTTGTTTAAAATCATTGAATTTAAAAAATTTGAATTTGTATTTGAAATATTGTTTTATTCCGTTTATAGAAGATCAATAAGTTAACATTTACGCTTTTTATAAAGATTTTTATAAACAAATTCTCCATAAATGAGTTTTTCTCAAAGCTAAATTGATTTTTCTGGCCAAAAATGATTCACAATTGTCTTTAGAGGCATTTATATACTTCAGGCTTTAACAAACATAAATAATATAGATTGTTAATAAAAATGTAACTAAACAAATGTCTCAACCGGCCGCTTCCCCGAAAAAAAAAATTGTTTCTTCAATTACTGTTGAAATGACATTTCTTGCGTTACGTAACCAACGAACTGGATTAAAAAATAATTTATCTGATTGTTATAAACATTTTTTAAAACAGAAAATAAGATTTATCATTTTTACATACAAAAGAGATATTTTTCATTGAAATGATCTAACAATAAACTAATAGGGACTCAAAAACTGGATAATAGACACTAAATAACAATTTTTGTAATTGTTAAGAACAATTTCTATAAAAAATGTCACATTCTGCAGTTTTAGTGTAGAAAAAAGTTATTTTTTCTCCAATCATTGTTGTGATAAGCTTAATTTTAATATTGAATAAACTATATTGATTAGAACTTGATGAATCTATTTGTTATAAATAATTTTGTAAACAAAAATTCTATGCTCATCATTTTTACATAGAATAGGTAATTTTTTGCTAGGAGACTAGCCTAAAATTTTTTAATGTTGATGAGAATGAATAAATAAATAATCAAGTCAGTAAATAACAATTTTTATGCCGTTTAATTTAAATTTATTTAAATGCTTTATGGAAAATACTATTTTTTTGACTGATTGTGACATTTTTTATAGAAATTGTTATTAAAACATAAACAAATTGTTATTTAGTTTCTCATATCCTCTTTTTGATTCACTGTTGGTTAATGGTTTGATAATTTCAGTGGAAAAAGTCTCTTTTGAATGTAAAAATGATAAATCTTAGTTTTTGTTTAAAAAAATGTTTACAAAAATCACATAAATTATTTTCTAATAAATTTCGTTGATTATTCATCGCAAGACAGAAATACATTAATTATTAAATAAATAGTTGAATTTTCAACTAAAAAAACTAAAACACCTGAACTGGATTAGTTCAATTTAAAATTTCAAAAAATTAATTTCCAACCCCAAAAAAACGAATTCTCAACAATATAGTTAAATTTTGAACCAAAAAAATTTATTTTCAACTAGAATTATATGAATCTTAAAAAAAAAGAATTTTCAATTAAAATGATGATTTTTAAAAAAACATTAATTTTTAATCAAATAGTCAAATTTTCAGTCAAATATTTTAGAATTCAACTCAAAAAGCTCAATTTTGAAGCGAAAATTGAATAATTATATTTTCAGTTAAAAACAAATAATTTCAAACCACAAAAAAATGAATTTTCAACAATATGGTTTAATTATCAACCAAAGAGATGAATTTTTAACTAAAATGATGAATCTTCAAGAAGAAAATTAATTTTTAATCACACAGTGGAATTTTCAACTAAATAGTTGCGTTTTCAATTCAAAAAAATAAATTTATAACTAAAAATGGAATAATTATATATTGAGGTAAAGAATTTAATTTTCAACCATATAAAAAATTAATTAAAACTGAAATAGTTATATTTTCAACCGGAGGGATGAATTTCGAACCAAAAAATAAATTTCTGTCGAAAAAGACGAATTTTCAAAAAATACATACGTTTTTAACAAAGTAGTTGAATTTTTAACTAAAAAGATTAATTTTCAACTGTAACAAATTTTCAAACGAAAATAAAATAATTACATTTTCAGTGAAAAAAATTATTTTTCAATCAAAGAAGAAAAAAATTTCAAGAAACTAGTTAAATTTTCAATCATAGAGATTTATTTTTTTCAAACAAATAGTTGATTTTTTAACCAAAAACCTGTATTTTGACTAAAAAGATTACTTTTTTACTAAGAAAGAGGAAATTTCAACAAAATACATGAATTTTCAAACAAATAGTTGAATTTTCAACTAAAACCCTAAAACTAAAATACTTAAACTGGATTAGTTCAATTAAAAAATTTTGAAAATTAATTTTCAACCCAGAAAACGAATTTTCAACAATATAGTTAAATGTTCAATCAAATAAATTTATTTTCAACTAAAATTAAGAATGTTCAACTGGAATAGTTGAATTTTAAATTAAAAAATAAATTTTCAACAAAATAATTCAGTTTTTAACCAAAGAGATGAATTCTGAACTAAAATTAAGAATTTTAAAACAAATAGTTTAATTGTCAACCAAAAACATGACTAGTTGTATTTTCAAACAATTAGTTAAATTTTCAAGCCAAAAAGATGAATTTTTCATAAAACAGTTGACTTTTAAACTCAAACAAAAAAGATGAATTTTCAACCAAATAGTTGAATTTTCAACAAAAAAAAGGGATTTTTCAGAAAACAGTTGACTTTTAAACTAAAACAAAAAAGATGAATTTTCAACAAAAAATTCATTTTCAATAAAGAAAGATGAATTTTCAACAACAAAATTTGTTTACTCGAACGGTTGCACTTTTAATAAATGAATAAACTTAAATAAAAAACAGTTGCATTTTCAAAAAAATAGTTACATTTTCAAGCCAAAAAGACGAATTATTTAGAAAACAGCTTACTTCTTAAACGCGAAAAGATGAATTTTCAACCAAAAATTAATTTTTAATCAAGAAAGATGAATTCTAAACATAATAGTTTAATTTTTAACCAAATACTAAACTTTTAAACCTACAAATATAAAATCTCAAAGCAAATTGTAATATTTGATCTTTCAACTAAAAAAGGTTAATTTTCTGCAAAAAGACGAGTTTTCAACCAACAAGATTAATTTCCAACAACAGAAAAAAAATAAATTTTAAACAAAAGATATGAATTTTCAAGCATCGAAAAAAAAAATTTACGACAAAAAATCGAAGTTAAATTTTCAGTAAAAAAATTAATTTTCAACGAAGAGATGAACTTGCAACTAAAATGAATAATCTACAACAAAAAAATCAATTTTTAACGAAGTAAACTTTCAACCCAGAAGTTTAATTTTCCGACCAAAAAGACGAATATTTAACACGAATACTTGAATTTTCAAACAAGAAGATTAATTTTTAAACAAGATTAATTTTCCATTAAAAATACAATTTTACAACAAATACATGAATTTTCAACGAAATAATTGTATTTTAACTAAAAAAGATCAAATTTAAAACAAAAATGTTATTTTTTAACCAAAAAGATTAATTTCTACAAAAAAGAAAAAAAAATTAAACCAAATACAAGAATTTCCAATTAAAAAAGATAAATTGTCAACCAAAAATTAAATAGTTACATTTTCAGTAAAAACAATTATTATTCAACCAAAGACATCAATTTTTAACTAAGATGATGAAATACTTAATTGAAATAGTTACATTTTTAGTTAAAAAAACGACTACTTTTGAGTAAAAAAAAAAAAAAAACAACAATTTTCAACAAAGAAGTTAAAGTTTGAGCTGGAATAGTTAAATTTTCAGTAAAAAAATTAATTTTCAGTCAATGAAAAAATTAATTTTTAACGAAATACATGAAATTTTTAAGTAGATATCTGAATATTCAATGAAAAAATATAAATTTACGACAAAAAATGGAAAAGTTAAATTTTCAGTAAAAAAATTAATTTTCAAAACAAACCAAAAAGAAAATGTTCAAAATAGTCAAATTTTCAACCAGAGAGATCAATTTTCAACTAAAATGTTTAATCTGCAACCACAAAAACCAATTGTTAACAAAGTAGTTCAACTTTCAACCCAGAAGTGGAATTTACCAACCAAAAATACGAAGTTTCAACAAATTAAAATTTTTCAGTCAGTCAAGAAAGAAAATTTCATCCAAAATGTTGAACTTTCAACAGAAAAGATTATTTTTTACCAAAAAAAGACGATTTTTCAACAAAATGGATGAATTTTCAACCAAAAAGATGAATTTTCAACTAAAAGGGATCAATTTGCAACGAAATAGTTGAATATTGAACTAAAAAAGATCAGTTTACAACCATAAATGGAAATTCCATTTGCAGTTAAAAAAATTAATTTACTACCAAAAAAAAACATCAAAGTTTCAACTAAAATTATGAATTATTTTAAACTTAAATAATGAATCTTCAATTGAAATAGATGAATTTTAACGAAAAAGATGATTTTTTAACAAAACAATTTAACTTTCAAACAAGTAATTTTATTTTAAAACAAAAAGAAGAATTCTCAACTGAAATGAAGAATATTTAACTGGAATACTTGAATTTTCAAACAAGAAGATTAATTTTCCATTGAAAATTACGATTTTTCAACAAATACATGAATTTTCAACGAAACAGTTCAATTTTCTAACTAAAAAAGACCAATTTTCAACCAAATAGTTCAATTTTGAACTAAAAAAGATCAGTTTTCAAACAACAATGTGAATTTTCAACCAAGAAGATTAATTTTCTACCAAGATGAATTTTCAACTAAATACATGAATTTACAACGAAATAGTTTACTTTTGAACTAAAAAACAAAAATTTTCAACCAAATTGTTGAATTTTGAACTAAAAAATATGTGAATTTTTAACCAAGAAGATTAATCTCTACAAAATTTCTTTTTAAACAAAATACATAAATTTTCAATTAAAAAAAACAAACTGTCAATCAAAAACAGAATAGTTAAATATTCAGTTAAAAAAATTAGTTTAAAAAAAACGAATTTTCAACAAAATAGTTAACTACGGTAATATAAAGATACTTTCACAAATGAAAAATCATTGTTATTAAATTTTATATTGCAAAAAAAAAATAAGCACGCTCTAGACAAAATTCCGACTTGAACAAAAAAATTTCTGACAAAATACATAAATTTTCAATTTAAAAGAAAAAAAAAACAATTTTTTTTAACTAAATACATGAATTTTCAAAGAAATAATTGCCTTTTTAACTAAAAAAGAAAAATTTTCAACCTTATTCTTGAATTTTGAACTAAAAAATATGTGAATTTTTAAACAAGAAGATTAATTTCTACAAAAAATTTTTTTTAACAAAATACATAAATTTTCAATTAAAAAAGACAAACTGTCAACCAAAAACAGAATAGTTAAATTTTCAGTTAACAAAATTAGTTAAAAAAAACGAATTTTCAACAAAATAGTTAACTACGGTAATATAAAGATACTTTCACAAATGAAAAATCATTGTTAATTGATTATTATTTTTAATTATATTACTTTTGAATGATGCCAGAAAGTTGTGGTTCTCTCTGAAATTTTCGATTTTTGTCTGCTTTTCACTTAGAGCGAGGTCAAAGTTAATAAAATTAAACAAAAATAATTGTTTGAATAAATTTGTATTACTTATAACTATCTTCTACTATAATAATTCTAGATAGACGCGGTTTTTTTCTGATATTTTCCAATTTTTGATAACAAATATATTTGGTGAAACAATTCATTGTTATTAATGATATTCTCTTTGAATAATGCTTTGTCAAATGTTTATCTTAGTTTTGGCCTTTTTGTTGATCTTATTATAAATATGTATTATTATTTTCCAACTGAAGAGTCTAAAAAAGTTGAAAGTTTCGGTAAAACCTGCCACTTTCTGGCATTATCATAAGAGAATATATATATATGGTCAACAATAATTTGTTTAAACTTGCTGTATCCAGCATTACTATAGGAGAAGATGATTACAAGCAGTACGAAAAATTTAAAACAAATATGTTTATTAAATTCTAATAATTAATACCACACTCTAAGTGAAATATAGACAGAAATTACAAAATTTTAGAAAAACCGACACTTTCTAGCATAATTCAAAAATAATATTATTGAAAATAACGAATCATACTTCTATTAAACCAATTAGAATAAATTATACTCATTATTCAAGAGCTAATTAAAAGGCACAACAAAATCCTGATTTTAATTTTATCAACCTGCAATCTGTGTACTCTTATTCTTTTAGTTAAATTAAAAATTTTATCTCATTGGAAATGACAAGCAAAGGAATAAATTCATAATTCATTTGAGATTTTATATTGTAATGAAACATTTACTGATTTGATAGAAGATTCGAGAAGATGTTATTATCTTGTTTTATTACATTTCGTTCCGTTTATTACTTTGATTGCCTAATTATCAAATTAAACTATATGCCTTAATTTGAAGTACTGGGTTAGTACACGTCAGAAATATCAGGATCTGCAGGTTTTTTTTCAACTTAATTTACACTTTGTGAAATTGTAGTGCTATACAAGAGAAAATTCGGTACTCAAGGATTTAAAAAAAAAATTAATTACTAAAGTTACGCCATGTTGAATTTTGCAGTTAAATTTTTTTGAATTGTCGATATTTCGGGAAACGCTAATTGGATTTTGATCAAACTTGAACATGCTAGAGTTAAAATAATATATTTCAAAAATATAATACAACTGATAAAGAGAAAATCTTTTAGTCCGAAAGCAAAAAACAAAATTTGATTTAATTTTTCGGGAATCACTCCCTTTTTAATTTTTTTTAAATATTGACAGAATGATTGACGGAAATACAATCTTCGCTGATTCCATAAAGGAATCAAGCGTGTTTTTGGAAAAATATCAAAACTGTTAATTTGTTCATCAATATTGTTCCTAAAATTGCCTAATAGCAGATATTTTTACTTCATTGTAATAGAAGTTTAATTTCTCTAATAATTCATACCAATAATGTCAATTTGAATGAGCTAAATGTAGCCAATCCCGCAGGCTCGAAAGCGAATTCGCTAACAGTGATCTGACCATAAAGTGAGTGATTAATTACAAACAGTAATTTACATATAGTGATGTATATCGTTATAAGCCTATAATAATTTTTGTCCTCGAGTATTTTCTTGCGAAAATAAAATCAAACTTTTTTATCTGTTCCAGAAAAAGAGAGACTGGCGCACTGATGAAAGATTCAGGCCTTGAGAACAATAATACATTATTGTTATTAATTATATTTTATTTTTACATTTTCTCAAATTGAATTATGGTGTAGCGAATTTTGTTTTACATTTCGTTTATATGTACTATTCTAAAACACTTTGATATTGGGTGTAAGGTGCTTACGGAAATTTCTTTGAGTTCTTGTGGGCTCATGTAGAAAACAGTGCCGCTGTACATGTTAATTTTCGCCTGTCTTAGTATAATAGTATTTGTATAGATTCCACGTAGAATTGTATTATTTTTTTCCAATAAAGCCAGGATGTCACCAGTAGACGTTGCTAAAACAAGTCGCTCTTTGGTTGGCATAGGCGCAGGGGCACCGCGTCCTCCTCTAATATAAATTGGTTTATCAGCAGAAAAAGTGTACCTGCGAATTTCATATACACTGTCCGGATTACTGTGGGGAAAAAGTTGAAGAAATTCAAGATCTTTAGGATAATGTCCAAGTATGGGTGAATAACAACGCATGGCAGGAAGAATCCTTGGCCTGGCATGAGAAGAAGTCTCGGCAGCAGAAGCAGACCTGCCAGGAGAACGATTTCTGCCAGAAGAAGAAGTGTCAGCAAAAGGAAAGCTAGGAAGAGGGTCGCCATTAGGTAGACACTCAAAGTGTGAACTCAAGTCTGCAACATGAAATAGAATATTAATATTTTCTTGAAATATACATCCTATGTCATTATTGAATGTGTGCTATTCCCAAATCTAATTTTTTACCTAATGTAATTTTTTCAAATATTATAATTATTCAAAAAGAGTCTGATCAAACCTCATCACTACAGTAGCATTCAAATATAAAGAATAAATCAAAAAGTTCCCAAATTTGTGCTTTGAAATTTCTGATTCAGCCAACCTAATATAATAATATACTAATATAATAATATAATAATATAAGGTCTGCTGTCAGGAGCAATTAGGGTGGTCCAAAAATACCCTACAAAGTTGAACAAGTATTTTCCATAACAAATAAAGAATTTTTGTAAATCTTATGCAGAATCGTCAATTCTCGGTGAATCGACTTGAAGCTTAACATTTCTCTTTAAAATCAGCTATAGAATAGAAGTGAATTATTACTTTTTAAATATCTCTTCCATAAGTTCTGTATTATGATCAATAATAATTTTTTTGAACAATTACGTTTGTTAAATTAATCGTTACCTCGCACTAAGTGGAATGAGCTTTCAACCAAAAATAGTTGGATTTTCTTATTAGGTTCTATTACTTCAGTTCGCATTTGAATGGACAAATGAAAAAAAGCGGACTGTGAAGCCTGCGATGAATAAACAGGATTTCCGATAATTTATAGACTAAAAACATTCTAAATAAACATAGAAGTTCATTTTTAATATTCGGAAATTTTGGTGACACTATTTTTACACAATTAAAAAAAAATTTGACACTCCAACAGAAATGTTTGCAACGGCCCTGATTGTTTATGGTTCGTTGAGTCCCGATATAGCGTGAAGGCCATTGAGAGACCCCCGACGCGGCCACTACAGCGGGACTCTAGTGTAGATAGGAAGTGGTGTCGAACTAAAATGGAAGGGTCATAAACCGAATGAGATGAAAATTAAATCGAGGGCAAAGTGAACGCAAGGGTAAAGTGAACACACTTTCAAACTTTTATATTTTACTACTTTTCTCTTTATTTTTCTTTAGAATCTCGATAATAAGCTTCTAGGCGACGTCGTCTATGGTTTACGAGCGCAAATGCCATTTTCCACTTTTTCCCTATCCAGACAAACCTCGTCTTGTGAACAGTTGCGCCAGGCATAAAACCGCTATCGCATTCATTTCGGATTCACGGCGTCTGGGAATATCGTGTAAGGTCGAGAAATCGATACATATTTTTCTTCTCGAAGCTCGTTTCTTCATATCGGATATTTTCACCAGATATGCAAACTTTAAAGAGAGAGAAGGAAAAAAAAAATACCCTGAGAAGAATCTCAATGGGAAATCCAACAAAGTTTTCTTAAAAACAGGTGCTGAGTTCTCATAACAGCGTTCAACATAATTATCAATTTTATTCTGATTTTTAATCAATCAGTGAAATTAAAAAAGTACTGTGCGGTTCATGAGACTGCACGGCCATACGTCACTTTTTGCTCAAATCAGGGATAATCGGGATGTAACATTTTTCTGGGATGGCCGCGTTCCATACAGAAATATAAAAGTGTGATGTTACCGTGGCCGTGCGGTCTCACGGACCGCACGGCCACCATACTTTTTTAACCTTCCTTGGCGAAAACACAGCTAAAACTAAAGTTAATAATACGGCAGCCTCGAGGAAGGCCAGAGGGGGCACATATCAGAATGATGGTGCGGCCTGTGAGACCGCACGACCATACTTCTAGGCTTAAATACACCTTTGAATTATATTAGACATCAAAATCTTTCTCCTATTCACTTTTTCCCCCATTTTTAAAGAATTCCTCTTTTCTTTCCTGTTTTCAAGAAACTTTCCTACTATTATATTTTGGTTAAAAATTCGACAACTTGATTGCAAATTTAAATATTTTGTTCAAAATTTGTTTGTTTTCTTTTGGCTGAAAATTAATTTTTTTATCTGAAAATTTAAATGTTCTATTTTTGGTTAAAAATTTAGATTTTCTACTTTTGTTTAAAAATTGATCGTTTTTAGTTGTAAATTTCACAATATAGCTGAAAATCGATTTTGTTGTAAGTTCCTGGTTTTTTGTAGAAAATTAATCTCCTTGATTCAAAATTCAACTGCTTAGTTGAAATAATTTTTGTTTAAACTAAAATTTAACTATTTTATTTTAGATTGAATAATGATACAATTCTGTTTTAGTGTGAAAATTTATCGCTTTTAGTTAAAAATTTAACAATTTGGTTGAAAATTGATGTATATTGTTGGAAATTCGTCATTTTTGGTAAAAGACTAATCTCGATTGAAAATTCAACTACTTGGCTGAAAGTTCAACTACTTTTTTGAAAAATCTTTTTTTTTTTGTTGAAGATTCATCTCTTTGGTTGAATATTTGAAGATTTTTTTGAAAATTCCTTTTTTGATTCAATATCAATTTTTTCAGCTGCAAATTTAACTATTCTACTTTTGGTTGAACATTGATAGTTTTAGTTTAAAATTTAACTATTTGTTTGAAAATGATATTTTTTCTGAAACTTCATATTTTAAGGTAAAAAAGAGTTTAACTGTTTTGTAGGATTTTCGTTTGTTTGTCTTTTTAGTTGAAAATTCTATTATTTTCACAGAAAATTGAACTGTTTGGTTGAAAGTTGAACTTATTTGTTAAAAATTCATCTTTACTGTAGAAGATTTATCATTTTAGAATTTTAGTTGAAAACTCAAATATTTGGTTACAATTTTAATTGTTTTTTTTTCAAATTCAGCTATTTTGTTGAAAATTTAAATATTATTTTTTTCAAAAAATATCTGTTTTATTGAACATTCGTCTTTTTTTTTATAGAAAATTCGTCCATTTTTATTAAAAGTTTAACTGACTTCTAGAAAATTGGTCTTTTTGTCTTATTTTGTTGTAAATTTCAGTATTTTGTTGAGAAGCCATTTTTGTTTGTTTAAAAGATGAGTTGTTTGTTGAAAATTCGTTTTATTTTTAAATTGAAAAATTGTCGTTTTTTACATTCTCATCTCAATGAGAAGGTAATTCGAAAGATTGATCAGATTAGATTGTGCTTTGGCACTCTTTTTGAAGGCCTAAAAAGAAAGAACGAGTTCGTCAACCAGCTATTTTGGATCAAAATTCAAAAACTGAGAAAAAAAACATTTTGAAAATTTTTGAGACCACTTTTTTTCGAAATTTGAAAATTCTATGTATAGTTATTAGTAGTCATCCAAGAGAACAATAATTTATCCTTGTGAAATTTTTTGATAAAATGAAAATTATCAGAGTTACAGCATTTTGAAAATCCAAAAAAACAAACGAAAATTAATATTTTGAGCCGAACAACGCATGATATGAAAAAAAGCCATGAGAAGAAAAACGTTTCTTTTCGAGATATCTACAAGATTATCATAACAAATTTTTGAATTTTTCGAAAAATCGAAAATTCAAATTTTGATCGCACAAAAAATAATGAAAAATTAAAAATTCCATTTTGCGGTCATAAAAAATAATAATTAAAAAATGTCTCATTTTCGCTCGTTGTTTATTTATATAAAAAATAGAAAATGACAAAAATTAAAAAATCGAATCCATAGACGCTCTTGTGCAACTATCGCTGACCACTTCTAAACAAAAAATTGAAAATCGGTTGAAAATTGTAGGCTATAGGTGATTTTGAGTAGTAAATTCCCAATTCAGCCCACTGTGCAGCGGGACCAAATGCATATTTTTCGTTCAAAAAAGTCCACAGCCTTCAATTTTGCCCCGATTTGCGATTTTTTTTCTTTAAATTAAAGTGCAATACATTTCAAAGAACACCTTGGTTATGGATTTTTTAATTTGCGTATTTTTATTCATTATATATTTACTCAAAGTATGAGATAATCGAGTTTTAAATTATTGTGAGAGTGATTGCTAGTCAGAATATCTATAAATTATTAACAATTAGAATTGTTAGAAACAATTTTTTGTAAAAATTTGGAATTTGTGTTTTTTTCAATTGCAGTTTTCCTTTTATCATCTAACTTGATGCATATATTCTTGAAAATAATACATGTTCAATTATATTTGTAAAAATACAACAGTTGTTGATTTTTTAAACAAATGAAATAAATAAATATAAAACTTTGGCACTTTGGCCTGGAAAATAATTTTTGGCGCCAAAACTGCTTCAAATTTTTGTGAGAGAGATTTGCACTTAATATTTCTATGTAAAATAACAATAAACAGTTGTTATTAATAATAAGAATTGGTTATTGTTAATCTCACATAGAAATAGTGACTGTAAATCTCTCTCACAAAAATTTAAAGCAGTTTTGGTGCAAACAATTATTTTCCAGGCATATATTATTTTTAAGATTATATGCATCAATTCAGATGATAAAAGGAAAACTGCAATTAAGAAAACCACAAATTCCAAATTTGTGCGAAAAATTGTTTATAACAATTCCAATTGTTAATAATTTATAGATATTCGGACCAGCAATCACTCTCACAATAATTTAAAGCATTTTCAGCGAAGAACAGATGCTTTTCAACCAAACTTACAATATCTGGCTATTTGTTAATTTAATTTGTTCATAATAATAATAATTATGTGCAAAATCTCGATATTCTCGTACTTTGAGTAAACATATAATGAATAAAAAAATGCAAATTCAAAAATACATGACGAAGCTGTTTGAAATTTATTGCAATTTAATTTAAAGAAAAAAAATCGCCAATTGGGGCAAAATTGAAAGCTGTAGACTTTTTTGAACGAAAAATGTGCGTTTGGTCCCACTGTGCGTCGACCCGAAAGGTAACATAGCCCAAAGTTCTATCAAAACTTAGGAAAGCGGGTTTTTTTCACGAAAAAAGGGTAATAATAGAAAAATCAATTCTTCCAAATAAAATTAATGTAAATACCATATTGAGTGAAATATGTAACACTTAAAATTCCTAAGATTTCAAGTCGAAATATGTATTGAATTTTCAACACACAAGATTAATTTTCTAACCATAAAGACGAATTTGAACAACAACAAAAAAACGAATGACCAACAAAAATTAAAATTTTAAATCAAAGAGGATTAATCCTCTAAAAATATGACTTCTAACAAACTAGTTCAACTTTCAACCAAGTAGTTGAATTGTCAACTAAAAAAGATTAATTTTAACCAAATAGTTAAATTTTCAATTAGAAAGATTAATTTTTCAGCAAGTAGATTAATATTATGTCAAAAAAAAAGAATTTTTTAACAAGATACATCCATTTTCAACAAAATTGTTGAATTTTAAATCCAAAAAGACGCGTCATCTACAAAAGAGTTAAATTTTGAATCCGAAAATAAGATTTTTTTAACAAAAAAGTTAAATAGTTCAAAAAAAGTTTCATTTATAATCAAATATGTAAATTTAAACCAAAAATATGAATCTTTAACGTAAAGTGAATTTTCATCCGAATAGTTTCATTTTTTACCATATTCTTGAATCTTCAAACAACCCAGATTAATTAGGAACCAAAAAATTGCATTTTTAACCAAAAAGGATGAATTTTCAATAACAAAGATTAATTTTCGACCAAAAAGGAAGAATTTGTAATAAAATACATGAATTTTCAACTAGAAAAGATCAATTTTCAATCAAAAATAATAATTTTTAACAAAAAATGGAATAGTTACATTGTTATTTAAAAAAATTAATTCTCAACTAAAAAAGAGAATTTCCAAAAAATAGTTTTTTTTTTAACAAAAGAAATGAATTTTCAACTAAAATAATGAATCTAAAAAAAAATTCAGCAAGAGAGTTCATCCCAAAAGATGTTTTTCTTAACCCGGAAAATTAGTTTTCTAAAAACGGAATAGTTAAATTTTCAATTAAAAAGATGAATCTTAAAATAATATAAATTTTTAACAACCTACTTCAACTTTTACCCACTAGTTGAACGCTCAACTAAAAAAGGTAAATTTCTAACCAAATAGTTTAATTTTCAACCAAAAAGATGAATTTCCCAGCAAGAAGATTAATGTCCTACCAAAAAACAAGTATTTTCAACTAAAATACATTAATTTTCAAAAAAATTATTAAATAATAATGCCTAAAGGACGAATCTTCTACAAAGATGTTAAATTTTAACCCGAAAATATGTTGTTTTTTTAATCAATAAAATTAATTTTGTACCAAAAAGTTTAATTTTTCTAAAATTAGCGTAATTTTCCACCAAATTGTTGAATCATTAGTCAAACCAGATTAATTTAGACCCAAACAGTTGCATTTTTATCCAAAATAATGAATTTTTATCCAAGAAGATTAATTTTTGATTAAAAAATACGAATTTTTAATAAAATATATGAATTTTCAACTAGAAAAGATCAATTTTCAATATAAAATATAAATTTTTAACCAAAAATGGAATAGTTACATTGTTAGTTAAAAAAATTAATTCCCAACCAAATGTTTGGACTGACATTGGACGTCCTAGGAACGTCCCAAGGACGTTCTTGGGATGTTCATGGTTTTGTGCCCACTGGGCAGTTATGGTGTCCTATAGCTTCATCTACCAATAATTCCTTATAAGAATCTCTCAAGACGTTTAGTATCCCGTTTGTATCAAATAGCATTTCACTTTTGCTATTTCTCATGCTGAATAATTCTGTACATATAACTGATTTTATTCAACTTTTCGTTTTTTCCATTGAATTATATTCACTTCACACACTTAATGAAATATTTACCACAGAAATATTTTGCACAAGAATATAATATAATGTTGTGCAATTTAAAAATATTTTTTCAGTGTTAAAAAATATAAGTTAATATCTTGTATCATGAAAAAGTATACGTTAATATTTTTTATTGTTAAATAACTACAAGATCATATTTTTTGCATTTTCAAGAAGTTCAAGTCAATACATTGTTTGATTGCTAGAAAATTGAAGTTGATATTGTTCTATCGATGAAAAATGCAAGTTAATATTTGCTGAATAGTTAAAAATACAAGAAAATATTTTGCATCCCTAAGAAGTGCAAGTTCATATTTTTGTAGAAGTACAAGTCAGTATATTTTTTATCTTTAGAAAGTTGAAGTTAAAATGAAAATACTTATAATAAATACAAGACAGAGCTTTTTATATTTAAAAACTACAACTCAATATTTTAAACTTTAAAATTACAAGGAAATATTTTAATATGCTTTCAGAGTTTACAAATGAATTATGTAGAAAATAGTCGATGGAAAATAATTAAAAAATTTACCTGTAGAAAGTATTCCATTCCAAAAATATTCAATGTAGAAAACGTTGGTTCCCAATCAGAACGGGCTCTTGTATATTAATCAATTTAAATTATTATAATGAATTTTAGTAATTATTGATTAATTTTAATGTTAATAGTTGATTAATTTGCAATATTAGAAGAGTACAAATTAAAAACTGCTGTAATTAATAACAAAATTATAGTATGTTAAATAAATTGTGCTTCCTTAATAAATGATAAATATTTATACATTTTAAAAAATACCAATAACTGCTATTTTTGATACTTTGATAACAATTTTTTGAATGTTAGGAAAGTTATAAACGTGACTAAAGAGAAGATTTTCGAAAAGGTTTCAAACCATTTACAAGTCGTCAGAGTAAAAAATTACCGCTTCGATTTAACCTATTCTTTGTAATTTTAAATAAGCTTTATTTAAAAAAATTTCTTAAAATAATAACCTTTATTGTTTATATTATTATTAATTAATTTAAATCATGATAAAATATTCTTGTTAAATTTCAATCAACTCAATTACCTGCATATGCTCCCACTGCAAATCTTCCTTCTGCTGCAGATTTCATCAAAACTTCGTATTCTTCCTCGTCGACCCCAAATAATTTGAAGTCATTTGTGATCTTACTGATTAGCAATAAAATTTGTAACGATTTTATTATAATTGTTTGAATATTCTTTCTATAATATTACACAAATATTAAAAAATGTACTGAAGCAAATATTTATATTAACCTTGGGATTTTTATAAGTCAAGAACCCCCAACATGCGTATAATATGAAAATAGGTGAAACTGTCGTTAAGGACAAAAGCAGTGAATCGTTATTAACTCGCTCTACATACACCTTGTAAAACTGAAAATATAATAAGAAATCATTACTTTAAAAAAAAAACAATAATGCTGACTTATCTATCCAATTATTAAAAAGTGCATGGCGCCATTTTCGAGTATTTCTCGAAAATATCGCACTCTCGTAACTATTGTTGTCGGGAAACCCGCATTCATGATTGGATGAAACTTTCGTTCGTGCTCCCAATTTGGCTCCTTAACAGCACTGCGCATGCTTTGCACCAGCAGCCTCATTGGATGTTGATCGCGCGCTTATTTGAAATGATTGAATACTTGAATCAATTTTTCACAATATATAATTATCATTAAGTACAACAAAATATTATGAATTACTTAGAATTTACATTGGTAAAAAGGCTTCCTTTTTTGAGAATTTAAAATTAATAATTAATTTTTAAGTAGAAATATCAAATCATTCATTTATCGTTCATTCGACGCATGCGCAGTACAGTTGTGGAGCCGATTTGGGAGCACTGCCTTGGAATCCTTGAACTTTTAGCCCAATATGACCCGCTTCTTAATGACCACCTACGAAAAGTTCGCCACTCTCAAGAAACCGGGAACAAACTGCGTTTATGATACACTATGTGAATTTCACCAATAAAGATGGAGGAACATATAAAGTCGAATAGCATCTATTGACCTTTTCTGACTGTACTAAAGAAACGGGGGAAGACATTGCCCAGCTTATAACGTTAAAACTGGAGGCATTGAAAATTCCTTTCACAGATTGTCCAGGGCAAGGATATGACACTGGCAGCTACATGAAAGGTGTCTACAGAGGAGTTCAGACGAGAATATTGGCTGTCAACAGTCTAGCTTTCTATTCTGATTCGCTTGTCACTCTCTCAACCTTCCCTTTCGAAAATATATGACAGAAAAAATGACAGGCCTGTCATTTTTTCCCTGTATTTTTTTCATGACCACAGGAAAACGACAGCCGAAAATGTCTGACCCCAATGAGCGATAATTTATAATAATATCGTCTAAAAATTATAAGGTAACGACGACTTGCAGATGTATTAGTGAACTATTTGAATTTTCCTGTAAAGCTTGAAAAATCATTAGCGAAAGAAAACTAACATGGGAATTTTCATGATGAAACACCTTTTTCTAGTCTGCGTCCAATTCCGAATTCTCTTCCAACACATCAATTGTGGAATGAGTTCGATTTGCCATTTTAAAGCTTTCATATCCTTACAAAGCGCTAAATTTGAGTACCACGGGCAGCAATTTCGGACTGTTTTCAACTTTCTTCATTCCCTTAACCCTGATGTAATATGACAACTGGAGTAACATGGCACCCGGGGTAATGTGGCCCCAGACCGCATCAATTAAAAAAAAAAATTCTTTTTTTTCCTTTTCTCTTATTTGAGATAATACACGTTGTCTAAATAGACCAATTTTATATTAAAATTGCTTTTATATTTTGATTTAAAAATTGGGTGAGACAAGGACTGACAATTTTTTGCTTGTTTAAAGTTCTCTTGGATCAAAAATTTTAACTATTTGGTAGGAAATTCACTTTTTGGTTTAAACATATTTTTTTCAGTTGAAAATGCGTCTTTGTAAGTTAGAAGTTCAACTATTTTGTTGAAAATAAACTTTCTTGGGAAAAACTCTTATTGTTTGGTCGGAAGTTCAACTATTTTCTAAGAAATTCATCTTTCTGTTTCGAAAATTCAAAAAATCGGTCGAAAATTTTTTTCTTGCCTGACTGAAAAATTTTTCTTGATTGGAAATTCAACTGTTTTGTAAAAAAAATCGCCGTTGTGCTTGAAAATTCAACAATTTTGTTGAAAGTTAATTAAGTTAAAAATTGGAGAAAAGTTGTATAAGGCTGCCGAAAACTAATCTGGGTCCTGATGTAATATGACACATGGAGTAAAATGATACCCGGGGTAATATAGCCCCAGACCACATCAATTGAAAAAAATATTTTTTTTCTTCTCTATTATTTTAGATAATGCACGCTATCAAAATAGACAAATTTTATACCAAAATTGCTTTTATATTTTAATTTGAAAATTGGGTGAGACAAAGACTGACAATTTTTTGCTTGTTTGAAGTTCTTTTGGATTAAAAATTTAACTATTTGGTAGAAAATTCACATTTTGGTTTAAACATCTTTATTTCAGTTAAAAATGCGTCTTTGTAAGTTAGAAGTTCAACTATTTTGTTGAAAATAAGCTTTTTTGTGAAAATCTCTCACTTCTTGGTCAAAAGTTCAACTGTTTTCTAAAAAATTCATCTTTGTGTCTTGAAAATTTAAACATTTGTTTGAAATTTTTTTTCTTGCCTGACTGAAGAATCTTTCTTAATTGGAAAATTAACTGTTTTGTAGAAAGCTTCGCCCTTGTTATTTGAAATTCAACAATTTGGTTAAAAGTTAATTAAGTTAAAAATTGGGGAAGAGTTGTATAAGGCTGCCGAAAAATAATCTGGGACCTGATGTAATATGACAACTGGAGTAACATGGCACCCGGGGTAATGTGGCCCCAGACCGCATCAATTAAAAAAAAAATTCTTTTTTTTTCTTTTCTCTTATTTGAGATAATACACGTTGTCTAAATAGACCAATTTTATATTAAAATTGCTTTTATATTTTAATTTGAAAATTGGGTGAGACAAGGACTGACAATTTTTTGCTTGTTCGAAGTTCTCTTGGATTAAAAATTTTTAACTATTTGGTAGGAAATTCACTTTTTGGTTTAAACGTCTTTTTCCAGTTAAAAATGCCTCTTTGTAAGTTAGAAGTTCAACTATTTTGTTGAAAATAAACTTTTCTGTCAAAATCTCTTATTTTTTTGGTCGAAAGTTTAACTGTTTTCTAGCAAATTCACCTTGATGTCGTGAAAATATAAAAATAAATTTGAAATTTTTTTTCTTGCTTAACTGAAGAATCTTTCTTGATTGAAAAATTATATGTTTTATAGAAAAAATCGCCCTTGTGCTTGGAAATTCAACAACTTGGTTAAAAGTTAATTATGTTAAAAATTGGGTAAAAGTTGTATAAGGCTGCCGAAAAATAATCTGGGACAAGATGTAATATGACAACTGGAGTAATATGACACCCGGGGTAATGTAACCCCAGGCCACATCAATTATAAAAAATATTTTTCATTTTTTTCTTTTCTATTATTTTAGACAAATGTTATAATAAAATTGATTTTATATATTCTAATTTAAAAATTTTTCGAGTCAAACAAAATAATAACGGGCGTAATGCGTATGTTTGTTTTCGAGTCACAATAAATAGGATTCAGATTTTCTGAAAAATCCGAAAGTAGAAAGTGTCAGTCACCCTTCAGATGAAACAATCTCTAACCTTTTCTTCGTAAGTCTCGAGTCTTTTGGTAGAATATAAAATTAATCTTCTTGGTTGAAAATTTATCTTTGCAAATTAAAAATTTAGCTATTTGGGAAAAAATTCAATTTTTTTGTTCTACATTTTTGTTTTATCAGTCATCTCTTTTGGTCAAAAATACAACTATTGTGTTGAAGATTCGTCCTTTTGGACTCAAAATTAATACTTTATTGTAAAATAGACATCTTTTTTGGTTGAAAATTCATCTCTCTTGGCTGAAAATGAATTTTATTTTATGAGACTGAAAAGGGGAAGGAGGTATGTAGTTCATGTCAACGAAAATGAGAATCACAGAGTAAAGACTTTAATTTATTTATTACTATTTTTAAATTCTTTTGTCTTTTTGTAATATGAAAAGTAAGGATATCTGATGACACTACTCGAAAAGGGGGGGAAGGGACCAGCTAAGGTATGATGTAGTGAGTAGATGATGTAGTGACTACTTAGTTTGGCACACCAAAAGGATGTAAGTGCTGAAAATGGGGATAAGAAAACTAGATAAGTCATAAATAGCTTCATGAATTGAAGGAAAAGCAACTTTGAGCTATGGGAAAGTTGTATAAAGCTGCGGAAAAATAATCTGACAATCAAAGTAATATGGCACATGGAGTAATATGACACCCTATGCAATATGGCACCTGCTGTAATATGACACCCTGGGTAATATGACACCCGTAGTATGATTTTTTCTAGTCACAATAAATGACATCCAGATTTTATAAAAAATCTGAAAGTAGTAAGTGCCAGTCACCCCTCAGACGAAACAATCTCTAGCCTTTTCTTCGTAATTCTCGAGGAAAAAATGCAACGACCTATGGGAGTTGGTCCAGGACCATGAATTGATTTTGATACGCTGATTCGTGCCATCAAAGATTTTTTAGTAGAAAAAAGCCACTAAAGGCCTTTAAAATTAATAAACATTGACATTCTTTAGAATTAGGTCCATTTTCCTTTAACTATCCCCATTTTCAGAGAATTTTCGAAGGGTGCCCACAACCGGTTACGATTTTTGTGTTTTGCCAAAATGGACGATTTCACAAAACTGGTCGTAAAATTTGTCTACTTGACGGAATCACTGTACTTACATTAGCAAAAAGTTAGCTAAGGCATCTAGCTTTCCAATGATACCCATGTATCCAAATAATATGGACTCAAAAGAAAATTATGGGTCAAAAACAGAACTGTGCCCACAACCGGAGACTCTCCCCTACTTTCAAACATCCTGGCTATGTTTGGAAATGTGCAAAAAGGTATTTGGGTAAAAAATGTTTTGTTCATGATGGGCTAGCCAGAAGCCGATTAGGACCCGAAAGGACAGTCTAGATTAGACTAGACAATGCCTAACAAATGATTAAAGATAAACAAGGTGAAAAAGGAAAGAAGCGAGAGTTGCTCAATAAAGAGATGAAGAAGAGGAAGAATTGAAGGAATGAAGCAAGAAGAAGAAGAGATGAAAAATTGTTGAATTTGGAAGAAAGCCTGGAATTCCCGAGGCATTGGCGGCAAGTACAAAGAGAGCGACAAAATAATTAAAGAGCAGAAGGTTAAAGCATTTGCGCTCGGGAAAGAAATGTTTTCTTAAGGAGTTAATCCTCTTCAAACGGTTAACGCCTTTTATGCTAACTGCCTGCCGCCTGTATCTAACGAACTCACAAGGGTCCAATAATGAAACCCCATTCGTGGGTTCTCTGCACCCTCTTTGTATCCCCTTCAATTAAAGGGGAGCGACGGAGGTGCTCCATTACCTTGGAAATCACCCCCTTCTGTTTGCATGCCGGGGGAAAATAAAGAGAGCGTAATGCACGCGGTTCTTTCGCAATCGTCGCATACCGGCGGAAACCTTTGATCGTCGTAAAACGTAAATTCTTACAACGTGACTCGAAAATCTTCCCGGACTGCTTGCTGCTATATCTACATGCTATACCTATATAGAATATAGAGTCTACTGCAGTAAACTCTTTTTTATTTCGCCTCGTTATTCCTTTTCCTTTTTTTATTCTCTCCTAGCGTTATAAAACGTCGCGAGATTTACAACCACGTAAATATCTTCGTTCTAGGTACCGGGGAAAAAGAGAGATTTCGTATCGAAGTTAGTGCTGGATTGCTGGAATGTTGAGGAGCAATAATGGTTCAATTTGAAGCGATAGGGGCGATTGGACCAACTTAAGAGTGACTTTCGTTGGACCACCCACTCAAACGACTTTGGTGGTCCAAACCTTGTAAGACGAGGGAGTATAGAATTACAACTTTAAGGAATTTCATACATCACATTTTATTCCATATTAACGAGTCATTTTAAACTTATTTCTTTTCAAACTTTATCATCCCCCCCACCGTTTAAACCAATTTTATGGGCAGTGCGTCAAAAGCATTTCAAGCTTCTATGAACGCCAAAGTCACGTTTCGAATTTGGCTCATTTTTGACTAAAGGCCTTTCAATTTAGACGATTGCATTTTTAAACAATTCTAACCTTTTTCATCCATTGATTCTTCAATTTAATCAACCCCTAATCGAACTTTATTCACCAAAAAAAAGGAGGGCCACTTTTATTGCGGGAACAAAATTCCCGGTCATTGAAATTAAAAAGTTCAAACTGTTGAAGTTGAAGATTGTATTCATTTGAAGAAATCAAGACTAAACTGCAAATTAAAGCAGCCAAAATTGAACTCTTCTGAATTGTCAACTTTCCAAATTAAAGCTTAAAAAATCTTAATTTAATCGTTGCCACTTTTATCGCCGGAAAAAAATAGTTTTTGGTAATTGTAGATTTTACTGCCAAAATGCTGGGGAAATATAATACATTTTTTTAAATAAAATTAACATATAGGTACCATTTTTAATTCTCTATTAAGTGTTTTAAATTTCTAAGATTTCAAATCGGATTATATAGCATTTTGAAGAAAATAGTTCAATTTTCAACCCAAAAACTAATTTTTAACAAAACAGTTGAATTTTCAAGTTAAAAAGTTGAATTCTCTAGAAAAAAATGACTTTCAATAAAAAATTGGATTTATAACCCAATAGTTGAATATTCAATTAATTGGTCGAATTTTAAAACAAAAAAGATTCAGCTTCAACCAGAAACAAAATAATTGAATTTTTAATTAAATAGTTGCATTTTAAACTTACAAAGCCGACATATCAACCAAATGGTCCACAGAAGACAAAATACAAAAGAATGAATTTTCTGTCCGAATAGACGAAAGTTGAATTTTTTTTTGAATTTTCGACCAAAAAAGATATTTTTTTAACAAACTACTTGAATTTTCAACAAAATAATTACATTTGTAACAAAAGAGTTTTAATTTTCTACCACAAAGACGAATTTTCAATAAAATAGTTGATTTTTTAATAACAAAATTCATTTTTAACCAACCAGTTGCATTTAAAACCAATAGAGACGAATTTTTAACAAAATAGTTAAAATCTTGACGAAAGAGATGAATTTTCAACTAAAATCATTTTTCCAACGAAAAAGGCAAATTTTCTAATTATAATTATCATGAAAATATAAAGTTAAATTTATTTGAACGTTTCAATGAAAATATTTCTTCATTAATTTTTACGTTCTAAACTGATTGATTTGTTCACAATATTGAACCACATAATTATTGAATTTTTCTTCTTAATTTCATACCTCTATTACAATTGAGTATTCTAGCATGACGTCATGGTTATGATAGGATAGGTGGGCATGTCAGGAAAGTTAGCATAGTTGGTACATATTTACAATAAAATAAGATATAGAAAATTTCAGGTTGGAGTATCGGATTCATGAACCCTCCACCGCACGTCCTCTTTCATATTTCCGGCGACCGATCTTACATTCGTCAATTTTGATGACTTCGTCGACACCACCAATGCGACCTCCCTGTTCAAGATTCTCGTCAAGAGCAAGCATGCACACATCTCTACAAAAAGAAAAGCGATCCGCAATAGTTTCTCGAGAAACTTGCTGACCTTCCAAAAGGTTGCTCTCTCTGATGGTTTGCTGAAAACAGAAATTCATTGCGAATCTGTATGTAATCAACATACATGAGGCTTCAGAAATATGACAGTTTTCAAACCATGTATTTTCCTCAACAGCATGAGAGTGAAAATATTTTCCCTTTTCTTGACAGGAAAATTCACCACAGGTTAATTTTGCTTCGCTGAGAGCCATTTCCTTCTAATGCTTACAACCTAATCGTTCATGTGTCTTATCTCGATCTTCAAAAATGAGACTTAAACTAAAAATATTGTATCGCTGATTCACCCTCATGGTAGGCTTAGGACGACAAACAACAAAAAAACGAGAAACTAAGAAAAAAAAATTCAGAACGAAACCTCTGCACTCACCTTTTGTATTGTATAATCGCTTCAGTTTAGTCGACATGAAAATAATAAGAGCACGTAACCAACTGCTCCTGAAAAACCGTCAGCACAGACGGTGAAGAAAGGCCTATCACTTACTGCACTCAAACCTGTTACGCGTACTAAATTTCAATTGCAATTTTCTCAGAAACTATTACCATGGTTTTCGCCATGAAAATCAAATGAAAATCAATGAGAGAGAGCCATGAAAATCAAATGAAAGTCAAATAGAGAGAGAGAGAGAGAGCTCTGATCGACTTCAGACATCGGAGTTCCTCAGCGTTGTTTTGAATTTCAAACTGTCAATTGTTGACGTGAGAGTTGTGAAAAGTGTGTTTTTCGTGGACAGTTAATTTAATATTTGAAAAAGTAAGTGATTTTCTGTTTAATAACATTGTAGTCAGTCTGGACATGAAACTGCGTCACATGCATTATATGCGATTACGCAGAGTGCGTACTTCCCACTTGAAGTGTTGTTTTTCGGAAGTGTTTTGCTTATGCATACATAGCTACGAAATATCTACGTGATTTTGGATGCTGATGTCTTTGAGTCGTTCAATCAAATAAGCGCAAACGCTTAAAACATGTAAGCAGGTAAAACATTTATTTTTACCTTTAATAGGAAACTTTCTTCCTCATGTCCGTTAAATATTTAGTTTACCGTTGTCTCCGTATTAAAAAAAAACATTTTCAAAATACTTTTTACCACGCAGTGAAATCCACCGGACACGCTTCATACACCCCTGATTGTTTACGTTCGGCGTCTGCCTAAATCCGGGGGTTTACATCCAAGGTGACCCCCAAAACTGCGCCAAAATAGTTATACAAGTTATATAAATCCGTTGGAAGACAAATGAAATAGCGTCTAGTATATATAAGACACACCGAATCATTTTGAAGAATATTAATTAATTAAACTCTTATCGCAATTCTTCATTAGCGGGTTTCTTTCATTTCAAAATAGAATGAAAACAGTGAGTAGTGTTCTGTGTTTCACCTTCATGATTTTCACTGATCCTGCTGGTAAATATAATAATATCTATACTCTATAATGCATTTTCAATCCAACACATTTATTTTCTATATTCCACATAGTTGAAATGAAAATAACCCTTTTTCTCCTAATGAAAACTATACATGATACGAAAAAAGATGGACAGACCAAAATTGTGCACCTAAAAAAGATCAACAAATTTGTCATCAATCACTTTTTGATAAGACACGTAGTTTTTGTTTTATTCGTAAAAGAAAATAATAAAAATAAAAATGAACAATTTGTGGAAAAATGACAAAAGGTAGGAAAAAAATTGATAGACATAAGTTGTTCACCCGAGGTACAAAAAAAAGAATAGACAAACATTGTTCAGCCGCAAAAGATTTAAAAAATTTTTATTAATCATTTTTTCATGGGATGCATAGTTTTTATTTTAATCGTAATAAAATAACATTAAAAATGAAAAAATTATTTTTTTGGGAAAACGCGACAATCTGCGAGAAAAAATGTAGTTGTTTATCCAAAAAAGAACTACAAATTTATTGTTGATTATATTTTTATAAAACGCATAGTTTTTGTTTTGATCATAAAAAATAACATCAATAATAAAAAAAAATTTTTTTTGAAAAACAACACAAGGTATAGAAAAAATTGATAAACAAAACTTGTTCATCCAAGAAAGATCTACAAATTTGTCATGAATTATTTTTTGATAGGATGCGTATTTTTTGCTTAAATTGTACAAAATGAACAAATTAAGTTTCAATATCAATGCATATCATGAATTGTAATAATATAAAATCTCAAAATTTATTGAAACGATACATTTCTCAGGGTAACTAAAAATAAAAATTGGTACAAAATAATGAAGAAATATTAAAGTAATCACGCCGTTAGTTAATGCCGAAGGAGCTTTAACAAAAGCTTATTATTGTTATCAACGATATTTTAAATAAACATTTATCTATAGCAATTTTACGTCTGAATAAGCATTTTGTAAGTAATGAATATTTGCATGCCCCTTGATATTGGTAATTCTTAATTAATATCATTATTATATAATAATAGCAAATTGTAACTCTCACGAACAAAAAATATTTGAGAAAAATTATTTTGCTATAATGTTTTGCTATACTATAGGATTCTATGAGACAAATTTCTTCCTTCAATGAATCTCATGGGATCAGGTGAGGTGTAGCTTAAACTTTATGAATTTTTCTAAATTCTTATGGAAAGAAAATTATTATGTCTTCTTCTGAATATCAAAAATTCCATTGTTGCTAAAAGAGAACGCTGGTATTGCACAATAATTCTTGAAGAGTGAATATACTAAATTTGAACGTTATTGACTTTTAAAAACTTCAACCGATAAAAGGATCAAGAAACAGAATTGCGCAAATGCATTCTACACTTGAAAAGATTACTATGCAGACCTTCATAACTTACCTTCAAGTTTCGGAGATTTCCTCCAAAATGTCGTATGCAGCTGCAGTACCATGTACTAACCTTCCTGACGGCTGGAATTTCCACCTATCGACGTCGTGCCACAAAACTCACTATTCCGTGAAATATTTGCGTCGTTTTCTGATTCTATATTTTGATTGATTTTTAGTTGGCAAATTGTCGTGAGCCAAAAAAAAAACACTCACGCCAGCAAAGACTAGCGGACCGCAACTTTTTGAACTGCGCAATAAGCCGAGAGCGCCTGAACCGTTTTCACTTGGAATGCAATATATTGCGTAATATACGCGACTGACTACTCGGGAACTCGGCCCTTCCGAGGCGAGAGTCGCAACCGTCTCTCGTCCGAAGCGCTGAGAAACTGCGTGGGCCAGCAGTTCTAGGAATGTCGGGTGTATTTATTTGTATTATTATTGACAGTATTTATTATTGATTTCAAATCACTCGCGCTTTTCGGCCGAAAAAGTAGCGGCAGGCGGCGCATCGATACAAGAACGGTGCAGCCAAGCCCACTCACGGTAAGGGTGGGGCCTCCACAGCTTAGAAATAAAAGAATCGTTTCCAATTGTTTCGTTTCAAGGTTTTGAAAAAGGCGAGTTTTCACTGCATCTAATTTCTGGTCTTGTTATACTTACCTCTGACAAAATATAAAAATAATAAAATATGCAATTTTTTGGGAAACGCGGTTTTCATGTTAATTTTTTTCACAAAATTTGAATTTTTTTTTTATTTTAATTTTTTAATTTTGCCAAAGATATATTTTTTTTTTTTAAAGTTGTCCAAAATCCCAAAGTCCCATATCTCAATTTTTTCGAATTTTTGCAAAATATTTGGTGGGATTTTTTCTCACTGTCAAACAATCATATATTTTGAATTAGAGCCAAATTCCATTTCGACACGAAAATATCTGTGATCAGATGACGTGGACTCCACCAAATTCTGTTATTTTTTCAATTAATTAGGATATTTAATAAACATGTGCAAAAAAATCGACTCGATTTTAAACTGACATTGGACGCGCATCGAATGTTAAAACCCGACATTCGATCGGCCCCTGCGTTGAATTCGGAAATTCAATATTCGACCGACAAAAGACATTTCAAATTTATAGCTCTAAAAACCTGTAGCGATGCATGCACATTCCAGATTCATAGATGCATGAGGGCAATACAATATTAGTGTCTGTGGGCAAATTTATTTTCAAACCACAATTTTCATCCGATTTGATCTTATTTTAAAATGAAAATGAATAAAATTTTGCATATATTTTGCATGTATTTGATTAAAAAATAGTCCATTGTGATACAAGTGCGGTGTCAACTTCACAATCTTCATGGATGTCCGCTTTTTTGCACAAGTGTCACATTAGGGTGGTCCAAAAATGCATTGCAAATTTTTTTTCACCCTAGAGGACAAGCCCCCCCCCCCCAAAGTTTCCATTTTCGGAGAAAAAAATCCCTATTTTTTTTTCGAAATTCGAATATTAACACGTGCCACCGGCCACTTTAAAATCCCATTTAATTAACATGGGGAAATTTTGATTTTCGAAAAATTGAACTCATACTTCAGGGTTTGATCGAAACGTGCCAATTTTTTTAGGGATTGAAGAGGAGTACCTATGAAATAAAACCATACTAATAACTTATTTTTAACCCACCCTTACCCCCTCCCACAGCGCTCCAAATATGACCCAAAAATAAAAAAACTACATTTTTACGTATTATTGTTACTTTTTAGCAATTTCCGTCGTCTTTTCCATACAAATAATGACTAATGGACAATTTGAATATTTTCCATGACTTTTTAAACAATTTTTAATTGTTTAAACAAATTCAACTCATTTAAACAATTATTTATTCCCAAAAAATGTAACAAAGAAGCGTATTTTCTGATTGAAATGTAATAGTTTGTCATTGTTTATGATAGTACATTCTTTTAAAAACATTATGTAATTATTTAAACAATTACTTATTGTTTATTCTCAAAATTTATCAAAATTGACCCAGAGATGTCCAGTTTTATCTCAAATTGGTATCCTATGCTACTTTTTGTTGAATAATTATATATTTTTTATACATATATTTTAATGTTTGATAAATTTCTATTTGTTTAAACAATTTTAATTTGCTCAAGCAGTTTTTTATAACTTTAAACAAATAAAATAAAATACATATAATTATTTTTCTGACTGTATAATGTATAAAAAGAATATATTAACCATTTTTTAATTGTTTGAGCAAATATAATTTGTTTAAACAATTATTTTTCCAAAAATATTTTTTAAATCGTATTTTCTGAGTTAAACATAATATTGAATGATTTCGAGGAGCAGTAAATTCTGTTAAAAACGTCGTGTCATTGTTTAAACAATTTTTATTCATTCAAGCAGTTTTCTATTAAAAAATGTGGATCAGTAATATAAAATATTACACATAGAATTATTTTTGTAAATATATTTTAATATATATTTTTTGTCTCTTCCAGTATGTCAGATTTATGATGAGTATGAAAATGTAAAAAAGCAATCTGCTGAAACTTCAATCATAATTTGCATTCGTGAATGTGGCTTTTTATAATATAATTATGATAAAGATTGTAAAAATATGATGAAAGCAATAATAAATACACTTTTATAATTTAAATTTTCTTATGACTTTTATGATTTATTTAATAATGCGCCGAAAAATATGTAAACCATCCATACTCAATTTGAAGGAAATTAAAAAAAAAAAAAATAACACCGGCACACAAAAAACCCACTTTTCTGTTCTACAGATGCGACACATATATTCCCATGTATTTTGACCCGCTGAGCATGAATCCGTGGTCCGTTGCTCCCTGGCCAGCTCCCGGCTTAAAGCCGGGCTCTGCAGCCGGTTACTGGCCAGCCCCCGACTTAAATTTCCACCCAGGTGTTTGGTTGAAAATTAATCTTGTTTGTTTGAGGATTCAACTATTCTGTTTCAAAGTTTTGGTTAACTTTTTTCTTGAAAATTCACACTTTTAGTTCAAAATTCGTCTCATTGGTAGAAAATTTAACTATTTCATAAAAAATAATTTTTTTTTTAAATTCATATTTTTTGGTTGAAAATTTTTTTTTCTTCCACGCATGAAAAATATTTATTTGTTGAAATGTCGTCTGCTTGGTTTTAAAGTTCATTTCTTCAATGAAATTTAATTTTTTTTTAATATCAACTATTACACTTTTTTGTTGCAAATTCATCTTTATAGATTGAGAATTTGATTATTTAGTTGAAAATTCAAGTTTTTTTTAAGCAATCTTTTATAGTGTCAATTTAATTTTTTACAATGAATAAATTTGAAAATTTTAATTTTGTATCTGAAATATTGTTTTATTCCGTTTATAAAAGAGCCTATTTTAATATTTAGTAATATTAATGGTCAGGGGAAATTATAAATTGGTGAAGGAAAAATCGGAGAATATTGCAAATCATGTATCATCTTAAATATAAAAAGTTTCCATTAGTTTCAAGTCGCATATCTTATCATTTCTTGAAGCCATAAATTACGTGCAGTAAGAGGTGGGAAGAGGGGAGGATAGGGGGTAGAAATATTGTGTTATGGCCCGTTACAAAGGTGAGTGGGGGTCTTGGAGAAGGCCTATAATCCGTTACGTAATTTAAGTACGGCCCCTTACTAATTCTCGTAATGTTCTAAAACATTGAGGACATTCATCTTCAAAATTAGTGCAAGGAAACAAAAAGGTATACAAAAAATTTTGTGTGTACCTCTATTCGATTTTATCACGCATTATTATTACAGAGTAGCCACTGAAACTTAAAAAAACTTCCAGGCCATTTTCGGGTTTTCCAGGCAAAAAATTACATTTTTCCAAAATAACTTTTAAGCAATTTTAATAATTATTATTTAATAATAATTGCTTTGTTATATAAAGTTTTAAAAGAATTAAACATTTCACACCCCAAAGTAATCTAGAAGCAGGGGAAATAGAGTAATTTTTCACCAACAAAAAATCTTACCGCTGGGCGGGCACATTCTGATTACACGCTTCGCGCGCGACTCACTTCGCTGGCAAGTTTGAGCGCGCTTAGGGCGCGCGTCTGTCGGATCTCGGGCTTCGCGCTCAAAATTGAAATACCTCGCGCTTCACGCTTGGATATTTATTCTTTGTACTCGGAATGCCTGAATGAAATTTTAGCAAAAACATATATTTTATAGATTGCAGTTCTCTGCATCTGCATACTTTGAATTTTCTACGTAATTAAGCATAGTTAAAGATTAAATTGCTCGAAGCAATTTAATTTTATTTTCTGAGCTACCAATGTTAAAAACTTTGTATGCTGTCAAAGATTACTTTCAAAGATTAAAAAGTTTGAAAACGAAGTTTCACTATGAACAATTGAAAAAAATATTCTTCAATTCAATGGAAATTTCCTTGAATTAAAGAAATATATTCATTGACTCTCAGTCGGAGAAAAGTTTATTTGATGGAAGTGTCTACAAGTACGGAAAAGATTTGGTCAATTGTACCGAAATTTCTGTACAAATAGCCACTTTTCCAGCTCTATTTGTACCGGAAAAGTCCGCCTATTTATACCGAAATTTCGGTACCCGTACCCATGGCCTTATTCGATTCAAACACATTTCGTTAGTTCAAAGAAATGGTTTTTTGTTTGAATAACGATTTTTCTTTAATTTGAGATGATTTGCTTCATTTGGAAGTTACTTTTGGTTGAATAAGAAAATCATGTAAAGGAAACGGTTTCTTTGATTCAAGACAAATATTTTTCTGACGTTTTCATTAATATTTACAGTTGAAATTAAATGCAATTTTGTTTTTATTTAATTAATATTTATTTGTCTATTGTTTGCTAATGACGTGTTAAGGACATTTATTATTCTAATATTGATATTTATAGTCCTCGATTCCTCAAACAAAAACAACGTAGCACTATTTTATTCGTAACTTTTTACTATAACATAGATTTACTGAAGACACATTTTTATTCTGGAATTATACTGTATAATTTTAAAAGCTTTACAATTAAAATTATTTGACTTAGATAAAACGAGAATTTCAAGTCGGTTGTGTTTCAAACTGTTCAATTTTTAATGTTTTGATTTTAAACGTCTTAGACGTAGGAATATTAAAATTAATTATAGTCTTTATTATTAGAATATTTCATGAAGTATATCTAATTATCTCTCTTGATCACTAATTCAGTTTCATAATTTTTTAAAATCATTTTAGATTTTCAATTTTTACAACTTTTTTCTATAAGTTGAGAAAAAGGCATTAATCAGAAAAAATATTACAATACATTTGTTTCTATATGTACATGTATTATGTACATATTTATAACTTAAGAATAAATCGAAATATTTTGATTTTTTTTGCAATATCGTCTTAAAGAACTTCCGAAAATAGTTAATCTTGGGGATTTAATTATTTAATGACAATGCACATTCTTAATAATGACAATGTAAATGAGAAAAAAAAATATTACATATGAGGCCGTTCAAAAAATACGTAACGCCTTTGCGGAGTGGGGTACCTCGAGCGTCAAGCCAATGTTAAACGTACACACACTTAATATAGAAAAAGTTGAGGGGGGGGGGAGTGTCAAAACTGGCAGGTACAAGTGTACAGTATTTTTTGAACGGCCGGTGTCATTTTTTAGATGGCAGTTGCATCACAACGACAGGTCAGCGAAACTTTCGTGTGTTTTGAGGACACGAAGCGACCCAAGAATGACAGCTTTCTGCACCCATCTCGCAAGTGCCGTCGGGCTTTGCCTGGAATAAATGCAGGCAAACCTATGTGTGCCAAATGTGCTTTAGGCAAAGTTGGAAGCAACTTCACGTTGCTTTTAGTGTAGGCAACGTAAGATGTGCCGAATATGTTGTGGGCAATGTAAGAATGCACAATTGTATCAGTGTACGTATATACATATATATAGTTATGTTAAAAAATTGCAAATGCAATTTCGCATTCTTGCACTTGCACAGCTTTGACGTACAATTTTTCACACAATTGAATCTTAAAAAATCTAGCCCACTAAACACAAAATGTTGAGTACTAATTTTTTGTAATGTTCCTATTTCATACAAACCATCATGACATCTTCTTAAAACTACGCCAATTAGAATTGCAAATTTTTCGGATTGAATCAAATGTGAATCTTATGATTTCTTCATGTCTTTCAACTTATCCATACATTTTTCTTTAAGCATCATCTCACTCAAATTGTGAGAAGAGCCATTTACAGTTTCGCTTTCGCTCATTTTAAATGAAGATTATATTATCACATGAGAACTATTGTCGACTGTGGCACGCTCTCTGATGTGTTACTTACACGTCAAGATAATAATAGAAACCTTGATTTGAGAAACGTGCTGAGAAAGCAACAATTTCATTCTAGTACAGTCGAACTCGGATTTAACGTCGGTTTTGGGGCTGTCCTTGGACCTGACCTACTCCAACTAAACTGGATTTAGCTTCGTTTTGTCACGCCTTCGTAAACCCCGCACACCCCGCACAGCTCCTGACAAGCCTACCCGTGGTGCGGCGTTAATTCTCGGAAGCGATGAACACACCCCGCGCAGCTCCTGACAAGATTACCCGCGGCGCGGCGTCAATTCTCGAAATCCGTGAATTCGGGAACTATGAATCCGAGTTCGACTGTATTTACAAACTTTTGATATCGTAGGATTCGTAAGCTGGACAATTCGAAGCTAATGTTTTGTTTCATAACTTTGCCTATGACACATTTGGCACACCTGGGTTTGCCTGAATTCATGCCAGGCAATGCCCGAATTCACATAGTATTTCGGAAATTGCCTAAAATGCATCCGCAATACGCGCATTGCCTAGCCAAACTTAGGTTTGCCGCCACTTCGGGCTTTGCCGGTAACACATATAGTCTGTCCAACAGCGCGAGTTCTCCCACACAGCTGCGTTGAGAGTGTTCCCGACCGTGATCAGCATGTCGCACGAAAAACTTGTTCATACAAAAGTTGTTGGGAATTGAGTCCCCTACAACTTTGCCATTTAAATGTGCCACTCATTTTTAATGAAAAAAGTGGAAAAAACTGCGTTACTTTCCTAATTTTCCACACTTTTTGCTTTTGTTAGTAACAAATAATTTTTTTTTAAATATCGTCTGAATGAAAATTGTAGAGAATCAAATTCTCTACGAATTTGTGACTCACCTTTTTCATCGAGAAATGCAAAATACGCGTGCAAATCGACGAAAACACCAAATCCAAGATGGCGGACACTTCCGATAATTATTTCTTGGAAAATTTTGTGATTTCTTCATCTGCTTCGCGGGGGACACTTAACTGCGTCAAAAAATCTAAGCCCGTGGTTTTTCCGGTGACAAAAGTCTAAAATGATGAGGCTATATGGTCATTGCTCGCTTGAGTCGCAAAAGGCGCACATATTCAAAACAAGAATTAAATGCATTTTCTTAATTGCATATAAATAATTATTATAAATTGCAAATGAGTACTTAAAATTGCATAAATTGTGATTTATGGTAGGGGGAAAAATATTAGATATATATTTTTTGAATTAATATATTTTGAAAACTGTTATTTACAAAATATCTATCTAATAATTTTTTCCCTACCCTAAAGATTTCGTTGATGAAGGTTCTGTTTTTGATGATTGACCTCGAAAATAATTAACACTAATATGATGAGATGAACCTCATGTTGTGTAATGTGGTTGTACAGTTGAAATGTAAGATCGTTACACTCTAAATTTGAATCAGTCAAAAATGACTGATTGCCAGTCAATTTTGACTGATTCAAACAGTGTGGATTCGACGACTGAAAAATCAGTCAAAAATGACTTTTTGAATCAGTCATTTTGAGTGACTGACCAAATCAGTTGTTTTGACTGATGTAATATGTCATTTTGACTGATTTAGACTGTAACTTTGACTGTTCAAATCACTCATTTCGATTGATTTGATCAGTCATTTTGACTGATATAAACTGTACCTTTCAGTGATTAAATCAGTCACTTTTGATTGATTAAATCAGACATTTATGCCTTATTATAATTATTTTCTAAAATGGAGGAATTCAATTAAGAATATTAATATACAAATAATTTCCGTTTATATAAATATATTTATTCAAATTATGTCGACCCCGTATTTTAACCCCCTGTAGATAAAGAACTTGAGTACTAATAATATAAAAATTCATTCAATATTACAAAGTAAGATATTTAGGGTTGTTACGGAAGTTTCAGTTTTTGTGTTAGGCACTTTATACAAATAGGACTCTATAAAATTATTGAAAAAACTTGAGTGAATTTGCGTAGCAAACATTCATAACGTAGTGCAGCATGAAAAGGGTATCAAACGCTGCTAGGGGAGATCCGTTGTCAGCTATTTCTAATTTGCGGCTGTCTGCAATGATGAAAAATTTATCTCCAGCCTCCGTTTGGATACATAGAATGTAAGGCTGGATCCTCCCTTGAGTTGTTTTTGACAGTTTTTTAATAAACTCATCGATGTTCATTTCGCTCTGAAAATAAAAAAAAAACGTTTTAATGATGTGTTTAACCATACATTCAAACTATATTTTCACTTTCGCATTTTAAAATAAAATTCTTACCTTAACAAACCGTATGAGATCTTTTTTCGGAATCTCACAACCTGGTGTCGCATTTGAAATATTTTCCTCAACTCGGGCCTGTGTAAAGCGAATATCCAAGAATTATTAATTAGTATTATTGCAATCTTAAACAATTGAAAGTATGAATTCATCCTGTGCTATTTTTTGTAGAAGACTTGAATTATTTTCAGAATTTAAAGAATTTTAGAAAATTAAAAAATGTGTTCATCCTTGGCTTATTTATCTTTGAAGAAAACGGAGTCAACTCAGAATATCTTTCCGATTACTTTTTTCTATGATGCTTGGTAAATTCCCAAGAATTTTCATAAACAAATTTAAAGCTTGGCTATTTTTCAACGAATAGACTTTTGGCTATTTTTCAACAAATAGGCTTTTGGCTAATTTTCAACGAATAGGTTCAAGTTTTTTACAGAATTAATTAAGAATATCTTTCCGACGACTTTTTTGTATGATGCTTTGCGAATATCCAAGAATTATTAATTAGTATTATTGCAATCTTAAACAATTGAAAGTATGAATTCATCCTGTGCTATTTATTATTTTCGGAATTTAAAGAATTATAGAAAATTAAAACAAATGTGTTTATCCTTGGCTTAGAGAAAACGGAGTAAACTAAAAATATCTTTCCGATGACTTTTTTCTATGATGCTTGGTAAATTCCCAAGAATTTTCATAAACAAATTCAAAGCTTGGCTATTTTTCAACTAACAGACTTTTGGATATCTTTCAGCGAATAGGCTTTTGGCTAATTTTCAACGAATAGGCTCAACTTTTACAGAATTAATTAAGGATATCTTTCCGATGTCTTTTTTGTATTCTGCTTGGCAAATTTCCAAGAATTATCAATTATTTAAACAATTTTTATAGACAAATTAAGAGATTGGCATTTTTTCAACGAATAGGATCAATTAGTTTAGGGTATCAAGTAAGATTGTTTTTCCAATAGCTCTTTTCTACGATACTTTGCAAATATACAATACCTATTAATTATTTTATTAATTTTCATAAACATATTCAGAGTTTGGCTATTTTTCAAGGAATATGCACAATTTGTTTACGGAGTCAACCAAGAATCTCTTCCTGATTACTCTTTTCTATGTTGCTTCTATAAATTTAAAAGAATGATAAATTATTTAAACAATTTACATGCCCTAATTCAGAGTTTCGCTATTTTTCAACGAATAAACTCAATTTGTTTACGTAATCAACAATCTCATCTCGAGCTTCTCGAAAGATCGTATATTTCGATCAATTGTCTTGTCAGTGTCAGAACTAACATTTGTTAATAAAAAAATGTCATAACTATTGTCATGAAATATTACAACTACAAACATTTGTATTCATCATTTTGTCAAGAGAAAATGAAATAAAAAAGGATATGGGGGATTATAATTTAAGTTTAATTAATTTTCAGCGAAAAAACGAAATTTCGCCAAAACAGTTAAATTTTCAACCAAATAGTTGAATTTTGAACTAAAGAGGATACATTTTCACGAGAAAATAGAATAGTTAAATTTTCGCATCTGTTTACATTATCGATATATGAGAAGATTTACACTGATAAGTTACTGCGATCGTACAGAATTCGGCTGGGGCTCATTTTTGTTTTTTAAAAACATTTTTCTCCTTGAGAAAAGACTAATCCACTTGTAAGCCGGAATAATCCACTTGTGCTCCAGGGCAATCCAACTGTTTATTTTCATACAAATAAAAACAATTTTCAATTAAATAGATTTCAGTAAATCTCGTAAATCTCGTCTCGAACCTCGCCTTGAACCTCGTCTCGAATCTCGTCTTGAACCTTGTCTCGAACCATACATGATGTTACATTTCAAATGTGTCGGGGTTTATGCATTTTTTTGTCTGTTTGCCCTATTTATCAACCAAAACAAGTTTTTTTTTATTCTATAGCACTTTATGAGTTTTATAACAAAATTACTTTCAAAATATACCGAAATTAACTATAATTAACACATTGTACAAACTGCTACAATAAAAAATTGCAGCCTAACCTACTGATTGTTACACAAGAAGACGTGGCTCATTTCGCCCCAAAACAGTGTCTTGTCCCGCCCCATATGATAATTTCAAGTAAAATTAAAATTTTAACTATATATGTTTCAAAATTATATAAAAACTTAAAGTTTAATAAATAAGCTATCTAAATAACCACAGGAAAAAACATCTAATGTGTGATTTTGAGAGATTCTTGGCCTCTCTAAAAAGATACAAAATAGCCAAGACACAAAATATTCCAAATGAATTGCAAAAAATATTTGAAAATCTCTTCAAATCTTTTTAATCCTACGAAATGCCTCACTTCTGGTGAAAAATTCTTTGAAATCCATTAAAATATTAAAATTTGCTCAAATGATTAAAACCTTTGGAAATCCCTTGAAATTGTTTAAATCTCTTGAAAATACTTTGGAATATTTTAAAATACCCTAATATATTTCAAAGCCTTTGAAACCCCTTCAAACTATTGAAATAAATAAACAAATTTTTGGGAATCGTTTGAGATTTCCTAAAATATTTCAAGTCCTTTGGTATCTTATAAAATCGCTTGAAACTTTTTAAAGATCTTGAAAATTCCTGGGAATTTTTAAAATACCCTAAAATATTTCAAAGCGTTTAAACTCCCATTAAATTAGTGAAATTAATTAGAAAAAAAAAGAAATAAAGAAAAATTGGATAAGAATACTGAAAGATTTAGAAAATCTCTTTTGAATCTGACTATTAAAGATTGCTATACAAAAATATGTTCTTTGAATTTTAAGATAAAACAAATTACAGAAAAATTAGATCAACAAGTTCCCTCTTTCATTATCAATGAATGCTTTGAAAGGGAAACAAGACGTGATAAAAATGCCCCTAAAGATAATATAAAACATGATAGAAAATTTTTTAAACATCCTTAAAGAACAAGATGTACAAAAATTGCATTTAAACATTCACTCAGTTCTTTTTCAAGATCAACCAGACCCTTGGTTTTTGAATATTTTTTCGAAAGTTATCGTGCCTACACGATACTACAGACTACAGACAGACGGACAGACAGACAGACACCTTCGTAAAAACGTTTTTCTGACTCAGGAGGTCTCAAAACGTCGACATTTTGATTGAATCCGCGAAAGTAATTTTTCACGTAAAACCAATACCTTCTCATTGAGATGAGAATGTAAAAAAACAAATTTTTAACAAAGTAGTAAAATTTTCAATCAAAGGGATGAAGTTTTAACAGAAAAATAACTTTTCATTCTGTTCATATCATAAACAATCTGTAGCACGTGCCAGCATCAGAGGGAAGATGCTGCTCCGAAATTGTATTTTTTCCTTCCTCCAATACACGCTCTCTAATTACAAATACTTGCAAGGATTTTATGCAAATACCTACGATATCAAGGTATTGTTTACAAATATTTCAAATTCGATGGCCTTCGTTCACACAAGCGTTCATAATAGCGTGTTCCTGAGGGGTTCGAGTTAAGAGATGTTTATGCAGGAAACCCAACGATGCAGCAACGCAACATTGATGCTGTGCCGAACTTCAAGGTTATATTATTCTTGTATTTATACCAAATTTACCGTGGGATAAGGCTGCATGCGCGCTTTACTCGCGCATCACCGATTGTTTCTTGACTACAGAAAATTTTCAAGCGACCAATGAAAAATCTCAATACTTGTATGGGTATTCAAAAGTATGGATAAAATTCCATATTTTCATATGTATAAGTCAGTCAGTCGTCTACCGACCACCGTCATAAAATATCCATTCACGCCTTCCGAAATTGCAGTTAAATCTAGTAATATTTTAGATATCTTTTGAAACTCACTGAAAGAATACTAAAATATTACTATATTTCACTGAATTTTCCGGAGGTGTGAATGGACATTTCGATACATTGGTTATCTACTGTTGGAAAATGTAATGACAAATAAAAAGTCCCTACCCAGTAAAAAGAAACTAATTGAGGCAAAAATTGAGATGAATTCGCTAGAGCCTCCGCGAATCTCGCTTTGCGATAATCTCGAATTGGAGCAGGCCATGAATTCTTCTAAATTCGGAAATAAGTAATTCAATCTTCAAATCTGCTGTTCGCCCGAATTCGGTGAACAATTTTTTAGAGGACCTTATTTATTTGAATGTGTCAACACGAATTCATTTCAGTGTCGGACAATTCATTTTAATCCGCGAGATTTTAAGTTATGCTGCAAATTGCCTGAACTCATCTGCACGAATACAGTTAAAGGCTGGCCTATTCAATCGAATTCGTAACCTATAACCAACGCGCTCGGCTTAAAGGATCCTTTGTAAATAAATATCAACGAATCCCGTAGCTCAGTGGTCGCCCTCTGGACTTGTACACTTAGGATCGCTGGTTCGAGTCCCGAGGCATGCAATTTTTAATGATTTTTTTTCGAAATTACCTTGACCACGAATTAAAACGAATTGAAACTCATTCAATTCGCGCTGGCTCAATTCTTTTAAACGAATCAGAAAGCGGAATTCGGACGAATTTCAAAATGTTAATTCGCCGCAAGTCGCCTCAATTAGTTTCTTTTTACTGGGTAAATATTTGTAAATAATAAAGAAAGAAAGCTTTATATGAGTGAATATTATTCATTAAACTTGATACTTTGATTCTACTGTACAAACATGCGACAAAAATTTTTCATTCAGGTAAAAAGTATGAATAATTAAAAGGCGAAATTCGGTTTTTTTTTCTGGTTAAAAATTAATTAATTGTCCGACCCCCCTTGAAAACATGCCATTGCATGCACGTGAAGCAGGCGTAATGTGGACGCTTCCAGCCTAGCCAGGTTCGCACATGCGCTCTCCGCCAACTGAGCAACATGAAACTTTACGCCCGCTGCCCGAAACTTTACGCCCGCTACATGAAACTTTATGCCCGCTACATGAAACTTTATGTCCGATGGAGAAAATTACATTTATCATTTAAGAAATTGCATCACTGGACTCCACAGTCTCCCTTCAGCTAAGTACGCTATTTCTTAATTTCACTTATAATTTAAAATTGTCAAGAACACTAAACATCCTTAATCTACTTCACATGCTTGTTTTCAAAGAGGGTGGGACAAAAAGTATCGCTCGGCCGGCAAATTCACACTCATCAAAATATTCTTCTTTACGCCCTTGATACACAATATACTATTTTGCTGTCACACATTAATTAATTATAATATTTATATGAAACTTCGCCAAAAAATATAGTATCCTTGCTGAAATGTTTTACTGAAAAAAAAAGAACTTTTTTTACCAGTTTTCCAGTTAATTAAGATTACCATACTGTAAATCATTATCTACTTCAGGGTGATTTATCCTTATATTATTACAATCCATAACGTGCACTGATATTGAAAGAGATATATTTAAATTTTCTTGTTTTTATAAATAATGAAAGTGCGCGTCCTATAAAAAAAGGTGTAAAGAAAATTTGTAGATCTAATTTAGGCGAACAATTATGTTATTGAACATTTTATTGTATCTTGTGTCGTTTTTCCAAAAACTTAACTTGTTTATAATTAATGTTATTTTTCAATATTAGAACAAAAATCACGCGTGCCATTGAAAAATAATTTATAACAAACATTCGGATCTTTTTTTGCTGAACAGCTTTTGTCTATTCATTTTTTTCTTGTGTCGCCTTTCCAAAAAGGTTGATGTTTTTTTTAATGTTATTTTGTACGATTAAAATAAAAACTATGCGTCCTATCGAAAAATGTTTAGCAATACAATTTTAGATCTTTTTTAAGTGAACAATTTTTCTCTATTCATTTTTTAAAATCTTTCATAGCTTGACCGTAAAATGGATTTTTTTTTAAATAACATTTTTCACGATGGAGCGCTCTGGCCAATCATAGGCATCGTAGAGAATCTATACAAGAACAACGTAACCTGAAACTTCAGTTTCAGGTCCCTAGCAGGCTAGGGTGGACGGAGCGATCCCTCTGAGGTCATCAGTTAGATGCACAGATTCGAAGCACTGCCTTGGTGTGTTATGTAAGTGTATGTGTGTGTTCATTACTCGAAATTAGCCAGCGACCGCCGAGCAAGAGTCCCCCGAGGGTGTCTCAAGCGCAGGAGTCCCCCCCCGTAGGAGCCTCAAGTGCAAGAGTCCCCCCCGTAGAAGCCTCAAGTGCAAGAGTCCACCGTAGGTGCCTCAAGCGCAAAGAAATCGCTGCCTCATTTTCGAGTCTTCTCAAAATCGACTCCGACCCCCAAGGCTAGTCCCCTCGACATGGGGCCTACACCTTGGTACGTAACCAGCCTCTTTTGAGGGGACCTACAACTTAAGGTGGGTTCCAAAACACCTGAGCCCCGGTTGAAGTACACTCGAACTTCAAAGATACGAGAATTTTTGGAATCAGGAACTTCAAAGATACCAGCGTGAAAGGGGCTCCCACTCCTGCGATGTTTAGATTTCGGGGGTAATGCGTGAGAACTGAACAGGCCTACTGCGCGCATGCGCGCGTATGCAATTTGCGATGAACAAACGTCGAATTCAAAGCAACGCACATCCGCGCGCGCCTCACTCTCGACTAGGGTGGGAAAAAATTCCGCTCGCTACTTTGGAGTCGGGACGCTCGTATCTGCGGAGTGCTCGTATATTTGGAGCTCGTATTTTGGAGTTCGAGTGTACATAGAAAAATTTCCATTGTTATCAGCTCAGGGAACGAACCTCAGTCCTCCTGCATGGAAGCCTGATGCGCTATCGTCTGAGCCATTAAACTTTAATGATTATTGGAGGTGTAGCATATAATTGGTAGGCCATTTAATGCAATTAAAAAACGGGTTGAAAAATCACAAAACAATTTTTGATTCAATTTTCCCTCAAGACCATAATTAAAAATTTTTTTTAATATAAATATTTCGAGTCCTTATAATTTTATCTGCATCGATTAAAAAAATGAATGGACACCCTTCAACTTTTAGAGATATTTATTTTTCAGTGCACCTGCGCGGCCTCACTCTCCACGCACAACGACCGGGGCATAGTAGGACGACATCAAATAAAAAAAGTTCAAAATAACTTTAAAAAGGCAATTCTTTACAATATAATGTTTTTGCGATAAAATGAATTGCTTTTATCGATAAGGTGTAGTTGATCATAGAAAGTTGTCATTCCATATTATTCTTTAAGTTTACAAACAAATTACACTGCGTCCCAGTCTCCTAATTTTGTACCTACAACATCATCGCAAATGCTTTCAAATATCGTATTAAATTAACTAATAACATCTTCATATCATCAGTCACTTGACTTAGTCCGTGGCTATGGTGGAAAACCGGGTTCACCTGAGAACAAGTTTCAAAAAAAATAATTGGACTAACTCCCCAATGCAGCGAATTCTGCGGTTACGTCACTAGTATCGCGCAACGCCACCCGCAATAAGCACCTCTCAAATGGAGACCATGGTTCAGTTGGGAGTGACAATAGGACCGAACCGAGGCGATAACCAGACAATGGCCCCGGAAAAACGCGAGAGCATCGTTTTAAATGGTTGGACCAACTCAGGAGGGTCATCCTTACCTGTCAGCAAAAAAGCTCATCAACGCGAAGAGGATTCCTGCAGAGGTTACATGACCGTTGGGTCGTTATGCACCCGAAATATGCTCATAAAACGCCTCAGTATGTAAGAGATCAGGTATCCTTTTTGCGCAAAAACGGATATGAAGCTCTTTATCAGCAAGAAGAAGAGCAACATTCTCCAGCGAACATACCACCCTTTTCAGCAAGCCCAACTTTGCAGATAGCCGATAATGCCAACATGAGAAGTTGGAGATCAAAAATCCACCAAAAAGACTTTTTCAGGGTGGAATAATTAGCTGAAGCTAATACTGCTCTCCTCGATTTGCTCCCCGAAGATATTAAACTCTGGAATCTGAACTGTGTAGTTTGCGAGAAGGCAGTCTCCCTGATTAGTGACAATTAGAAATAACGATACGTCAGTACGTCTGAGTAAGACTCGCGAGCGTATTGCACAGCTTCAGTTTAAAAAAAGAGATTCAAGTCTTCTGGGAGCAAGTATATGAAGATACTTATCAGCTAAATGAAGACGCCTCAGATATATCACTCTTTCGTAACTTTTGCAAAGGCAAAGGTTACAAGGTCCAGAGGAAGAATTTCCACTAATTACTGCTGAACCCATCCCGCAGTGGCTAGTGGAAGGACGCACGATACTGATCCCTAAGACCGCAGATTTTTCAAGTCCAAAGAACTACAGGCCCATAGCTCGTTTAAACATGAGCTACAAGCTATTCACTGTTATCCTCAAAGAGAGAATATTAACATCTATCAAGCCGGCATGGAGTGCAATAGTTGAACAACGTACAAGGAACAGTGTTGTACGAAGTCTCTTGCGTGAATTTCCCGCTCTTGCTTACCTTCTGGGACAGAAGGAGCAGGAGTGGATGACGTACTCGTTCCAGTTGCGTCGGGATTGGTTGCTTCAGGGAACCATGATCATAGCTTTCGGAACCTACAGCTTCTCAACAACAATAATAACACATTAAGAATGTTACAGATAGAAAAAAAACAGCTCAGTGTGGATTTTTAAAAGTATAAAGAAATCATTTTTATCTTAATTATTGTTGAGTGATGTTACCAGTAAATCTTAGTAATAAGAATTCGTCATTTGATATCCGATGTTAATTTCATAAAAAAAAAAACAACTAAACATTAATGGTGATATGATTCAGGGAAAATTAGGAAAAAATTATTTTTCTCTGCCTATATACACTGAATTTTATAATAATATTCTAATATTTTTAAATTCATTTATAGTGATTTGAATTTGAAATTGTTATTCTTTTTGAATTCGAGGGAATTCTCGATTGATTTTAATGGTTATATATATATATATATATATATATATATAGTTAAAAGTTTTTCATAAGGACAACCGCAGGATTTCGCTGGGAACGGGTGCTAATCTGAAAACTTGCACTCAATCCCAGCGAAATCGCGGTACTTCAGCTGTAACCGCGTCTCACGACCGTGAGATAGGTGGTTAGAATCTGCGACGAATTCAATACGATGATCCGGTAAAAGTCTCGTGCACCCTAAGGACACGGAGCGACCCAAGGAATACCACCTTCTGAATTTTGCCCGCAAGTGTCTCAGCATTTTGTTGACACGCAGGGATGATTTTCAGGCTATTAAAAAGTGAAACCTTGGCACCTCCAAGAGCGCCGATGCTCAAGACGATTAGCTTAACGGAATATTCCGGGTATAACCGTCGCAACTCTCTTACGATGTCTTTATAACTCTCTTTCTTTTCTTAAACATGATTAGTTTCTCGAAGTCAAGAAGAACTATGTCAGGCCTCGAGTGCGCAACAAAAACAATTTTCGAGAATATGAAGTTCCAGTATATGTGGAACTTCTCATTTTCGACAATTGACTCTATTTCCCTAGGAGCGTTTAGCGGAGCGGTATTTAGGCTAATGCCGTAAGTGTGACAGAGATGGTAATAAAGCACTTTTAGTGCTTACTGAAATATGGCAAAAACAAGTTATTTATATTTGTCGTACAAAAATGCAATATACGTCTTGCTATTGTATGAAATGTGTAATTCTATTTAGCACTAGCCTGAGGGAATTACCTCTGAAATGCTGTCGTTTAGCAATACCCCTTGTATGACTGATTTACCTGATTCATTTTGTTTTGTTTACAACAGGTGCACCTTGATCGCGCCTGCGCATCTACTTTCGTAAGCAACAAGATTCGGATGGCCAAAACAGACATCCTGTATGACTGTATGTATATCAGCAATAAAATTGGGTTAATCTAATCATAAATATTGTTGTACCATATATTCATTTCTATCAGTGCGTTCCTGCGTGAGTTGCACAACTAGATAGTATGTGTCCTAGATGTTCGGGGTGTGCATGTCACGCTATGCAGCTATCATCGGGAACGTATTGCCTCAAAATGTGGCGACAATATGTTAGAGTGGAAATGACACCGTCTTGACATGCCAAAATGAAACCCTCCGTGCCCAAGTTCAATCCGGGCGATTTAAGGAAAGCAAACGTTAGCTTATACGACATAGACTGATCCTCCACATTTTTGTGGAAGATGCCGTGCATCTTCTTGTCGAAAAGCTGTTCGCGGGAGTTTTTCTGCTGTGCTTCCTTAATCCGGGCCTTCAGGAGTAAGTACCTCTGAAGGGGACTCCAAATGAATAAAGTACTATCGGGACGGCAAGCATGTTCGTTGCAGATACTTTGTTCCTCGCCGACAGTTCGGAGGACCAAATCATTCGGATCAGACGTTTGTATCTGCTTCGGAGAGTATCCTTTATAGATGTTACGTCCTAAGTGCGGCTCTGTCGCATGCCCAGGTGTGTATAGGTCTCTCCAGCGCCAAGGTTTCATATAAAGCTTCTGTCGATGAGCTTAGGATCTCCGGGAATGCCAATAAGTTTTCCTCACTTCAAATAAACCTTCGCGCATTTTTCTAACCTAAACTCCATTCCAATCTCCTGAGTTTATTGTTCGAAAGTCTCTAGAGCTAGATGTAGTTGCTCTTTATTCTTATCATAGGTCTTAAGATTATCCATGTAAAATACATGAGTGATCTTATGCTTTCGATTTCCAGGTTTACCGCAGAAGTAACCTTCGGCATAGCGAACTGCGAGAGATAGTGGAAATAATGTGAGGCAAAAGAGGAGTGGGCTAATTGTGTTGCCCTAAAAGACACATCTCTAAAGGTGACGGTGTTAGGTTTTGCACGATGTTTTTCAGATGAGATAGTAAATCTAGTTTTCCAGAGCGGTAATAATCTTTCTATGCACCTCACGATGTCTGGAATAACCTTCAAGCTTACTAACAGACAGATGATAAGTCTATGCGAGGTTGAATTGAAAGCTTACCAGTAATTAATCCAGGCCATCGATAGGAAGCGCTGGTAGGATGCTGCGTCTTTGCAGACAAATCTATCGATAAGCAGGTTCTTCCGGCATCCTGCTATGCCTTTCCTTGAGCCGCGTTGTTCGTGCATTTCTCGCCACACAGGTCCAATTGCCCGAATAATCCTATCATTTAGGATAGATGTCAATATCTTATACAGTGTGTTCAGACAAGTGATTGGACTGTAATTCTTCGGGTCAGCTGAGTTCCCCATCTTTGGCAGGAGTACTGAGCATCCTTCCGACTTTAGATATGAGGTGAAAATGTTGGCCAGATGTTGGTGGGTTGAAGGAAACTTCTTCCACCAGAATGTCTTGATACGACACCATCTGGTCCCAGAGCGGAATAGTTCTTTATGCCTCTTAATACTTTTTTCACCTCCACGTTAGTGATAGGTGGGCATTCATCCTATGGTGTTATAAGGGCAGCGTGAACTTCTCTCCAAAATACTTCGACCTGCTCTAGTTTGGGCGGATGGTCGACAGTAACCGGAGGATCTTGGCAGAGTCGAGATGGGTCACAGAAAAACTGTTGGTTTTCTCTGACCCATCTCTCCCTCCGTCCTAGAAGTTGTAGATGCGGTTCAAAACGATCGATTACATTTAAAATTAATAGATAAATATATATACATTCCGCAGTGGCTGGTGGTAGGACGCACTATACTCCTACAGAAAAAAGGCAACTTGTCCAACCCAGACAATTACAGGTCAATAGCTTGTTTGAACACACTGTATAAGATCTTTACATCTATCTTAAATGAAAGGATTATTCGAGCAATTGGACATGTGTGGCGAGAAATGTACGAACAACGTGGCTCGAAAAAAGGTGTAGCAGGCTGTCGAGAGAACCTGCTAATTGACAGGTGTGTCTGTTTCAAAATATGCTGTAAGTGCTTAATTTCAGCCAAAGACTTTTTCATCGTTTTCCGCCAAAACTGTTTTTTCATAAGTACTCTTCTGACGCGAATTTTAAAAGAGAAATTGCATCAAATGACTATTTTTCTAAACAGAGAAAACTATTTTATGTGAAAAACTAATATTATTATCAAAAAATACGGGCGTTATTTGTAATAGTCACCATGCTTCGCACCGACACCATACTCCACTCTCCCCTACGTCCAACTACCACCTTTATGCGAGAAATTTATTTTGCCAGTCGAAAGCATGTCCAAATTAAGTAGTTATTCGTCATAGGGTAAGGAGTCTAGTTATAACGTCAGTCTCACCAAACTTCGGTTAATTACGGGGGAGTGTGACGACAGAACTGAAACCAAGAGAGTTATAGTTTGTTGGATTTTTATACTAACGTCACCAGCTTTCAGTGGTGTGGTATTGGATGGAAGTTCATATGCTCCCATCTGCCCATTCACGGCCTTCCTCTAGGTACGAAACCAAAAACTTATATAAATATATATATATATATTTGTTACGTTATTTTTTACGATCTTCTCTCTCGTGTGGTTTTTTTCAAAGATTGAATTTTTTATTTTCAACGCTATTTTTTACGAATAAAACAGAAACTACGCATCCTATCAAAAAGTGATCAAAAAAAAATTTGTAGATTTTTGTTATATTCAGAAATTTTGTTCATACATCATTTTTCATATCTTGCATAGTTTGACCGCAAAATTGAATTTTTGATTTTACATTATTTTTTTCTGCTATCAAAATTAGAATTTTTGATTTTTCATAAAATTAAAAAAGCTGTTATGACAATGTTGTAAGGTGTTCAAAAATCAACGATTTTCGCCTCTTTACTGTTTTTTATATCGTGCGTTTTTTGGCTTAAAATATTCATTTTCGTTTGTTTTTTGCAATTTTGTGAATGCTATAACCCCAGTAAATTTTCTTCTATCAAAAAAAGTCATGGGAATATTTTGTTTCCCTTTTTTTATTACTCTCAACATACGCCCATAGAATATTTGAATATTAAAAAAAGTGTTCTCAAAAATTTTCAAACTGTGCTCACATTTTGAATTTTGATCCAAAATGGCTGGCTCTCGAACTTGACCTGTATTGTAGGACACTTAAAGGGTATAACATGGCCTAATCCAATTTGTCAATCCTTTCGGAAGTTATTGTGCTAACAGACAGACACGTTCACCAAAACTAGTTTTTTGGGTTCAGAAGGTCTCAAAACGTGGAAATTTGACAAAAGCACCTAAAGGGGGGGGGGGGCAAATTTCACACAAATCTAGTATCTTCTCTGATGAGAATGTAAAAATTATCGAAAATTTTTTTTTCAAAATTTTTCTATCGAAATTTCTACAATAACAAAGTTAGTTGTTTTTATTGCAGCCTTTAACGCTGTGAGAAAAAAAAAAAATTTCTCAAAATTTTTTTTTCAATTTTGCTACCGAAATTCTTACAATAACAAATTTAGTTTTTTTTCGGAGCCTATAACGCTGTCGGGAAAAAAAATTTTCTTGCAATTTTTTTTTCCTCAAAATTTTCCTATCGAAATTTTTACAGTACCAAAAAATTCTTCAACCTGAGTAAATTATGATAAGAAATCTTAAAACCTCAATGAAACACGACATTTTCTGACTAATTATTAAATCATTCGTGAAAAAAATGTATTGACTGACGTCGCTCTTTTCCTCCAACTTCAATCTGTTCATCTTTACAGCGGAACGAAACTTGTCTTTTTCTTGCTCCAACCATCTGGTTGCTTTATTCAACAGATTCTATTTTTCGTCTGGTCTGATCATTTCTCCCCCCAGTCTGGTCGACTAGAGGGTGCAGATGCTGAGTCAGAGTTTGGCCTCTGTCATACAATTTAGACGTTGCTACTAGGTTAAATAAAAAGAGGAACTTTTAGCTGAATATGTTATCTATTAGGAAGCAATAAATCAAATTTCTATAACTAAAACATGACGTCATACATAACCAGACTCCGTCTTGTAAAAGTGGCTTAGCATCCCTATTGTAAAAGTGGCTTAGAATCCCCCACAATTGATCCAGAATCCGCCTTACTCATCTACTCAGCCATTAAGAAGAAACTAAGTCAGTCAAGTCCACCTTCGTTGTTTTTTTTTTGGTTCACAAAAATGTCCTACGTATGTGTGTCTAGTGAGCGGTACTTTTAAGGATAAAGTAGAAGGATTTGGTGAGCTGTATCAATTCTTTTAAACATTTTCCTTTCTTTTTCTACCTGTTGACACGTTCTACCCATTGTAGAACGTGCCCTTTATAACAATCACTATTGTTCTTTCTATATTACTTCACCTGTAATATTTTGTGTGTGTAAAATAAATTTTACATTATCGTGAAACTTCAAGATTCAAAATTTATTTTGGATTTAGCGCTTTTGTGAAACCCTTATTTTGTTTTTCACTTTATGAAAGAACCCCGTAGAATTTGTACAGAAATTGGCTTTCGGCTAATTTGTTTGTAATTGCGGGAAAATTTAGTTCATGTCATGGTAATCAAAAGTCTCAATGACCACAACAGTAAAAAATGAGGTTTTCGTGTTTTAATTGGGGTTCAAATATCACTATGTGTGGATTCGAAAAGGGCCAATTTTTGCAGTGTATGACATTTTTCTCTCTAGATACCTGAGGAGATTAGCTCCAGTTGAGCCAAAAACGTATGCGCAGTAATCCTTGGTAGGTCGTCGGCATGTGCAGTTGGTCGTGGTGACTCGTAGGCATGCGCAGTGGATCATGATAGGCTGTAAACTTGCGCAGTGGGTTATGGTGGTCTGTAGACGTGCGCAATAGGTTATTGTTGGTTGAATTTATGCGCTATATGTCACCGTAACAATCATGGTTTGAACTATGGTGCAGGCCACAATCACAGCCATAATTCTAATCCTGTTACAGAACATGTTCTTTTGTGTTCTAGAACTGTTACATCACAGTTATATAACAGTGTCCGCTGGGGAAGTAGATTAGTAGAATAGTGGAACAGTTTTGACCAATGAGGTGCCCGCATAAGCTCTAGCAGTTACGTCATTGGTCAAAACTGTTCCACTATTCTACTAATCTAGTTCCATGGGACTGCTCTCTCAGATAGCTTTACGTGGTTGAATCGGTCGAATGCTTTGGCTATGTCAAGATAAATCACATCAACTTGGTTTTCCTCATTAAACGCGTCTGAAATAAATGGTATTAAAAGCATTAAATTAGTTACTGTGGAGCGTTTGGTTAGGAAACCATGCTGACAATCTGTGATGTCGGATCTAACAGCTGCAGATACATAGTTCGCACACAGAAGTGTTTTGGATTATTTATCAAACTCTTTTCCGATTCTTTAATCAAATTCTGTCGATCCGCTCTGATTGTAAATTTTACTTCTGTGCGTAGATTACTAAAACAGCTAGCCAAGTTACTATGATCACTCATAGAGAGTTTGCGTTAAATATCGTTCTTACGTTAAATATCGCTAGAGTCGATATTATTTATATTGTCGAATAGAGCCCTCTTATCTACCTTCGCAAAATTGAATCTGTCTGTTTCTCCGTACTTAAATTGAAAGTCAGTCTGGGGTTTTTCATCTCTCTTAATAATTTCATGTCCTCTAAGTTTAAAAGAAGTGTCTATTCGTGATTACCCGGGACCTATCTGAGAGTATACCATCGAAAAAAGAAACAAGTCCTACCGTGAATCTTTGTCCGGGTTCATCCGGGACCAATCTAGAACACGGAAACAGAAATTCGTTGCCTTCAATTTCAAAAGAAGCGTCTCTCCGGGTTTATCCGGAACTTATCCGTGCGTTTACCGTCGAAAAAAACAAGTCCTATCGCATATGTTCATATGAGTCTATCCGGGACCTATTTGGGACAAGAAAATAGAAATATATTTCCTCTAATTTCAAAGGAAGCGTCTATCCGAGTTTAATAGGTACCAATCTGGGAGCTTACCATATGGCTTCTCATATGAATACCGTTATGGAAACCAATGAAAAAGCCAATGAAACCAATGAAAGTTTTTGGTGCATAGACGGCAATCTTAAACACGCTTAAAAAATACTGCGCAGCCGTAGCTTTCATATAAAACTAATGCGCACTCCTTAAATATTAATTGCAAACCCATCCATGTAGGAACACGGAAACCAAAATTCATTGCCTCTAGGTTCAAAAGGAGCGTCTATCCGGGTTTATTCGGGGCCTGTATCTGGATGTTTACCATCGAAGAAAGAAACAAGTCCTACGAACAAATGATAATAACGAACTCGATGTATTCGATCGGCAAATCGACTCGACATGTCGCGCCTCCTCTTAGTCTTTTGTTCAATAATTCAGTAGTGCGGGATATTTTTATCGTACGAAAATGTCCTACGTGTGCATTAAATACTCCTATCTATGTACGATTGCGGATGTAAGGCACCCCATGATGGAGATGATGCATCCAAGCCGTATGAAAAGTTTTGATCCGAACAAAAGAAAGGAAAAATTATTTTGGGTGACAAGTGGACAGTCACGTTGCCAAGCAAGAATTAGCAGAGTAGCAGGTAAGAGCTAGGGTGACCAGACGTCTGATTTATCAGGACATTTCCTGATTGTTTATCGCTTCCCTGATTTTCTGATATTTTATACCATGTTCTGATTTTTCAAGCCCGAAAACTGAAGATTCGTAGAATTGTACTAATACTTAAAAAGGGGAAAAATCAATCTTTTTGGTTGAAAATTAAACTTTTGTTTAAAATTCGTCTTTTTAGGTTGAAAAGTCAACTATTTGGTCGAATATTAACTTTGTTGTTGTAAATTCAACTAATTTGTAGAAAATTCGTCCTTTTACATTAAAATTAATGTATTTTGTTGAAGTTACATCTTTTTTTGTAGAAAAGTAATCTTTATGGTTGAAAATTCATCTTGTTAGTCAAAATTTCAACTATACGGTTCAAAATTATTTTTTTTATTGAAGATTCATCATCATAGTGAAAAACTCATTTCTTGGCTTAGTAATTTAACTATATTGTTAAAAATTCTTTTTTTTGTTGATAATTAATTTTTTTAACTGAAAATTTAACTAATCCGTGTTTGATTGATAATTGATCTTGTGTAGTTTAAACGTCAACTATATTGTTAAATAGTTATTTGTGATACAAGTGCGCAAAATAGGTGATTGTGTGCAAGTGTGAATTTCGCAGCATAAGCCGGAGGCTCGAAGCATGAGTCGGTGGTTAGCGCACGAGCGAAGCGACTGTGTAAACGTAGACGAGTGCTTCGAGCCGCAGGCGAATGATGCAATCAGACGAGTTAGCAATCTCCTATGCGCACGTGTATCACACGCTATTTTTTTCAACGCCCGTTCGAAAAAGTTGTGTTAGGAGGAGTTAACGAAAAATACTAATCTTAAAAGAAAAGATTTTTAAATTTTGTAAACAATTTTTTTGAAAACAAAATGTTTGAAAAAAAAAATGTTGAAAAACAATTCTGAAAAAAATGTTTGTTGAAATAAAATGTTTGAAAAAAAAATTTGGTGAAAAAAAATTTTGAAAAAAAATTTTATGAAAAAAAGGTTTGAAAACAATTTTTTGAACAGAAAATTTTGAAAATTTTTTTGAAAAAAATGGTGTTGAAACAAAATTTATGTGAAAAAAAATTTTATGAAAAAAAACTTGTTGGGGCTTATGCCTTTTTGCTGTGCCAAATGTTGGCCCTTATGCCCTTTTGCACGACGGACGAAAACGGCTACGAAACCTTAAAAACAAAACTTCAATCATTAAGGCCATGTAACGAGTATACCAGCTGATCAACTCAGTCCTGAGATCAATATTTTTTCACCGATATTTAAAACCGCAACTTTCAGGCGCAATCGATATAGATGAAGATAGTCATAAACAATAATAATTTGTTTAAACAATTATTTTTGCCAAATCTAATTAGTTATTAAGTCACGCCTAATAAAAAATAAACAAACAAGCTTTCGTAATATTTTTGTAATCTCTTAATATCCTTTTAAATCTCTTGGAATATTCTGAAATCTCTTCAAATCTTTTGAAATCGTTCGAAGTATGAAATCTCCTGAAATCGCTTAAAATCTTCTTAGATCTCTTGAAATATACTGAAATCTCTTAAAAATAATTTTTGAAATCTTTGAAATATTTTTACCTAGACCTGTTCGACTATTCAGAAATCTCTTGAAATATTCAAAATCTCTTGAAAGAAAGCTTTGAAATCCTTCGAAATCTTACAAATCTTTTTACCTAGATCTCCTGGAATGTTCTGAAATCTCTTCAAATAATTAAAATCTTTTGAAATCGTTTGCAATCTTTAAAATCGCTTGAAAGCATTCCAAATATTTTTACCTATATCTCTTGGAATAACTTGAAATCTCTTGAATTCGTTCAAGTACTTTTAAATCGTTTGAAATCTTTTCACATTTCTTGGAATATACTGAAATATTTTGAAAGAATTCTTTGAAATGAAGATGATAAAAACAGGAGGAGGTGCCCATGAATGAAAGATTATGTATCTGTTCAAAATCAAGAGGAAAAGAAAACAAAAGTATTTGCTTCTTATTAATTTTGAAGAACTGTATAGTATGACCACTGCAAAACATTAAGAACTGATTTTAAAATAGGCTGTATCAAGTGGCACCCATTCCGTTTGTGCTTGAATATGACATGAGAATGTGAAATTAATGATGAACTCGATAAAAATTGAATACGAATATAAAGATTAGTTATGCTTTGCTGTTTGTAATATTAAAAATGCTTAGTGTATGCCAGAAAATTTTCAGGTATATTTCAAAGCAACTTATTTTTTAGCCTTCTCCATCCCTTCTTCTCAATTCACTTTTCCATCATCGTTGGAACTTCCAATTATTCTAAACCTTTGTTTTTCTTTACTTGTTATTCTACCTTTCCAATTTCTTATTTAATCATTGTGAAATATTTATTTTTAGATATATCAGAGTGGGTATAAATACTTAACTTGCCTTAATGTTTTATTTATTCGAAATTATTTTTTAGTTGTAATGTTTCATTACCAATTTATTTTTTACAGGGCTATGATAATACATCGGGCGGCAGTGAAACTATAATTTCATCTCGAATTCCTTCGACGAAAGAATCGACGTTCCGGCGACCCTTAATTCCTCAAGCATATCACAGACTTGGAACACCTGATGCCTTCAAAACGCAACTAGATGTAAGTGAAAGACAAAAATGGATAATTTCTAATTTATTGGCATTTTTATTTGAAAGTTATTTTTAATTTTTATTTGCATTTTAATTTTGAAGACGTCAAAATTGTAAAGAACTTCAAACTTTCTAACCCCTCGAAATTCGGAATCTTTTTACATTCAAAAGTATGTATATGAATTTGATAAAGCTGAAATCATGGAAGTGATCCTAAGGCACGTCCGATTTTGAAGCGCACATTTAAAAATGTCCTAAATTTTTAGGCGGCAGACGTTCTATACAGAGCGACCTACATTTTAAACCAATGGAATTTTGGAAGATTCAACAAATTTTAGGTTTCTCAAACTAGTGTATTAAAGTTTTAAGCATTTTAAACGGAAATCAATCCTTTTTTGACAGCACTTTTCAAAAGTTTCGAATTTAAAAAGAGCTAATAAAATCATCGAATTGTTAAAGCTTTCTAAATTTTTAAATTCTTTGTCACTGGCAGAGTTTGAATATTTAAAATTATCCGTATTTTAAAAACGTAGTCAATTTTAAAACCCTCATATTTTGAAACGTTCCAAGTTGAAAATCTCTAAATGTCGGGAATTATTTTTGATGACTTTAGAAGTGTCCTTTTGAAAAATTATAAGAACTCTATCAAATTGGTAAAAGTCTGAAAAGAACTACGAAATAATAGTATTAAAGTCACTAAAGAATAAAATTGATTATTCCATTTGTTTAGAAATTCAAAACGAGATTTTGCAAGAGAGGCAGAACAATCAGACAAAGAAATCTGATAGTTCAAAGGGTGGTTCCAATAGCTAGTCCAGAAATTTATTCCGAAATGCCAAGCCCACCAGGAAACGAAGCAGTCGATTCAAGTGAAATACCCTTGAATAAGCCTGTCGAAGAAGCCGGCAAAGAGACAGAAATCGAAGCTGGAACTTCTGAAGAACAACATTTCCTGGATGTTTTGCGAGATGCGAATCCTGCGAAAGCGTCTACCTCCATTATCACAAGTGCTACGAAACTCTTGAAAGAGGGCGAACACCAATGGCTCAATTGCGAGGTACCAAAAACATTTTTATTAGAATAAATATAAATTAATTTAAGTTATTATTTTAGTTTTAGGAGTGAAAAATTTCTTAAAAAGCTTCATTTTGCTTTTTGAATTTCAGGTCGCTGATTTTTCCTTGAGCAGTTTTCTGGGCCAGCTTGATTCGCCAATGAAAGGATCACAGAGAAGTCAAACTGAAGGCCCTACAGTGGAAGATGTTCGACCGCCTTCAGACGTAAGTTCTTCTATTTTATTTAACATAATCAAATTTTAATTAAATATTGAAAATTTGCTAAATTAATTATTTTATCCGAAACCACCATGTTATGAGCCTATAAAGTCCCCAGGAAAGTGAGCGTTAGATAGCCCTTTACCAAACCAGATAACAAGTTCCACAAATTGCCACTGAATAATGCACAATGTATTCTATTATTTTACTGTACACACACACACACGCACCCCTCCCCATATATATATATATATAGTTAAAAGTTTGTCATAAGGACAACCGCAGGATTTCGCCGGGAGCAGGTGCTAATCTTAACAGTATTCATGGAAAAGCTTTCACGACTCTTAAGGATTTAATTAAACATTTGAAACAGCGATTTGCACCCCGGAAAACTTATTCATTGTATCTACATGAAATCTCGACTATTCGAATGAATCGAGAGGAAAATGTTAGTGAATTTTTCGATCGAGTCATTCTTCTAAAATCAGGAGCGCAAGAGGCCCTTGAAGATAAAATATCAAAATGTTAAACAATTATTACTTCCTCTAAATGATTGTGCTCTTTAAGCTTTCAAACGCTGGTTACCTGACAATATAAGAGGCTTAGTAGAGGCGCGTAATCCCCAAAACTTAGATTCCACTCTGAAAGTCGCGCTCGAGTACGAAGCAAGACAGCAGTTAAACTCTCAGTATCCTACAAACCCTTATCATAAATCAAAATATTCTCAACACAGCTATTTAGATTCATATGATCATAATCCTAGTGCTCACCTTCGTTTTACGACGACTGCACACCCCTATGGAGCTTATGATTAAAAACCAAACAGAATTTACGACACGCAAGAATTTTCAGATTTTCCGTATAATCATATTCCTCCATACGAGCATCCGCATACATTTAATCCTCACACTTATTTTTCAACTGTTCCATTGCAAACGACGCAAGGACAAGCATGGAGAACTAGAAGCGCCATACAAGCGTACAAGTCATGATAAAACACAGAAAAATTTAGAAAAAAAAATTAATTTAGAATCTCCAGCAGTAGAATTTTCATTCCCTAGTTTCAGTAAAGCAAAAGTTTCCTTTTTAATCGATACAGGAGCCGATATTAATATTATTAAATTAAATTCGTTAGACGAAGAATTATTAGTGAACGAAGAAGAAACTATAGACATAACAGAATTGACCCAAGGTAGAATGTCCACTATAGGCACAATAAAACTACCCATAGAAAAATCTATGGTAGTTTTTCACTTTTTCTCCCCAGATTTTCATTTGATTACAGATGGAATTCTAGGAAGAAAATACCTTCGATAAGAAAGGGTTAAAATTTCATAATGGCATAATCATATAGTTACTCATTTGAACCCTTTGAAGCTTATTTCTTTTATCAATAAGGAGTCAAAAGTTGCGCAGGATCAGAAAACTGATTATGAAGGAACGGGATCAACACAACAATTTGACATAAAAACCGTCGATGAACTTGAACTAAATAGCGAAACGGATTTCGATCAAAGAATAAGCTCATTTATAAACCGGGCTGAAAACGAACTAAATGAATTCAAAACTAAAAAACTAGAAATGAAGAAACTAGTGAAGAAAATGAATATGCAGATGCCCCAGAAAAAGTAGAATCTCCCTCAAACACTCTAAAATATCCATCAAACGACAATCTAGTTTCAATAAAAGAAAAGGGTGATAAATCACCACAAGCTATATTAACCCCATCACAAAAAACAACCGGAACCATAGCTAAGCTAGGGACCCTGACATCTGTAATAAATTACAAACCGCGATATGTGCCTCCGTTGCAAGCAGAGCGCGAGCTGACTGGCAGGCGTAGCTGCTTTAACAAGTTGCAAGGGGAGAACTTAAGAATAGGGTTACCTATTTCACCCGAAACGCGATCCCAAAACACTTATAACGAAAAGGCCAGAAACATAGTACCATCAACATTCTTACCAACCTATTAATACATATTTCTTTTGTATAGTCGGAACAACACCAACGTTTGCCCAAGAAAATGCTTCATTGGTAAAAAATGTATCAACTATTTCTTTACCTCTATACAAATATTTTACCTAAATTAGAGATCTTTCGTACTGGACAGTTGTCTCTCTGATTCAAGAATAAGAATTAAAAAAAGATTGAATAAGTGACTTTGAACAAGTCTAATTAGATTATTGCATTTTCCAAAAATTCAAAATGTGTGCATTTCTAAAACTGCTAAAATTTAAAACATTTCATTTTCAAAATTTAAAATAAATATATTTTCACCAACAAATCGATTGATTCAAAGGCGCGCTCCTTGACTCAGGGGATCGAGCTCATTGAATCAAACAAATCCATCAATCTGGACCTTTTGAGTTCAAAGAAATTAATTTACTCGAATGTTTGAGAATTTTATTTTGTTAAAATAATACATTTAGAGAGTTCGATTCTTTGAATTAATAAAGAAATGTGTCTGGTTCAACTAAGGGATCACAACTTCAGATAAATAGATTCCTGCGATTGAACAATGGGACTCAAGGAACACTGTTGAAAAATGGTATAAGTTCAACACACCAATGCATATTAAAACTAATGCCTCAAGCCTATGCAATCGATATGAGAAACATGTTTTCTAAATTTCATTTAAAGTTATAATAATCAATCAGATAATTCCATTTTACACAAAATCTAAATAACAGTCATTGTTAAAAATGTTTACAAATTTAATATACATGTATATTAATTTTACAACATAATGGTATATTAAAATTAATTTGCGGTATATGCAAATGACATTACTCACATGTATATTAAATTTGATCAGATTTTAACAGTGTTAAAAATTAAAAACCTGATACCTTCTACCAGTTAACCGAAAAGATAATTGACTTTTAAGTCGAAAGTTCAATTACGCTAAATAAATATCAGCTCTTGTCTACGATTAACTGTACTCACATTAAATTTCGTCTAATTTTAGAGAAAAAAATACGCTTCAATTACAAAACCAATTGAATCAATTACCTCAACTGCAAATATTTTACAAGGTTTGAAGAAATAAACGCACTTTGAGTTTTAAGCAACTGCTATACCGACCTGTATATTGTATTTAATGTAAAATGTACAACATTGTATATTTTAAATAGAATAAAAAATATTGTTTTTACAAATGTCTCCATATAAACTTGTATGCAGATATTCTAAAAGTGAACGCATTGACTTGGTCCATATTGTTTTGTGTGTGGAATAAAAATTAATTATATGGCTAGATGGAAAATTAAGCTTAGCGAGTATGATTATGAAATTCAATATAAACCTGGAAAAATAAATTCTAATGCTCATGCTTTGTCTCGGAATCCTTGTGATCTGGATCAATGTCCAAGCGGGAAAATGAATTTTTGTGGAATGTTTAGCTCGACCTGGATCCGTGACTGCAGCACGGGGGAAGAGGCTATGAATTGTGATTATCAAATTGATGATAAACAAAATGATGAAAGGGATAATGAAATTAATGAGCTGATTGAAAATGTTTTTATGGTTGGTGAAATCCTTGATTCTATAAATCCCGGAAAGGAATCAGGTATTTCTGATTCAGAAAAAGACTGCAGCGATAATAGTGATTATAATACTGCAGAAGATGAGGAAACAGCGATAGTACAGGCCCCCTCGGGTACAGCGATCCGTACGACCAAGTTTCCGATCGCTGCCGGGTGTCGGGATAGGGCCCCCAAGCGGCGCACTATCATGGGACCATCCCTATGCTACAAGCTGAGGGGGAAGGGCACTCGAATCCCGGAATTGATAGGGAAGTTAAGAATTCTGCCTTACAAAATTATCGTCTTGGTGAAGAGACAAGTCCGGGGAGTGGAGGTAATCCCGTGGATGCATGCGATAAGTGGCTATAACGTACCGACGACTCAGTTTGATCAGCTGTATCGTCAGGTAACTCTCACGGAAGCTAGCGTAGGGAACCCGAAGCCGGGCGATGTGGCGACCAAGTCGAAGCCTAGACATGCGAGCGGGATGAGGGAGGAGAGTGTCATAGATATACCCGCTCAGGGAAGAGCAGGTGGGCTATCGGCTGAGAGTGGCGGTAAATGCATAAATGATGTTTTTCAATGTCAAGAGAACTGTGACAATGAGTATCATGAAAATGATAAAAATATAACAACCACGGCCTGCACTCGGGGACGCCTTTGCAGTGTTAGGTCAGAACTTGTTGAAGGTATGAATCAGAGATTTTACGAAAGACAGATTCAATTAAATGGTTCACCCGTTTTGGTGATTTTGGATTGCAAAATTAGATACAGTAATGATAAAATTACAATTGGAAATGGTCATGTGGTAAATTTTATTTCGGCAGATTGCGAACTAAAATCAATGGTTAATCAACAAATACTAAAATCTGAATTCATTAAGATTGACGATTTGGTCGAGGGGAGCCCGAAGGTTGGTGAGGTGATCGTTTTCGCGAATAAAGGTAGATATATTTTTAAAGTAGTAATTAAAAGCAAATTCAAAGATCAACCTTTTCTAAATATAATATCAGAAGCTATTTTGGCTCTTAAGAATGCAGTGGAAACTCTGAATGTAAAATGTATTAAAATTCCAAACTCTGAAACTGATTTCAATGGGGTCTCTTGGATATCCTTCGAACAAATCTTGAGACGACAATTTAAATATTCAGAAGTTACAATTGTAATCTGTTCAAGGGAAGTAGCAATTCCACCAGAGGCTGATCATGAGGCAATTATAAAAGAATTCCATGAATCGGCAGTTGGGGGCCATAAAGGCGTTTCAAAAACTTATTGGGGAATTAGGAATAAATTCTACTGGACAAACATGAAAATAGATATTTCAAATTTTATTAGACTTTGCTGTAATTGTCAAGAAAGAAAATTAGTTAGAGTCAGAATAAAAATGCCAATGCAAATTACAGAAACTCCTAAAGAACCGTTTGATAAAATTCAAATTGATATTGTTGGGCCTTTACCAAGAACTATTAGAGGAAATAAATTTATTTTAACAATCCAATATAATTTTTCCAAATTTTTCGACGCAATTCCCGTACCAAATGCGGAAGCTGAAACAATAGCAGTGGCATTGGCCGAACAATTTATTATGAGACATGGATGTCCAAGAATAATCCAAACCGATCAAGGGAATAATTTTATGAGCGAAGTAATGAATGCTTTTTGCAAAATTTTTAAAATTGGAAAAATTAATTCAACCGCTTACCACCCCCAATCGCTGGGTTCTCTCGAGAGGAGTCATCACAGTTTAATAGAATATTTGAAACAATTTGGTACAAAACAGGATTGGGATGAATGGCTGCGATATGCCATTTTTTCATATAATTCGTCTGTGCATGAGTCTACAAGTTTCATAAAAAGTAACTTTTTTCACTCCTTTAACAGAAGTCACTCAGAATTTCCTGCCCATCATATCAGATTCTGAACGAGTCAGGTTTTCCGCACTGTTCGCCAGGATCACCAGATACTTGTTTCGTTGACTTTATTTTCATCAGTAATTCATCATGATTTTTCATGTTAAGTTTCAAGTTAAAATCACGACTCAAGTATTTAATTCTAGCAATTCTATTCTCCCATTTTACAGTAATATGCAGAACATAACTTTTGACTGATAAAATAGCTGAAAATACTATTTACATGACTGTAGAAAAGAGTGCTTTTAATTCCCAGTAGGCACAAAACCATGAACATTCCAAGAACGTCCTTGGGACGTTCCTAGGACGTCCAGTGTCCGTCTAATTAACGTCTCTAAGTCGTCCAATGTCCTAAAGATGTCCTAAAGACATAGGACGTTCTCGGGACATCTTTCGTATTGACATTAGACGTCTTAAGAGCATCCCTAGGATTTCCAAAAGACATGTTCCCAAAGACGTCTTAGGGATGTCCCGCAGACGTCTCTAGGACATCCTTAATTTTTTTGCCCACTGGGTTACTCCTGCAATCTTATATGCAGTCTCATGCAATGCAATGCAATCTTTTACAATACCTTATAATCCCTCATTACGAAAAACCATGATAGAAAATTTAGTATAGGTCTATAATAATTTTCCTATCATAATTTCTTATAATTTTTTCGCTATGCTAGAAAATTCATTATAGCCCCTATTGAAAAGTACGACATCGTATATAATAATACATAATATATATATATATATATATATATATAAACAAATTTTTAGGTTATGTAGGGGCACATGAAAACATTAGTCAAATAGAAATAAGGAAACACTTACCTTGTAAAACTATGGATCTCTTAAATACCTACAGATCAATAATTATAATAATTATAAAAATATAGAACAACTGTATATCGTTCTAACTACGATAATTACACTATCTAATACACAAGTGCTTCTGGCGTCTATTTATTTTTTTTGGTTTGAGGCATGACAAAAATAACTGTAAGAAGATTTTCACATTCACTCTTGAAAATCAAATAGAATGAAAGTTGACGCAGCTATTATTTAAAATTTTAAGAGTTGCAAGTGCGATGAAATTTAATAATTGTGTTATTTATTCTAGGATCATCACTAATCGACGGAAGGGATGAATGTTGCGTCGTTTTGAAAAAAAATTAATGTTTCAGATGTGCTTCACGGAATCCTGGTTGATACTCATATCCTGTGAAGTCAACATCATGTTCTAAAACTTTAGAATTTACCCAAAGACAAGTGTTATTAATATTAATCAGTATTAGTATTAGTTGGGAGTTTCAAGCCGAATTTAGTCAACAGATTAATAACATATTTTATTACGAATTTTGTCATTTATTTTTTTAGGGTTATTTTACATATCAATCTAGATTATAAAGATAAGCGTGCTGTCGGGGCTATGTTAAGACCTTCAGCAAATAACTTTTTCAAAGTCTTTTAACATTGTTCGCCAACTGTATGAAATTTAATTAATAAATGGTCTTATCTATGTGATATTCACTCCAAAATATTTACAAAAAATGCAAAGAGTGGATATTGATTTAATCATAAATGTTTAATTTCCTTATAATTAACATGAATTATTCAGAAAGCTTTAGAAACTTTCAATGAAAAGATCCTTTAGAAGTAAGGACATTGCAATTCAGAAAATGAAGTCTAATTTTTTAGAATAATATTCCCTTTCCCTCCCCGGTAAGAAGGCTTGCATTCAAAGTTATTAAAAATTTCAATACCTAGGAATGCCGTTTCTGTCCTCACTTTTTGAATCCCCGATTAGGCAGTGAAAATATTTAGATTTCAATCCCTTTTAAAGTCGATCGGAGCTGTCAACCTTTACCTGAAATAAATTAAAAAAGGCATTTTCGTTCAACGCATTAGAAGGCGTATCAAAAGGATAAAATTTGCCAAATCTAGTAGGGTTGTGCATAACAATTCGTCACTTTATAAAAAAACTCTCGCTTTATGCTACTGTGATCAATAGAAAAAATATAAAATCATGATAAAGAAATTCAAAAAGTTAGTTTTCATCACAGCTACCTATATAGCAATCAATATTGACAACATAAAATGACTAATACTGTGTTTTTATATGCTTTTACCCTCATTATTATTCGAAAAACAATAAATAAGAACAGCGAAATGTGCATGTGAAAAGGAATTAAAAATGTTCTATTTCATGGTCCATTTAGGGTATCCAAAAGTTTTCAGAAAAATATTGTCGCCACTGGGTACAGAAAAGGATTCAATTTGAGAGATAACTTATACTGCTCTGAGGATTCAAAACGCGAGGACAAAAACGGTATCGAAAAGGATTCAATAATTGTCACGTCACCACTGAACAGGAAATTTTCGAATGCTTTTCAATGCAAGCCTTCTTATCGGGTTATTCATTTAATGCGTGTTTTTTCACATTCATAACATTTTTGATGCAATTTCTGATATGAAGAGTACTCCGAAATTTACGATTCATGTCTAAAGAGTATGTTCTGTGTAACAAAAGAAGTAGATGCAAAAACTTTTAATGTGAGTTCAAAAAACTGTTGCTTCTTATAACTCGTACGCAATTTTAGATTCTTTTTTATGTTTCCCACAGAACATACTTTTAAAATACTTTTCTTCATATTTGAGATACACTGAATAAAAATTTGTATTCGTGTAGGAAAATTAATATACATATGAAATTAATTTAATATACAGTCACGTCATTTTTAATATAATAATATTTTCTCACTTATCTGAAAATTAATACACACATGTACTAAATTTAGTATACAAATGTACAGCTTTTAATATTTCAATGTGTATTAAATTTCAACTACCGTTTATGCAAATAACTTCATATATATTTGTATTAAATTTAATATAGATTTTTCTAACAGTGTAAGAAATGTGACATTACATTAGAAAATTTCAAAAAAGCAGTTGATAACGGGTTAATTGTTCACGATAAAGATATACGCAGATGAGCATTACAAGCACAAAAAGAGGTTAATCATGAAGATTTTCGCTTGCGCGCTTCTCGAACATGGCTTCCTAAATTTAAAAGCGAACATAGAATAGTTTTCAGAAAAATAAACACGTTTGTTACCAGAAAAACTTTGGAAAATGTCGATGAGTTAAAAATGAAGGCAGATGAATTTGTGACCAGTGCGAAGCAAGAGATAGCAAATGTTGGATTACAGAATGTTTATAATTCGGATCAAAGTGGTTTTTAATTGGATATTCATTCCGGGAGAACTTTGGCTGTTGGAGGAGAAAAAAAGGTGGAATGCGTTGTCCAGTTTATTTCGTCCACGACCCATAGTTACACCATCTAAGCACTAATATCTGCTGACGGGAAATTTCTTTCATCTCTACTTCTAGTTTTAAAACAAACGAGAGGAAAATTTGGACCAATTGTAGGTAGGACATTATTTAGGCAGAGTAATGTGTACATAGATGCTTCAAAATCGGGAAAGCTTAACTCAGGTAACATTACATTAGTTACTTCTATTCAAAATTGTATGAAAGCAATGATAATTGGTTTTATTATTTGCAGATCACTTCAAGACTTGGTTGGAGGCAATTTATTGATGTGTAAATATCTTAGATCTCGATATGGGGAGTCGCGCCTGAGTCGAGTGAAACCATGTCTCGAAAGTGTAACGCAAGCCTCTGACACACGCGATTATCAATGGGTTAATTATACCTAGGAAGTAGGAACGTAGGTATTTGAATCCACAGCTTACAGATCGTTTGTAGACTCCAGATGTAGAGATTAAGAATGCAGTCCTCAATCACCCATAAACTACTTTACTCTTTTCGAAAGCAAACTTTGAGGTGCAGACCCCCCTTCCCCTCGCTGCATTAATTTGCTAGATGAAACGTAACTACAGGCCAACTATATTTACCCTTAACAAATAATTTTTCTATTTCGTTACCTGAAGCATTTCTTGAGCCACTGTTTTCCTCAGAGGTGTCAGTTGAATCTTTGAGTTGGAGATTGCAGGATCTCTTTTCTCGCTTTCAGTACGGTAGCATTTGACTGTGTACCATAAAGAATATTGCCACGAAAACAATGTTGATCTTACGGTTTTTTAAAAGAGTAAGTGCAATGTTAAAAGGTGGGGTGGCAGTGATGCTCGAACTGTCGCATTGAACGGATTTGTTGCTGAAATGATTGTTTTGGATCAAGATCCATCCATTGTAGAGAGAGAAGGATTTATACGTTTAATGGCGAATACAACACCGCAGTACAACGACCCTAATGAATCTTTTTTTTCTACAACAGTTATCCCTCATGTATATGAAAAAGTATTAACAAGACTGAAAGCAGAAATGTCTGAAGCAGGAAGTCTTGCGCGTGTGACTGTAGTCGTGAATAGATCTGTGTGCAGTGTCAGTAATAAAGTTTGGATTTTGATAACAGTGCACTGGTTGCAAGAAGAATTTAAATAACGTTTCGTTTTATTGCTGCTGGTTGAATTATCGGAAGATGATGAAGGACTGGTATAACCAGTGAATAAAGTTCTTAGTGCGTGGGGTTTCAACAGTGACAAAATTAATGCCATTCTAACAAATGACATCAGCGCTAAGGAAGGCAGCGAGGCTGCGAAATTGCAAATTCCCATAGAATTCTGCTTTCTTTCCATAACAGAATCGTGTTCGCAAGAGATGTTGAAAGTGTCATATCTGCGGGTTATTGTATCAGTATGCAAAGACATTTTAAATCATTTTCATCAATTCGTCGATGATCGCAACAAATTGATGAAAATCGCCGGGCACTCGCATCTCAATTCCTCAATCGACACTGTAACGAAGGAAGGTTTTGCCACATGGAAGACAGCACGAAAAGTATTGCAACTTTTATTGGACATAAAAAGTATCCTCGAGATATTTCTAGTGCAAAATAGTGAAGTTAAAATAAAAACACTCACAACAGTGCAGTGGAAACTTGCTGAAGAGTTTGTGAAATTACTACAGCCATTTGAAGAGGCTCCAACAAATTGGTCTTCAAAGGAATCTCTCTTGTCCGAAGTTATCCCAACATTAAGGGCAATAAATAATTGTGTCAAGAAGAAAATTTACAGTGTTCTTGGTAGAACAATCTTTTGCGTTGGCAACAATTTTGGATCAACGATTTAAAACAGTTTTCTTTGGTCAAGAAGCCCGAGAAACAATACTCACATTGTTACACGACCATGTGCAAACATTATGGGAAAAAGAAAATGGAAATAATCGTGATCTTGTTGTCGAAGAATAGAATGAAAATGAACAACACGCTCAAGAACTTCAAAATTCTTCATTGGAAAGCTGTTATGCGGACATCGTAGCAGCAGCTGGAAAAAACGAACAAGTGAAAAAAGACGGAAGTAAAGAAGAAATAAATTTATATTTATTGGAGAATCTTTTGGACCGGACTGCAAATCCTATGGAATGGTGGAGTAGGAAAAAAGCACTTTTTCCACGATTAAGTACCTTGGCTCAACGATACTTGTCTGCACCGACCCTGAAAGTGAATAGGGATGAAATTGTGTCTAAAGAAAAAAGTTTTGAGGAACTAAAAACAATGGTTTTTATGAAGTACAACTTAAAAAGAATAAACTTCGAATACTGACTGCAACAAAGTTTGTATAAATTATTATCATTTTTTCAGGATCTAACAAATGCATACTTTTCTAACGCAAACGCATTTTTCCAATTAAAAAAAAAGTTATGTAAAATCATGTTTATTCGAAATTTGAAGCTTGTTTTCTCAACAAAAAACTACAGAGTCGTTCGTTGAAACTATAAATTTTGACCCAATCGAGATATTGCACCTATCTTTCATGAATCCGTCGGAAACAAAATTTATAAACAAATTTTCTTGCAAACATCGACATATGGGAAACAATGTTGTTAAAAACGTTCAGTCCATTAGAATCGTTTTACAAAAAAGACCGAGGAACACTCGAAAAATCAATTTTTTGCAAAGAATTATGCCAGTGTTTCATTTTATAAAGTATTTTTTTAAATCAGGCTTATATAAAGAAAATTCAGTACGCTTGATGCGAAAGTAGCAATTGTTGTCGAAATCATAATTTGTGTCAAAAATTGGTTTTTCGTATTTTTCGAAACGAAAATGTTGAAAATTTGATCAGAAACTGTAACTTTGTGGCGTCTTCAGACAATATTAATTTTAAAAAATTGTAGTCATTTTGATATGATACACAATTTGTTGAATAAGCAGCATTAAATTGGCCAAAATATTATTTTGGCGGCTGATCCGATATTGACACGATGTGGAATGAGTAACGTGTATGATATAGTCTGTTATCTTTAAAAACCGATCATTCATGAGATGCACTTATCTGGTAATAGTAATATAGTTACGTAGTAATTGCCTTTTTTTACAATATATATATATAAATGAAGAATTTAATTTTTCAAATTATAACTTCACGCAAAAATTTCGTTTGAAAAATTTTTTTTGTGAATTTTACTTTTCCCTTCAAACCTGCATAAAGAAGACAATTCAAACTCGATTTAAAAGTTTAATGTAGTAGTGGTATAAACGTTTATTCTTCAGCCTGTTGGCCTTAAAAAATTGACTTGCTTACACTTTCCTTTTCTTTTACACAATTTCTCTCTAAAAAAGATGCTTGGTGATATACGAGAATACCTGACTGACAAAAACTTAAAAAACCGCATCGAAAGAATTCTTGTACGTTTAAGTGCTCCCGAAAACATGGAGTTCTTAGATACTCAAAGTGAGGCAGACGACTACGAAAAAAAAAATAATTCAAGATGGATCAAGAGCGACCAAATAAACTCAAAATTCTTTACCGGAACAGCAGAAGCTTTCAACAACGGCGCACTAAATTAGGAAAAATTCTCGTCGACCTGGACATCCTCATCTGTGTTGAAAATTGACTACACCCTGAGATTAAGGTACAGTTCCCAGGTTATTCGACTGTAAGAAAATACCGATGCCATTCAAGAGGAGGAGGCATCATCTTTTTAATTTTAAAATCTCTAGCTTTTGTTGAAATGAATCATTTAAAATCTCATTGCGACTCTGTCGAAATATGCGGAATACATTTAAATTGCATTCAACCTCGCGTCGATATTATTGCGTGCTATCGAACTCCTGGTTCCATTCTAAGTCAAATGGAATGGGATTTCATTATAAATAATGTTAAACAAGATAACTATTCTCTACTCGTAGGCGACTTCAACGCACATAATTTGAATTGGAACGGCCGTTTTTCGGACACTAATGGTAAGAGGTTAGAGAAGTCACTGGTTGCTCATAACGACATTTTCATTCATAATAATTATACTTTTTCTTACATAAATACGTATAGGAATCTTAAGTCAAATATTAACCTAGTTTTTTCTTCTACTAATCTTGCTGATAAAGTAAATTATCAAGTCTTAGATGAAACTTGGGGTTCCGATCATTATACGTTCTATACAGACCTTGACGTTGTAAAAACCAAATACAGTAAAAAATCCTTAAAAATAAAAAGCGTAAAAACTAACTGGGATAACTTCAACATAAAACTTGAAACTCAATATGAGAAATTTCTTTCTAATGATTACGAATCTCTAAAACCCAGTTTAAAGTATAATTCTTTCATGCGTACAGTAACTGATTCTATAATCGAGTCCACGCCTAGAAAAGCTATCTCTAGTAAAGTGTTCAAACATAATAATCCGGTCCCTTGGTGGGATGCTGAGTGGGACAAAGTCAAAAGACTGAGACGTGCTTCCTGGCAAGAATGAAGAATCTCCAAAGAGGTTGTTGACTTAATCTTATACAATAGATTCGCAGCTCTATCAAAAAAAACTTTCAAAAGAAAAAAAAGGAATGCTTTATCCGGTTTTCAGAAACACTAAATTTTCGCTCGAATCCAAGCTATGTATGGAATAAATGCAAAATTTTTAAGAAAAAATGGGTTAAATAAATCCCCCCCCCCTTCACTTTTCTAATAACTTACGAAACGACCAAAATAAAGTATTAACATCAGAAAAAATCAACCCCCCATCTATCTCCAAATGCCAGAAGAATGAATTTATAGAAAAACACTTCTCTTTTGTTGAATGCAACACTGAACTTTACTCCAAAAATATAAGCTCCTCGCCCGGTATGGATGGCATCGATTTTGGAATCTTATCTAAGCTCCCTGTCAAATTCAAACTCCTCCTTCTTGATATCTTTAATCAAATTTATGAAAAACATTGTTTCCCGGACGACTGGAAAAATACATATGTACACTTAATTCCCAAAAGCGACAGCAATAGCTTTCGTCCTATCTCTTTAACCTCATGCTCGTGTAAGCTTTTCGAGATAATGATTGAAAACAAAATGCAATGGTGTGCTGAGAAAAATGACTTGATACCCCCTAGCCAACACGGTTTTCGTAAAGGCGACTCTTGTACCGACAACCTAACATGTCTAACTCTAAAAGTAGAAGAAGCTTTTTTAGAAAAAAAAAGAAGTGCTTGCGGCTTTTTTACACGTTCGCGGTGCCTTTAATAATGCACAAAATGAAACACTTCTTAATGCTTTTGCCTCAATGGGCTTCCCTGAACCTCTCATAATATTTATCAAGTTTCTCAACTTCGAGAGGAAAGCCTTTACCGAAACATCTGGAGATGAACCTATCATAATGTATAAAGGAGTTCCTCAAGGTGGAGTACTTAGTCCGCCACTCTTCATCCTATATGTCGCAAATGTAGTAAAAGACTTGCAAAAAAATATTCTCGTTTCTCAATTTGCTGATGACATTGCTTTATATATCAAATACAAGTCTGTCAAACGTGCTAAAAGTATACTGCAAATTGCCATAAAAAAATACAAGCCAATCTCAGCCACCTCGGTCTGGAACTTGTGCCTGAAAAAACCGTAATCATTAATTTCAATAATAAAAAAATAACTCCAGGTAGTACTGAAATCCAAGTTGATAATTATAAAATTAAGTCCAGCGAATCAGTTCGCTTCTTAGGAGTTATTTTCGACTACAAGCTTACTTTCTTTCGACAAGTCAATGAAGTACACAAAAAATGCTCAAGAGCCTTGAATATTATAAAGTTCCTTTGTGGCACCTGGTGGGGCGCTGATCCTATGACCCTCATCTCTTTTCACAAAAGCTATGTCAGATCGATTATTGACTACGCAAACTTCATTTACTTCCCTACCCGTATTAAACAAATAGAAAAATTAGAAAGTATTCAATACTCTGCCGTCAGGAGCGCACTTGGCTATAGAATCAGTACCCCTAAAAATATATTGTTAGCTGAATCAAAGTTACCTCTTCTGTCTCTGCGCGCTATTCATTTATGCAACAATTTTTCACTCAAAATCTTTTCAAACCTTGAGACTCAAACTCTACAATCCGTTAAAAGCTATTGCAACATAATCAAAAAGAAAAAAATAACAACAAAATCTAAGAAAATTCTTGCAAACACCCTCTCTGAGTGCTTGGACTCAGGAAAAAAGATAATTACTGAAACTAAATACAATCTATACTGTTATGATTATGAAACGCTGTTCTCCATACTTCCAGTAGACACGAAATCCCCTTTTTATCCGTCAGAATTTTTGTTATAATCTGAAATCCCCTTCCAATACCCTCAGACTCCTTCTACATTCCAAAATACCCTTTACAACCCCTCAGACATCTTTTGCAACCCAAAATCCTCTTTTCCATACTCTTAGACTCATCTTGAATTCAAAATCCCCCTTCTTACCATCCCAGACTTCTTTTCAAATCGAAAATCCCTCTTTCCATCCTCTCAGACTGCTTTTTGATTCCACAGTCCACTTTTTAATCCTCTCAGACTCCCTTTTAATTCCAAAATCCCCTCTTTCATTCAATCAGTCTCCTTTTATAATCCAAGATCCCCTTTTTAATCCAGCAGACTTTATTTATAATCCAAAATCCCTATTTCCATCCTCTCAGACTGCTTTTTAATTCCACTATCCACTTTTCAATCCTCTCAGACTCATTTTTCAATCCAAAATCCCCTTTTCCATTTAGTCAGTGTTCTTTTATAATCCAAGATCCCCCTTTTTACCCTCTCAGACTTCTTTTCAAATTAAAAATCCCTATTTCCATCCTCCCAGACTGCTCTTTAATTCTACTATCCACTTTTCAATCCTCTCAGACTTATTTTTCAATCCAAAATCCCCTTTTCCATTTACTCAGTGTCCTTTTATAATCCGAAATCCCCTTTTTATCCGTCAGAATTTTTGTTATAATCTGAAATCCCCTTCCAATACCCTCAGACTCCTTCTACATTTCAAAATACCCTTTACAACCCCTCAGACATCTTTTGCAACCCAAAATCCTCTTTTCCATACTTTAGACTCATCTTGAATTCAAAATCCCCCTTCTTACCATCCCAGACTTTTTTTCAAATCAAGAGTCTCTATTTTCGTCTCCTCAGACTTCTTTTATAATATAAAATCCCCTTTTAAACCAGCCCCGCCTTTTTTTTAAATCCGAAATCCCCTTCCAATACCCTCAGAATCCTTCTATATTCCGAAATACCCTTAACAACCCCACAAACACCTTTTGCAACCCAAAATCCTCCTTTCTATACTCTTAGTCTCATTTTGAATAAAAAATCCCCCTTTTCACCCTTTCAGACTTCTTTTCAAATCAAAAATCCCCTCTTATATCCCCTCAGACTTCTTCTATAATAAAAAATCCCCTTTTAAACCACTCCCGCCTCATTTTTAAATCCAGAATTCCCTTTTTCATTTAGTCAGTGTCCTTTTTTAATCCAAGATCCCCTTTTTGATCCGTCAGACCTTTTTTAAAATCCAAAATCCACTTTCGAACCCCTCAGACACCTTTTGCAACCCAAAATCCACTTTTCTGTACTCTAAAACTCATCTTGAATTAAAAATACCCCTTTTCACACTCTCAGACTTCATTTCAAATAAAAAATCTCCATCTACAGCCTCTCAGACTGCTTTTTAATTCCACAATCCACTTATTAATCCTCTCAGACTCCTTTTTCAATCCAAAATCCCCTTTTCCATTCAGTCAGTCTCCTTTTATAATCCAAGATCCCCATTTCCATCCGTCAGACTTTTTTTAAATTCCAAGATCCCCTTTTAAACCCCTTTTCAATACTCTTAATTTCATCTTGAATTAAAAATCTCCCTTTCCACCATCTTAGACGTGTTTTTAAATAAAAAATCCCTATTTTCATCCTCCCAGACTACTTTTTATAATCCCAAATCCCCTTTTAAACTCCTAAGACTCCTTTTTCAATTCAAAATCCTTCTTCTTATTCATACGGACTGCTTTTACAATCCAAAATCCTCTTTTCGATACCCTTGGACTCCTTCTATATTCCAAAATACCCTTTAAACCCCCTGAGAACCCTTTTTAAAACAAAAATCCTCTTTTCTATACTGTTAGACTCATTTCAAATTAAAAATCCCTCTTTTCACCCTCTCAGACTACTTTTCATATGAATAATCCCCTTTCCTATCCCCTCAGCCTTCTTTTATAATATTAAATCCCCTTTTAAACCACCCCCACCACCGTTTTAAATCCAAAATCCCCCTTTTCCCTCTTTCAGACTTCTTTTGAAATAAAAAATCCCTCTTTCCATCCTCTCAGACTGCTTTTTATACCCACAATCCACTTTTTAATCCTTTCATACCCATCTTCGGAAACAAGTCCCTAGTTCCAATCTGTCAGACTACTTTTTAATTTCACAATGCACTTTTTAATCCTCTCAGACTTCTTTGTAAATCCAAGATCCCCTTTGCCTTTCACTCAGTCTCCTTTTATAATCCCAGATTCCCTTTTTCATTCTTCCAGACTTCTTTTCCAATAAAAAATCCCTATTTCCGTCCTCCCAGACTGCTTTTCAATTCCACAATCAAATTTTTAATCCTCTCAGACTCCTTTGTGAATAAAAAATCCCCTTTTCCATTCAGTCAGTCTCCTTTTATAATCCAAGATCCCCTTTTTCATCCTTCAGACTTTTTTTATAATCCAAAATCCCCTTTCAATACCCTCAGACTTCTTATATATTCCAATATACCCTTTACAACCCCACAGACACCTATTGCAGCTGAAAGTCATCTTTTCTATACTCTTAGACTCATCTTAAATTAAAAATCTCCATTTTCACCCTTTCAGACTTCCTTTTTAATCAAAAATCCCCTTTCCTATCCCCTAAGACTCCCCTTTTAATGTAAAATCCCCTTTTAAACCACCTCCGCCCCCTTTTTAATTCCAAAACCCTCTTTTCCATTCAGTCAGTGTCCTTTTATAATCCAAGATCCCCTTTTACATCCGTCAGACTTTTTTATAATCCAAAATCCCCTTCCAATACCCTCAGACTCCTTCTATATTCCAAAATACCATTTACAACTCCTCAGAAATCTTTTGCAACCCAAAATCCTCTTTTCTATAATCTTAGGCTCATCTTGAAGTAAAAGTCCCCCTTTCCACCCTCTCAGACTTCTTTTCAAATAAAAACGTGAGTGAGTTTTAACTTCTGTTTCGAATCAGTTGGTTCTTATCTTCTGTTTCCTAATTCCCGGTTCTGACTTGAACTAAAAACGTTTGAAAAATGCAAAAGTACACAGGGAAGTAAGCACTTTCTAGATTGGAATTAAAGCCCTGTAGTAGAATATGATTCGCAATACGATTGTTTATTTTATCTGAGGATATAGATGATTTGAACCTTTTACAAAAAGTGAACGAAGTAAATTTGAAATCCGTATCATCGTCTTTCGACAAAGAGAGTTGCTTTTATAGCCAACTATCAGCAAATCTTTCAAGTATCATCGAATTGTTAAAGTAATGTGCCTCCAGCTATCACACTCAACAAACACAAACACACAAATACGATCTTATGATTTGATACGCATAATTCAACTTGTGCTGTGCTTATTCTTGAAATATACGTATAGGAAGCCCCAGAAAGAAAATTACTTATGTCCACTTGCCCTGAGGAATTTCAATTAATTTCGATTTAATGACATTGAAATTTGGATAGTAAAAATTTGAAATTTCGAATTGAACTCGCAAATGCTTTTAATACTATGAACAGAGCAAGTAATGCTAAATAATAATTTATAGAATGTAATTTCTTTTAAGAACTCCAAAAACCTCGAATGTTCTCATTCTTACAAGGTGCACCCCATTCTGAAAGTGAAGCATCTGTAAATATTTCCATTTTGAACATATATTGTTTCATTCAACAAAGAGAAGGTGAATTTACTTTACACCACATTGAATCGCCAATAGATGTGTTCGATATCACCATTCTTCAAGTTTGCTTCAAACTGCAGTTATTATTTTTCTTCATTACGAGGCACAGTAATTTTCTTTAAATTCCTAGAGACAAGGTCATTCCCGCCTGTGGGAGATTCATCTATTTCTTTCGGGGTCATATCTTCCACCGCGCCGCTGTTCATGTTTATTTTCACCCGTTTGTCCATCCTATATTGTGCGTTATCATATTTTTCTGCATATATTACACGAAGATAATCATTTCTTTTGGAAAATATTGCAAACACGTCACCATTAGACGTTGATAATACAGTGTGTTCTTCAGCTGGTATGGGCCTAAATCTTTCTTTCACTTCAATTTGCATGTCGCAAGGAAAAGTGTATCTTTTCGTTTTAAATCGCTGGTTCGGATTCGTGTAGAGAATGAGGCGAATGAATCTAAGTGTTTCAAGCGTCCATCCAAATAAGCGTAGAGATCTTTAGAAGATCACAGGCGTCAAATTTATACTTCACAGATATTTACCTTTCATTAAAGTCAGTTTCAGAGAAGAACGTATATTTGCTAAATTCGTTAAAAAGATTACGCAATTTTTCAAGTCTTTTATATTTAGGTGAAAATAACAATGGATCACTAAAACATACTTTGCAGACTGTTCTTCTTTCATGGTACAAAATTAACTGTTCTCGTAAAATCCACTGAATTAAATGCATCTTATTTGGATTTTCAATTTTCTTATTCCCCCTGAAGATTTTCAAATTAACCTTCAATTCTTATGATTTTTATTGGATTTTTATTTACTCGTTTTAATCACACCCATTTATCTGAATTGAATGAAATTTTTTCAGGTTTGGACATTTTTTTCTATTCACTAGAATTGGTTTTCAATTCGACTTTATTTTAAATGCATTCCATTGAATTCTCCTGAGTTCCCTTGAGTCCTAAATTCCACGTCGTTTCCAAGGCGTTTTCAGAGGCAATTTTGAAACAAATTGAAATTGCATGCTGACATTACCAATTCAGAAAAGTTAGAGACTTTCAGAGGAACAGAAACAAATAAATGACAAAGAATAATCGCAAAAAGTAAAATTAATTAAACTATGGTTTAAAATATAATATTGTCATATATATATATATATATGCATATATAATGAATATTATAAATATAATGTTGTTATTTCTTCTTGACGCTATTCAGGTTTAATTGCGATTGATTAACCACATTTATTTATTAGGACTAATTTATGGAATATGAATATGAATATCTCAGAAGGACCAGTTTGACGCTTATAATGATTGAGATAACGATTACAATACCATATACATACTCTAATAAAATACCAGAATACAGATTAGATACGCTATAGTATATCTATAAGTTTTAAAATTTTTTTAAGCTTTCGGTAAGTATCAATTTTTCCGACGTAGTTCGCATTCCATCCTAATTGCTTTTCTCTTCCAAACTATGCTTAAGTCTGTCTAAAATAAATACGAATTTGATCTAAATCAATGCCAGAGGGATCCAAAATGTGCGTGTTCTAAAAGTACGAAATTCCAGTATATCAATAGATGAAACATTTTTGTATAATTTCAGCAACTTAGTGGCTAGAAATCAAGTCCACAATTTTTCTTAAATTTGAAATTAGATTTCGAATTACTGATCAATGTTGAGAAAAGATGCTCCTTGAACATGAAATTGTACTTTTCATCATTGTCTAAATTTGGAAAAATGTGCGCCTAGAGCGATAAAAAATTTTCTCCCTGTATGTTCACGGAATTTTACTTGTATTTTTAAAAGTGACTTGTTCTCCATTTTTTGGTCACACAACTTCCTAAGGAACAAAGTAAAAACAAGTAGCTTCTAAGAATTCTAGCACTCAAAAGTGAATTCGTTTATTTTTTAATATAAAGACAATAATTATCTGTAAAATTAATAATCATAAATTTTCAAATAACAAAAGTTCTGCACATATATAAAGCAAGTTAAATAATTTATTAAATGAATAAATAATGGACTTGGTTGAAGGGCCTGCTTGTGCACAGTTGTGAGAGAAAAGCGCTGAGCACAAAGTGTTATAAAAGCGAAAAAAGAAAGTGAGTGAGTGTGGAGTAAGAGATAAGGTAAGCGTAGGGTGCCAGGTCTCTGCTCGCGTAAGGGCTTGCAGAATTTTGAGAGTATCAGAGAATTCAAGGAATTCAGAGAATTCAAGGAATTCAGAGAATTCAAGGAATTCAGAGAATTCAAGAAATTCAGAAAATTCAAGGAATTCAGAAAATTCAAGGAATTCAGAGAATTCAAGAAATTCCGAAAATTCAAGGAATCCAGAGAATTCAAGGAATTCAGATAATACAAGGAATTCAGATAATACAAGGAATTCAGAGAATACACGGAATTCAGATAATTCAAGAAATTCCGAAAATTCAAGGAATCCAGAGAATTCAAGGAATCCAGAGAATTCAAGGAATTCAGAGAATTCAAGAAATTCAGAGAATTCAAGGAATTCACAGAATTCAAGAAATTCAGAGAATTCAAGGAATTCAGAGAATTCCAGGAATTCAGAGAATTCAAGGAATTCAGAGAATTCAAGGAATTCATAGAATTCAAGGAATTCAATGAATTGAGAGAATTCAACGAATTCAGAAAGTTTAGGGAATTTAGAGAATTCCTTGAATTCAGAGAATTCAAGGAATTCAGATAATTCAAGGAATTCAGAGCATGCAAGGGATTCAGAGAATTCAAGGGAATCAGAATGAATGGTTTCAATTCACTGAATGCATTGAATTTGCTGAATGCCTTGAATTCTCTGAATCCCTTGAATTCTCTGAATTCCTTAAATTCTCTGAATTTCTTGACTTCTCTGAATTGCTTGAATTCTCTGACCCCCTTAAAGTCTCTGAATTCCTTGAATTCTCTGATTACCTTGAATTCTTTAAATTCCTTGAATTCTCTGAATTCCTTGAATTTGCTGAATTCCTTGAATTTGCTGAATGCCACGAATTTTCCGATTCCCTTGAATTCTCTGTATTCCTTTAATTCTATGAGTTTTTCGAATCACATGGATTCCTCGAATTCTACGAATTCATGGAATTCTACGAATTCATGGAAATCTATGAATTCCTTGAATTATATGAATTCGTCGAAAGTGAGTGTGTATAAAGTGACATTGGGTAGGGTCGGCCTAGTTTCTCGCGTTTTCGCGCCAGCCTCAGGCATATATAATACCTGATGATTGCACTTATGGAGTTTTGTTCGAGACCCTATAAAAATTCCTCATAGGGGTTAAATTTAAAAAGTATTTAGCAAATAATGTCCAAAAAATCATGCCAGATGCAGCGAGATAATCTAATATTAACGATTCTATTACAAATTTTTAAAAAGGCATTTTTTCAGAGGAAATACACGTGAAACTTTATGGGCTTTGAACAACCCCTAAAAATCAGTAGATTTTAACATTTAAAAAAATACGTAAAAAAATACAATAAAAAAAATACAACAGTGAAACTTTGATAAAAGTTATTGAAAATTTTGTTTTCAAGTTTACTTTTTGTTACGTCATAAGAAAATTCATAAAATAAATAAGCGATTTTGTGAAATCGAAGATAGATGAGTAACTTGAAAGGAATAAATACCTACCAAGTAGGCACGGTAGTTAGTCGTCGTTAGGACATCCTAAATACATCAGACGTCTCCATACCCACTGGGAGACTCAAAGAAGCCTAATATAAGATAAAAGTATTAAAAAGTAAATTCGAAATAGTACATTGTTTATCGAGGGCGTAAAGAAGGTTATTTTGACGAGTCAAAATAGGAGTACGCTCTTAATACACACAATACTATATGTCTATGTGTGGCGGGAGTAAAGTTTCATGTAGCGGGCGTAAAGTTTCATGTCGGCCCGGCGCCGGAGTGCACATATGCGAACGTCACTGGGCTGGAAGCGGCCACATTACGCCTGTCTCACGTGCATGCAATAGCGCGTTTTCAAGGGGAGGTCAGATAAAAAGAGATTTTCATATATCTATAATAACTTGGAAGCAATAATTTCATAAAAATAATATTTGGAATATTTTCAAGCTAACTTTAAAAATGTTAGTACGCTCCATTTCACCAGGTATGAATAATTTTAACTGTTGAAAATTTATTATACGTAGATATGAAGGACCACCCTCGTACAAACCCTTACGTACGGACATGAACGTGCACAGTTGGACAAGTGACGTCTTTGCACGTGCACAGTTAGCTAAGTTCCATCTGTGCACGTGTACAGTTGGACAAGTTTAATCCGTGCATGTTTACAGTTGGACAAAGGGCATCTGTGCACATGCAAAGTTGGACCAGTGACATATGTGCACGTGCACAGTTGGGCAAGTGACATCTGTGTACGGCCAAGTCCACAGGAGCCCATCTGTGCACGGCGAAATTTCGACGTGCAGACAGAGCAGATACTACAGATAGAAATAAAAATTTCCCGCCATTTAATTTTGAAAGATATTTTATAAATATGAATGTTAACTTGTAACCTAAAAATTAAAAAAAAGTTCCGGATAAAATTGCTTATTGCAACAGATAAAAAAAGTTTAGAAACTTTTAATCTTATTTTCTTGTTTTATTTATATCTCTAACGCAAAGATATAAAACTTCTAATTCAGTTATTTCGGCTTTATGATACAATTTATTGCAGAGATACTATTATATAAACAAATTTCTTTCAATTTTCAAGTCACGTTTGCGGTTCTGGCTATACGTAATTCAAAAAGTCTAAATAAAAAAACTCTCGCGCCCGCTTTAACGTTACTCTCTTCCAGGCTGACAAAGTTGTTTTGAAAAATCGTCACTTCCAGGTTATTGATTTGTTGGAAGTCGTGGTTTATGGGGCACCTATTTATCCTAGCAGAGGTTTAAAACTTACCGAAGCTTGATCAAACCGAGGGGACGATTTATCGCACGTCTAATGAAGCATTCAAATATCCTTTACATTGAGAAATACGGATTAAAGTATGCTTGATTAATTCAATCAAAATCATGTTAAAAATTTAAAACAATAACAATAATATAAATATACTATAATATATATTGTATATTATATATATACATATATATATATATATATATTCCCACCACGGTCCCTGTACGGGCTGTACGGCCACGCCCGCATCAGTGGGTGACCAATTAAAAAAAAGAGGCCCGAATAGCGAGAAGCCTTGAATTGAGTATTTTGACATGCCTTCATGGGAATGCAGACAACTTTTTCGAGAAAATATTCTAAACGGAAAAGTCATAAATGTACAAATAGTAATATCGCTCAAGTGTAGAATGGATTTTCTCAGCCAGGTTCCATTCTTTTGTCGATTCACGACATTTCAGTGTCACGAAATACAAGCACCTGTCCGAAATGTGAGGTTAGAGTACCATTAACCTGCAATTTAGGATATTTTATTTTACTTCGTTACACTGAAAGAGCGTTAATCGACAAAAGAATGGGACATGACTGAGGAAATAGATTTTACACTTGGGAAATATTACTAACCAGACCTTTATCACTTACCTTCATGTTTCGGAGATTTTCTCCAAAAAGTCGTATGCAGTTGCAGTAACATGTACCAACCTTCCTGGAGGCTGACATTTCCACCTATCGACGCAATACCACAAAACTCACTATTCGGCGAAATATTTGCGTCGTTTTTTGATTCTATAGTATTGATTTTCAGTTGGTAAATTGTCTGCTCGTGGGAACAACATTGATAACACCAAATGTAGTTGTAGTGAGTGCGCTTCAAAACAATCGAACGCGCAGGGCTCCCGACAATGGGTCGGACAACAACGCCGAATATCCTAGAGTTGAGGGAGCCAATCAAGATGAGGTGGATGCGATTGACCCGCAGAATCGCATTACTTTCAAGTGGACGGATCGACTCATGGACGACCTGCTGGAGTGCTATGATACCAGTATGGCCCCTGAACGAAAAGGTTAAATAGCGCGACTGCATACTCAGTGGTGCGAGAAACAACCAGAGCTCTCGCATTTTTCGCACAAACGTCTGTGAAACCGTGGCGAGGAACTCCGAAAAAGGGGTTATATAAGCGGAGCGCCTACTCAACCGCAGCCAGGACAAGCCGGCAACAGAGAAAGAGAGGCGGCACTGAGACCAACCGCGAACAGGCATCCAATAGAGGAACAGCTATGCTTAAGGACGCGGAGAAAAATCAACATTCATGTTTCTCTTAAGCCCAGAGATCTGGCTGAACTGAATGTCGAACTTCGTGGAGATCTTTCCGAATGCATCAACTCAGCACAAAGATAGGCCGGGCAAGGCAGTAGGCATCCCGCATTTAAAAAGTGATTGACTACATAAAATCAGGCAGGACTTTCACTGCTAAGGTTCGACAGTTTGCGCGCGAACTGCGGATGTTTCATCACACACTCAACAAGTCGAAGCTACTGACCAACAGGCAGCATATTTTAGACAGACTACGAGTACTATCTAACGCTAGGAGAAGTCTAGAGCGCAGAAAGAGGTAGGTGAAAAAAAATCAACAGTTATTGTCTTACCCATTTCGACTCTTCCACGACCCTCCTAATACTGTCGTACGCCCGCCCACACCAGAGGAGATCGAGGCATTTTGGAGAGAATTCTACGAAGTGCAGCATCCACTGAAAGAACACGCAAAGAATATAAACAGCTTCAAGGAGCTGTGCAGTGCCCTCATAACACCTGAGGAGGAATGCCCACCTATCACTACCGAGGAGGTGAAAAACGTATTAAGAGGCATGAAGAACTATTCCGCTCCGGGACCAGATGGTATCAAGACCTACTGGTGGAAGAAGTTTCCTCCAACCCACCAGCATCTTGCCCGAATTTTCACCTCATATCTAAAGACGGAAGAGCCTATTCCGGACAGTGCTCCTGCCAAAGACGGGCAACTTAGCTGACCCTAAAAATTACAGGCCGATAACTTGTCAGAACACACCGTATAAGATCTTTACAGCTATCCAAAATGATAGGATTGTTCGGACAATTGGACCTGTGTGGCGAGAAATGTACGAACCACGCGGCTCAAAGAAAGGAGTAGCAGGATGTCGGGAGAACCTGCTCATCGATAGATGTATCCGTAAAGACGCAGCATTCTATCAGCGTTGCCTATCGATGGCCTGGATTAAACACCTGAAAGCTTTTGATTCAACCTCCCATAGACTTATCATCTGTCTGTTCGAAAGCTTAAAGGGTCATCCACACATCGTGAGATGCATAGAGAGATTAATGCCGCTTTGGAAAATCAGATTTACAATCTCATCTGGAAAACATCGTATGATCACTAATAGTGTCACCTTTCAGAAAGGTGTCTTTCAGGGCGACACAATGAGCCCTCTCCTCTTTTGCTTCACATTATTGTCACTATCTCTCGCACTTCGCCATTCCGAAGGGTACCTCTGCGGCAAACCTCGGAATGGAAAGCATAAGGTCACTCATGTATTTTACATGGATTATCTTAAGATCTATGCTAAAAATCGAGAGAAACTACATCCAGCTCTAGACAGAAGCGCTATACGACACCTTGGCGCTGGAGAGACCTATACATACCTGGGCGTACCACAGAGCCAAATTCAGGACGTGACATCTATAAAGGATACTCTCCGAAGCAGATACAAACGTCTCGTACGATGGATTAGGTCTTTCGAACTGTCGGCGCAGAACAAAGTATCTGCGACGAACATGCTTGCCATCCCTGTACTACTCTATTCATTTCGAGTAGTTCCATGGACGAAGGACGAGCTCAGAGCCCTCGACATCGGATGCAAAAATTTATGCACATAAACAAAAGCATGCATCTTAAATCTCCTGTTCCGCTACTTTACATCTCACGCCGTCAAGGTGGCCGCGGAATACTGAATCTTGAATGTCTTTACAACAGAATTGTTCTGGGTACAGCACATATAGTCGCAAATGGACAAGACCCTAATCTTAAAATGTTCAGGAAACACGAAGAAGTGGGCAAAGGAGCGTTTCTGTATAAAGCAGCGGAGGAGGCTGCTGAAACACTCGGCCTTAACCAGAACAAATGAATTTTTAACCAAAATGAAGAATCTTCAACCAAAACGGATTGCTTTACACCAAAATTGTTAAATTTTCAAGAAAATACATTAACTATTTGAATTTTTAATCAAGAAGATTAATTTTCTGCCAAAAAGACGAATTTCCAACAAATATATCAATTTTCAATGAATTAGTTGAATTTTTAATTAAAAAAAGATCAATTTTACACAAAAAATGGAATAGTTAAATTTTCAGTTTAAAAATTAAATTTAAATACAAAAATTTCTTTTTGAAAAATATTTAATATTTTAACCAAAGAGAAAAATTTTCAACAAAATCATGAATCATCAACTGAAATAGTTGAATTTTCAGTAAAAACTTTTCAAGCAAAAAACAAAGATTTTTCAAAAAAGTTGTTAAATTTTCAACCAAGGACATGAATCTTTACCTAAAATAGAGAATCTTCAACCAAAAGGATTGTTTTTTAACAAAATTGTTAAATTTCCAACAAAATAAATGAAATACCAAATAGCTGAATTTTCAACCAAGAAGATTAATTTTCTAACGAAAAAGACGAATTTGCAACAAAATACATGAATTTACCACGGATTAGTTAAATTTTCAGTTTAAAAATTGAATTTCAATGAAAAATTAATTTGTAACAAAATATTTAATTTTCAAACCAAAGAGATGAATTTCTAACTAAAATTATGAATTTTCATCTGGAATAATTAAACTACAAATATGAATTTTCAACTAGCATGATGAATTTGCAACCAAAAAAATTAATTTTGACAAAGTAGTTAAATTTTCAACCAAGTAATTGAATTTTTAGCAAAAAAGACGATTTTTTTACAAAACAATTGAATTTTTAACCCGAAAGCATGAATTTTCAACAAAACGGTTATTTTTCAATTGAATAGTTCATCTGCTAACTAAATAATTGAATATTACCAAAAATATGAATTTTCAAGAAAACAGTTCATTTTCAACCAAAATATTTAATTTTCAACCAAACAGATGAATTTGTAACCAAAATGAAGAATCTTCAACAAAAAAGAATTGCTTTTTAATTAGTTGAATCTTCAACTAAAAAAAGATCAATTTTACACAAAAAATTGAATAGTTAAATTTTTAGTTTAAAAATTAAATTTAAAGACAAAAATCTCTTTTTTAACAAAATATTTAATTTTTCAGGCAAAGAGAAGGATTTTTAACAAAATCATGAATCTTCAACTGGAATAGTTAAATTTTCAGTTTAAAACTTAAATTTCTGTTTTAAAAAAATATTTAATTCTTCAACCAAAGAGAAGAATTTTTAACTGAAATTATGAATCTTCAACAGGAATAGTTAAATTTTCAGTAAAAAACTTTTCAAACAAAAAACAAAGATTTTTAAAAAAAGTTGTTAAATTTTCAACAAAAGAGATGAAACCTCACCTAAAATAGAAAATCTTCAACCAAAAGGATTGTCTTTTAACAAAATTGTGAAATTTTCAACAAAATAAATAAGTTCTAAACCAAATAGTGCAATTTTAAATCAAGAAAATTGAATTTCTATAAAAGAAAACGAATCAATAAATAATAGAATTAAAAAAATAGATAATTTTCAACCAAATGGTTTAATTTTTTTACTAAATTATTGAATTTTCAAGCCAACAAGACGAATTTTTACAAAGAGCTGAATTTTCAACAAAAATGTTAATTTACGACCAAATAGTTGAATTTTCAACTAAAATTATGAATCTTCCAACAGAAAAAATAAAATTAATTTTGTACTTTAACCAAGAAGATTAATTTTCATCTGAAAATAGAATAGTTAAATGTTCAGTTAAAAAATAAATTTGCAATCAAACATGAAGGGAATTTTAAAAAAACTAATAAAATTTGTATTCCAAGAGATTAATAATAAATGAAAAAAATGAATTTTTAACAAAGTAGTTCAAATTTTTAGCAGGTAGTTGCATTTTTCACAAAAAATGTGACTTTTTAACAAAATAGCTGCTTTTTCAACAAAATAATTAAATTTTCAGTCCAGAAGAATTTTGAAACAAAATGATTAATTTGCAACCAAAAAAATAAATGTTCAACACAGCAGTTGAATTTTGAAACCGAAAACGATTTTTCAGTTAGAAAAAAATAAAAAATGTAACCAAATTGTGAAAATTTCAAGCCAAAAAGATGAATTTTCGAAAAAAATTGTATTTTCAACAAAATAGTTAAATTTTTAACCAAAAAAGATATCTCAGTCAAGAATGAAAAAAAATTCAACCAAACCGTTGAATTTTTAAGCCGAAAAGACGAATTCTCTGAAAAAGTAAATTTTTTAACCAACTAGTTGAATTCACCAAAAAAGACGAATTTTCAACAAAATAACTAGATTTTTAACTAACAAAATATTCTGAGGTCAAATTAAACAAAATTTCAACCAAATCCATGAATTTTTAAATGAAAACACAAATTTTCGAAAAAAAAAAATTTTAACAAAGTAGTTCCACTTTTAACCAAGTAGTTCAATTTTCAACCAAAACAGACAAATTTACAACAAATTGGTTCAATTTTCAATAAAAAGTTCATCTTTAACCAAATAGTTGCATTTTCAACCAAAATGATGAATTTGGAACCAAAAAAATTAATTTTTAACACAGTAGTTCCACATTTAGAAAAAAATTTTAAATTTGTAAACCAAAAAGAGAATTTTTTAACATAAGAGTTAAATTTTCAAACAAGAACGATTTTTTAGTTACGAAAGAATGAAAAATGCAACCAAGTTGAGAAATTTTCAAACCAAAAAGAAGAATATTCAACAAATATTGAATTTCCAACAAAATATTTAAATTTTTAAGCAAAAAAGATTTCTCAGTCTGGAATGAAAAAAATGTTAACCAAATCTTTAAATTTTCAAGCCGAAAAGACGAAATTTCTAAAAAAACCTGTTGAATTTCTGTCTACCAAAAAGATTGATTTTCAACGGAATATTGAAATTTTTATTTAATAAATTTTCAAAAGAAAAAAATAATTTTCATGAAAATAGTTGAAATATCAAAAAAAAAGAAATTATTTTCCACCAAAAAGATGATTTTCAAAACAAAAAGAATACTTTTCCACTAAAAGAATGAATTTTTAACTATAAAAAAAAAATATTTTTCAATTGAAAATTTAAGCATATACTTAAGTTACCATTTAACAAATTAATTTTTAATAAAAAAAACAAGCAAATTTTCAGAAAACAATTCAATTTTCAGCCATAGAAATTACTTTTTAACCAAAATAGATAAATTTTCAAACAAGAAGAATTTTTTATAAAAAAAAAGATGAATTTACAACTGAAAAAGATCAATATACAAGCAATAAAAAAAACGAGTTGAAAAAATAGATAAATTTTCTATTAAAAAAATTATTTTCCAAACGAAAAGATAAATTTTCAATAACGAAAAGAGACAAATTTTCATTAAAATACATGAATTTCCAAGCAAAAAAAAAACATTTTACAACTGAAAATTTTAGCATATTATACTTAAGTTTTCAGTAAAAAAAAACTAATTTTTAGTAAAACAAACAAGCAAATTTTCAGAAAATAGTTTAATTTTTAGCCATAGAAATGAACTTTTAACCAAAATAGATAAATTTACAAAAAAAGAAGAATTTTCTATAAGAAAAGATCAATTTTCTACTGAAAAGGTCAATGTACAAGCAATAGAAAAACGAATGTTCAAAAAATAGATAAATTTTCTATTAAAAAAATTATTTTTCAACAAAAAGATAAATTTTCAATAACGAAAAGAGACAAATTTTCATTAAAATACATGAATTTTCAACCAAATGGTCGATTTTTCAACAGAAAAATAAATTTTCATTCAAAAATGGAATAGTTAAATTGTCATTTAAATAATTTTCAACAACCAAAAAAATTCATTTTCACCAAAAAGACGAATTTGCATTAAAAAAAAACATTTTTTAACTGAAAATTTCAGTATATACTCAAGTGTTCAGTTTAAAAATTAATTTTTTCAACAAAAAAAAACCATAAATTTTCATCAAAATAGTTAAATTTTTAACCAAATAAATGAACTTGTAACCAAAATATATGAATTTTCATATGAAAATGATAAATTTTCAAGCAAATGAAAAACGAATTTTCGAAAAAAAATTAAATTTTCTACCAAAGAAATGAATTGTCAGCAAAAAGGCAAATTTTTAACCAAAAAGATTGATTTTCAACGGAATATTGAAATTTTTATTTAATAAATTTTCAAAAGAAAAAAATCATTTTCATGAAAATAGTTGAAATATCAACAAAAAAGAAATTATGTTCCACCAAAAAGATGATTTTTAAAACAAAAAGAATACTTTTCCACTAAAAGAATGAATTTTTAACTAAAAAAAAAATATTTTTCAACTGAAAATTTAAGCATATTATACTAAAGTTACCAGTTAACAAATTAATTTTTAATGAAAAAAAACAAACAAATTTTCAGAAAACAATTCAATTTTCAGCCATAGAAATGAATTTTTAACCAAAATAGATAAATTTTCAAACAAGAAGAATTTTTTATAAGAAAAAGATGAATTTTCCACTAAAAAGGTCAATTTTCAAGCAAAAGAAAAACGAATTGAAAAAAACAGTTAAATTTTCTATTAAAAAATTTCTTTTTCAATCAAAAAGATAAATTTTCAATAACGGAAAGAGACTAGTTAAAGAGAATAGTTAAATTTTCAACCAAAGAAATGGATTTACAAACAAGAGGAATAATATTCTACCAAAAAAGACGAATTTTCAACAAAATATATAAATATTTAACCGCATAGTTGAATTTTCAACAAGAAAAAAACGAAGTTTCAACAAATATTTAAATATATTTAACCAAACAAATATATTTTTAACCAAAAAGAGAAATTTCCAATCAAATAATTTTCTATACCAAAAAGACGAATTTTCAACTAAAAAAGATAAATTTCAAAAAATAAAATAGTTAAGTATGCAGTTTATGAAATTATTAAAAAAAAAGAAGAAATTAAAAAAAATCGGTGAATTTTCAACCACTTTTGAATAAAAAGAATAATGTTCTACCAAAGAAGACGAACTTTAAAAAAAGACATGGATTTTCAATCATATAGTTGAATTTTCGACTATGAAAGATACATTTTTAGCCAAAAATGGAGATGAATTTTCGACTGAAAAAAATACATTTTTAACTGAAAATTTTAGCATATTATACTTCAGTTTTCAGTTAAAAAAAATAATTTTTAATAAAAAAAAAACCATCAAATTTTCAGGAAATAGTTCAATTTTCAGCCATGAGAATGAATTTTTAACCAAAATAGATCAATTTTCAAGCAAGACGAATTTTCTATGAAAAAAAAAGAATTTTCAAGCAAAAGAAATTACGAATTTGGAAAAAAAGTTCTATTTTCTATTTAAAAAATTATTTTATAACCAAAATAATTAATTTTCAATAACGGAAAGAGACAAATTTTCATTAAAATACATGAATTTTCAACCAAATGGTTGATTTTTCAACAAAAAGATCAATTTTCAATCAAAAATTGAATAGTTAAATTTTCATTTAATTAATTTCCAACACCAAAAAATTAATCTTCACTAAAATAGTTAAATTCTCAACCAAAGAGGTGAATTTTTCAACAAAATATTTAAACTTATAACCAAAGAAATTAATTTTAAACTAAAATGAAGAATTTTTTAACGAACAAAAAATTAATGTTCAATCAAACAAGACGAATTTTCGACTACAAAAGAGGAATTTTCAACAAAATAGTTAAATTTCAATTCAAACAAATGAATTTTCAACTATAATTTTGTATCTTCAGTTTAAAAAAATTAATTTTGAACCAAATAGTTGGATTTTCGACCAAAAAGATAAATTTTTCACCAAAATAGTTGAATTTTCAATCTAAAAAGACGAGTTTACAACAAAAAATGTGGATTTTTAATCAAAAACTTACTTTTTGACAAAATTGTTAAATTTCCTACTGAAAACGATCAACTTGGAACCAAGAATGGAATAGCTAAATTGGTCACCAAAAAAGTTTAATTTTCAACCAACTAGTTGACAAAAGATAATAAAAAAAAAGTTTATTTTGAATTTACAAATATGAAAAATGAATTTTCACAAAAAATTAAAAAGTTTAATTTTCAGTTTAAGAAATTAATTATTAACAAAAAAACAACAATGTTTCAAGAAAATAGTTAAATTTTCAAGTAGAATCAAGAATCTTCAACCAGAAAACTGCATTTTTAACAAAGTAGTTTATCTTTCAATCTACTCGTTGAATTTTCAACTAAGAAGATAAATTTTTAACTGAAAATGGAATAGTTAAATTTTCAGTCAAGAAAATTAATTTTCAACCAAAATTACAAAGTTTTAACATTAGAATCAAATTTTAAACCAAAGAAAGTAATTGTCTACCAAAATAGTTGAATTTTCAATCCGAAAAGACGATTTTCCAACAAAAATGTTGAATTTCCCACAAAGTAGATTAAATTTTCACCAAATAGTTGGATTTTAAACAAAATAATTGAATTTTTAGAAGAGAGCTTAAATCTTAACAAAAAAGGTGAATTTTAAATCTAAAAGGACGAATTTTTGTTCCAAATAGACAAATATTTAACAAAACAGTTGAATTTTCAAGCCAAAGACAAATTTTTAGAAAAAAAGTTGCATTTTCAACCCGAAAATATGAATTTCAATCAAAAAAATTGCTTTTCTGCCAATAAAGATGAATTTTTATCTAAAAAGATCAATCATCAACAATAAATGGAAGTTACGTTCTCAGGTAAGAAATTAATTTTCCATAAAAAAAATAATTAATTTTCAATAAAATAATTTAATTTTCAACCTAAAAGATGAATCTTCAAACAAAAAATTAATTTTTAATAAAGTGGTTCATTTTTTACAGAGTACATAGTTGAATTTTCATTTAAACAAAAATAAATGCATTTACAGTCAAAAATGGAATAGTTACATTGTCAACTTATAAAAATTCATTTTTTAACCAAAAAAAAGTTTTTAATTAAGTAGTTATACTTCAAACTAACGAAATGAATTTTTAACAAAAATAATTGATTTTTAACTGGAATAGTTCAATTTTCAATTTCAAAAATTAATTTTCAGCCAAAAAGATGAATTTTTAACTAAAATGATGAATTTTCAACAACAAAAAAATGACTCATCCATCAATTATTTCAACCTTCACCCAAATAATAGAATTTTCTACCAAAAAAGATGAATTAAAGAACATTATATCAGGGTAGCCTTAAACATCATTTTCAAAATTCTCTATCTTTATTCTGATAAATTTTTAATTTTCCTTGACATTTTCAACAAAGAATCTTTTATAAATGAAATAAAACAATTTTAAATTCAAATGAAAAAGTTTCAAATTTATTATCCAACCAAAAAAAGATAAGTTAAATTTTCAGCAAAAAAATTAATGTTCATCAAAAAAGGGTCAATTTTTAACAAATAAAGATTTTTCAGTCAAGGAAGAAAAAATTTCATCTAAAATTTCAAACCAAAAGACGAATTTTCTGTAAAACAGTTGAATTTTCAACCCGAAAATACAAATCTTAACAAAAAAGTTCATTTTGAACCAAAATGTAGCATTTTTAACACACAAAAAATTATTTGTAAACAAAGTGGTTCAACCTTCAATCATTTGGAACCAAAAAATATGAATATTTAACGAATAATGTAATACTGGATATTTCAACCAAAATAGATTTTAATTTTAAATGAAAAATAATTGAATTCAATAAAAAAAATGAATTTTTTAAAAACTGGTTGAATCCTAAAAACAAAAAAAATTAGTTTTCAACCAGATTCGCTTTTTATCCATAAAAGATGAATTTTCTAATAAAACAGATTAATTTTTCAACCAAAAAAAAAAAATTTCAAAAAAATTGTTGAATTTCCAATCTAAAAAGATTTCAGTTAAATTTTCAACACAAAAATATGAATCTTCCGGGAAAGTTAATTTTAAAATAGTTTTTGGTAACTACCGACTTCACAGCCAAAAATCCCCTCCAAACAGGTGAAAATGGGGTAATTTTTTCCAAAAGAGTTGATTTTTTTCGTTACAAAGTTGAATTAAAAAAAACAGTTGACTTTTTAATCAAATAATTAAATTTCTAGCAAAATAATTGGATTTTCAACCAAAATCAACATTTATTTTCTCCAAAAAGAGATGAATTTTTAACCAAATATTTGAATTTTCTAACAAAACAGGAATAGTTCCAATTTCCAGTTGAAAAAATTAATTTTCAACTAAAAAACGACTTTTCAACAAAATAGTTAAATCTTCAACCAATAAAATGAATTTTTAACAAATTAGTTAAACTTTCAACCAAGTAGTTGAATTTTGGAACAAAAAAATTACTTCTAAACAAAATAGTTGAATTTTCAACCTACAGTAGAATTTTTAACCAAAAGAGATGAATTCTCACCCAAAAATATAGTAGTAGACTTTTTATTTAAAAAAAAAATTAATTTTAAAATAAAAATAGTAGGATTTTCCTTTTGGGTTCTATTAATTCAGGATACATTCATAAGATTTCAAAACGATACAAGTTAAAATTCAAAAGAATTCAAATGAATTGGAAAAAAAATTTTAAATCAAACAAATGCCATTGATTTCCGTAAAATTGGAATAAATTTAGCGGAATTTAAGGTAAACGAGAAAAATTCGATGAAATTTATAGAAATTCAAGGTGAATTAAAAAAATTAAATGAATTGCAAACAATTTAAAAATATGAAAAAACTTCATTGAATTCAGTAACTTTGAAATAAGCTTAGAAAAATTCTTATTATTATACATATACCATAAAAAATAATATTTTCTGCCAAAAAAGTTGAAACGTTTTTATTTGTAAACCAAAAATTACTTTAAACGAAGATAAATTTTAAGTATTAACGAAAATTTGCAGCGGAATAAGTTTGATAAACTGTGACTGTTCTATTTAAAATTCTTGTTTTAAATTTTCTACCTTCGAAAGATCGAACATTGTGCTACAACGATCAATCCAAATTCGAAACGAAAGTGGGTTTTTAGAACTGTAAGCACGAAAATGAAACCGGAAATGGATTAGGTTTGAAGAAAAATAAGGTCTTTCGAGAAAAATGACTAAAAATTTTTCATTTTTCTATTGACAATATTCATAACACTGTTAAACGTTACGCGCTAACAATATTATATATTTTTATAAATTAGGCTACTTTGAGATGTATGAGACAATGAAGAATCATTTTTAAAGAAAAAATTATAAAAAGGAATGTTAAGTTTGTTCACTTAAATTATGTATGTAGCTTGTGTCCTTTTTCAGAAAGTTAATTTTTTTATATTTAATTTTGTTTTTTACGATTAAAAGAAAATCTACTTGTTCTATCTTGAAATTATTGATAAAAAATGTGTAGATCCTTTTTTGGTGAATAACTTTTGTCCATTTTTTGTTTTTGTACCTTGTGTCGTTTTCAAACAAATTTGATGTTTCACATCCATATTGTTATTTTTTACGAATACAACAAAAACCACGCCTCCTATAAAAAAATAATTTATAACAAATTTGTAGCCGTTTATTGGGTGGACAACCTTCTTATTATTATTTCTTTTTTCGCAGCTTGTATCGTTCGTTGAAAATTTTTATTCTTTTTATTTTTGATGCGGTTTTGTACGAATTTAAAGAAAAACCAAGCATCCTATCAAAAAGTAGTTATAAACAAATTTGTGGATTTTCTCCAAGTGTATAATTTTCGTTTTTTCATCTTTTCTTCGTATCTTGTATAGTTTGACCGCAAAATGGACTTTACGATTTTTCAATTTTTTATGTGTGCGATCAAAATTTGTATTATCGATTTTTCAAAAAAAGTCACAAAATTGCTTCGACAATCTTGAGGGATGTTCAAAGAGGAAAGTCTTTCTCCTTTTGACTTTTTTCATATCGTGCGTTGTTTGGCTTTGAATTTTCAGTATCTTTTGTTTCTTTGAATTTTGGAAATGCTGTAACTTTTTGAGTTTTTATCCAAAATGGCTGGCTAACAAACTTGGTCGTCATTTCAGGACAGTAAAAGAGTATACTAAAGGCCAATCCAATCGGTCAAATCTTTCGAAAGTTATCCTGCTCACAGACAGACATACATACAGACAGACAGACATGCAGGCAGATTGTCTTTTATGATACATATATACGACAAAAAATACTTTTTTGCCACAAAAAAGGCATATTTCTTTCAAGTAATATTAATATAAAATAATAATTTCCGCATGAGATTTAAGATTAAAAAAAAAAAATTAGGATGTGTTACTTTTCTTACCCGAAATTAACATTTTTAAATAAAAATCATTATATTTAGAAGTTGATCATATTCTCAAATTTGTATTTTGAAACAAAAGTCATTATAGTTTGGACAATTTTCAAATAGCTTCCTGTTTAAATCACGTTTTTTACAGGAAAATGGTTATTATGAAGAAAATTCATTAGATTTTGAACAAGATTTACAATTCCAAACAATTTTCTGTTATTCTATGTTACGGTTTTTCGTCGACAATCATTGGTATTTTCAATAAAAAATTACTAGATTCTATAGAATATTTACAATTTTTTAACAGCTTAGGTTATGTTGGTGTGTTTCACCTGATTCTGTGATTTTCAATTTTTGAATAAAATATTGGAATTTACAAGCTTGAAAGACTTGAATGGTGCTAGTTTTTCTTTGTCGGAAATTAAAATTTTTATGAAAAAATCATTAGATTTCAAAAAGGGTTCATAAGTTTTGAACAATCTTTCATTACGCTGTTTTTTTATATTGAAGATTTGTAATTTTAATTGAAAATCATTATAATTTTAATAAGTTTCTGAATCTTTTAACAATTTTTGATTATGGCAGTGTTCTCGTCGGTAACTGGTATTTTTAATTTTTTTTTTAAATCATAATTTCAAACCTTCCGAAGAAGATTCACAACTTTTTAACAATTTTAGGTAATGCTGGTATTGTTGCACCGGAAAATGGTATTTGTAGTGAAAAAGTCACTATATTTCAATGAAGTTTTACAATTTGAAACAATTTTTCCTTATGATAGCGTTTTTCTTCAAAAATTTGTATTTGTTAATTTTTGAAAATTGTCAGTGATCAAATTCACAATTTTTCCACAATTTTTTTTTTGTTTTGCACCGGAAATCGGTTATATTGATTCAAAAACATTAGCTCTAAGAGAAAATTTACAATCTCAAGCCATTATATATTATTAATAAAAAAATAATTAGATCTGAAAGAACATTAAAACAATTTGAACAAAGATAGGGTATGTTAGTGTTTTATCATAAGTCGTCTATTTAAAAAAGAAATCATAAACTGAAAAAATTGATTTTACAATTTTGACCAACTCAAGGATATACATATCTATCAAAAATACAAAAATTTTGTATCAACATTAATTTTATATTTTGAAAATCAAAAATTGTGCAAGAGAAAAAGAGTTAGCAATCGTGTGCGTGTCACTCGTGTTTTTTATTAATTTTTTTTTAGTATTTTTGAAAAATGCTTGATTTTAAAGATTTTAAGGAACGATATTTCTAAGTGGGATACTACCTTTAAGACGGAATGCTTTCAAAATATTCTTGAAAGAGTCTTCTTCCCTATCTCTAACCTTTACTGACTTTTTACTACATCTCAATAACTTCCGTCCTGAAATAATTAGAAATTTAATCGCCCCTCTCATATTACTCTACGTGATCGGTTTTTAATTAAATTTTTTTGTTGAGAATTCAACTCTCTTCTAAAAATACAATTATTTGGTAGAAAATGCAACGATTGTTGTTTTGTTTAAGTTTAATCTTTTTGTTTAAAAATTCGACCATTTGGTTGAAAATTCATATTTTTTTTATAAATTTTTTTTTATATTTTATTTATTCGTTTTTTTTTAGAAAATAATTCTTTTTGTTTCAAAACGGGATGCAATTTTTTTGGTTTAAAAATTAATTTTTTTACTGAAAATTTATCTTCTTTATTTTTTGTTAGAAATTTATCCTTTTTCGTCGAAAATTCAACTATTTGTTAAAAAATGGATATATTTTGTTGAAAATTCGTCATTTTTGTAGAAAATAGTTCTTCTTGTTTCAAAATTCGTCTTTTCGATTTTAAAATTAATCTCTTTGGGTAAAAATACCATCTTTTCTTGTTAAAAATAAAACTATTACATTTTGTTGTTGAAAATTTAACTAAAATATTTCTTGGTTAAAAGTTCCAAAAATTTTTTTTTTGGAAATTCAACTGTTTTTTTTTTAAATTCGTCTTTTTGGGTTGCAAATTTAATTATTTTGGCAGAAAATAAACTTTTTGTTGCAAATTCATATTTTATTGTTGAAAATTTAACTAAAATATTTCTTGATTTAAACTTGAACATTTTTTTCAAAATTCGTCTTTTGATCTAAAAGTTCACCTATTTTAGTAGTAAATTCATATTTTTTAGTCCAAAAATTCAACTTTTTAACTGAAAATTGATTTTTTCAGTTAAAAAGTCGTCTTTCTGGTAAAAAAATAATCTTTTTGATTAAAAATGTTCTCTTTTTTTGATAAAAATGTAGCTGGTTGAAAAATAACTTTTTTGTTGAAAATTAATTTTCGTGTAGAAAATTCAACTGTTTGGCAGAAAATTCGTCTTTTGGCTTACAAGTTCAACAATTTTCATAAACTGTTTTCTTTCTTGACTGAAAAATCTTTATTTGTTGAAAATTCGTCTTTTTGGTTTTAAAATTCATCATTTTTGTTAAAAATTTATCTGTTTGGTTGAAAAATCAACAATTGCGTTAAAAATTAAATTATTATTCTGAAAAATCAATCATTTCTTTAAAAATCCACCCTTGTCGTTTGAAAATCAATTCTTCTGTTGAAAATTCAGCTATTTTGGCAGAAAATTAACTTTTTGTTGAAAATTCATAATTATTTTGTTGTTGAAAATTCAAATAAAATTTTTCTTGCTTAAAAATTCATCGTTTTTGGTTAAAAATTCAACTGTTTTGGCAGAAAATAATCTTTCTGTAGAGAATTCATATTTTATTAATTTAACTCAAATATTTCTGGATTGAAGCTTCAATATTTTTTTTTGAAAATTCGTCTTTTGGTTTAAAATTTCACCTGTTTTAGTAGAAATTTAATATTTGTTTGTCCAAAATTCAACTTTTTAATTAAAAATTGATTTTTTTTAGTTAAAAAGTCGTCTTTCATGGTAAAAAAAACGAATTTTTTAGAAGATTAAAATTAAAAGTTAACATTTTTATCCTTTTTTGTTAAAAATGCAGCTAGTTGAATATGAACTTTTTTTATTGAAAATTCATATTTTCGGGTTGAAAATTCAATTGTTCTGCAGGAAATTCGTCTTTTGGCTTAAAAGTTCAACAATTTTAATGAATGTTTTTTCTTTCTTGACTGAAAAATCTTTATTTGTTGTAAATTTATCTTTTTTTGGGTTTGGAAATGTATCGTTTTTGCTGAAAATTTATCTGTTTGGTTGAAAATTGGACAATTTTGTTGAAGATTCTTTTTTTTTATAATTAATTTTTTTACTGAAAATTTACCTTTTTTATTTTTGTTTGAAAATGGATCTTTTATAGTCGAAAATTCAATTCAATTTTAAAATTCATCTCTTTCGGTAAAAATATTGAAAATCCCACGATTTGTTCAAAAGTTTAACTATTTTGTTAAATATTCAACTCTTTCGTTGAAAATTTAACTATTTTATCTCTTTTGCTTTAAAATTCAAGTATTTGGTAGTAAATTCAATTGTTTGGGTAAATAATAATTTTGTTGTTGAAAATTTAACTTTTTGGTTGAAAATTTATCTTTCTTGACTGAAAATTAACTCTTTTGTAGAAAATTCATCTTTTATGGCAGAAAAGTCATCTTTTTTTACTTGAATAAATAAATAAATAAATTTTTCAATTTTTATCTAGAATCGTCTTATTCCGCTAATAAAAGGTTCTATTTCAAAAATGTAACCAGATTAAATAATACTAATGGTCAGGGAAAATGAAAAATTGGTCAGAGGAAAATCAGGGAAAAGTCCGGGAATTTTGAAAATGAAGATGTTTTTGAAAAAATTTCCAAAAGGAGAATAATCTAGATAAGTGAATTAATTTTTTCAAATAATAGCAGGCAATTTCCTGATCAATCTCAGTTTATAAGCCTTGTTTTGCTTCAATGCCAGACCCGTTACTGAGTAACGGTTTGCAACTTTCCTAATCACGGTTATTACAATCGCGATTAAGTTAACGATGGTTTTCGCAGTGGCAATCAATTATTTTAATGCGTGTTATTTACACCAGGTCAGAATTTGACAACTAGGACAGAATACTTATAAATGATTGTTCAGTATGAAATTTTTTTATGTCTTTCTTTATGGGGTCCTATTATTTTAGGCCTTAAACTCTAAAAATCAGCTAAAAGTTCACTGATTAAATTAACTAAGCAGGCTTTGACTGAAAAATCAGTCATTTCTACTGACAAAACAGTCGCTTTAACAGATGAATGAGTCAATATCACTGACTGAATTAAATAGTCACTTGAAATGATTGATCTTCAGTTATAACTAAATTTTATTCAGAACAAAGATCTTCTCCTTTCACTCCGCTGGGATTCGAACACCAGGTCAACTGATTTCCGGTCAGGTGCTCTAACCACTGATTTTCCACTTTGGAAACCTCAAATATCTCTATCCACTAAAAAGTTATGCTCATTCAGAAAAAAATCCGTGAACCTTACTTATTTTTCCCTTATCTACAAAGCTAAATCACAATTACTTGGAATGGTGGGAGGCACTTTTCCGGCTCGCTCGGCACTGGATTGTCAGTGATGAGCAGCCGGGTATCAAAATCATCGACAGGCCGGAAGTGAGTGTATCCGATGACGAGAACGCGACGGCTTCTATGAAACTCGCGTGACGTCCGCCGGGAAGGAGTGGGAGGATCGAACGAGAATCGTATTTACTCTCGCGTATCTCGGCCGGTGATTTATTACACTTGTGTGCGTGAGAATACACAACTGTTTCTTTTAGTTTCCACATATATGTGTAAAAATGTGAGAAGGATATGTGTGCATGGATAACAGATCTCTTTCTGCCATCATCAATTGATGAATTGATCAGCCAGTTGCCAGTGCAAAGCTCATCCTGGATGCAATTCAACGTGGATTCACAAATACCTGTATATACACGCATATACACACATATTTACGTCAATTGATCCAATTCCAAATACTGTCGTCATTCTCTGATAAGCGACATTTGTGTTTGCATATTTGTATTTGTACATTTGTACAAATATTTGTACTATTTTCGTCAACGACTTTCGACTTTGGCGCATGAATGAAATGAATGAAGTCGTTATCAGCTTACTCGTAGCGCTATGCTTTTTTCAATAAAAACAGAATAGTCCACAATGTCAGAAAAAATGGTCGTTGAGTTCATATGCAACATATGCAATATATGCAAATGACTTGACACATATCTCAATTAAATTTAATATAAGTGTGTATTTTAAATGTAATATATGTAATAATATGTAATATGTAATAATATGTAACATTGTAATAATATTTAATATGTAATAATATGTAATAATATGTAATATATGTCAATTTTTCATTCCCGGGTCTGGTAATTATACTTTCTTTTGAAATTGCCATGCAGAATTTTGATTCTTTTGCAAAATTCCATTTTCTATGTCAGAATTACAGTTCTTTTCGCAAATTTCCCGTCCCAAGTAGTTTTAGAAGATTTTCCAGATTTCCGATTTTGAACAGGGAATTTTGGAGAAGAGTTATAATTCTGACTTGGAAAGTCAGATAATTTTTGGTCATAATAATTACAATTCTTATTTCGGACGGAAAATTTTGTAAATAATTATAGTTCTGAATTTGAACAGGAATTTTTATTTGAATTTCATTCTCCTAAATCAGAATTAAAATTATTTTATAAAATTGCCGTTCCATGTCAAATAGTAATTTTTTTAGGAAAATTCCCTGTCGTCCCTTTTTCAAAAATATGGAAGAGGGAAATTTCAAATTCTGGCTCATTTTTATTTTCAGAAAAAAAATAAACTTTGAATTCAAACAAATTCTGAATTTTGTTGAAAATTCAACTACTTGGTCGCAAGTTGAACTCCTTTAAAAAATCATTTTTTGGTTCAAAATTTGCCTTTTTTGGTAGAAAATCCGTATTTTTGGTTAAAAATTAAACTATTTGGTTGAAAATTATTAAATTTTGTTCAAAATTCGTCTTTTGTGGTAGAAAAGCAATCTTCTTGGTCAAAAATGAATCTTTTTGGTTAAAAATTTAACTAATTTGTTAAAAGTTAATCTCTTTAGTTAAAAATTTTATTTTGTTCTTGAAAACTGATCTTTTCTGGTTGACGATTGAACTCCTTGGTTAAAAATTAATTTTCTTGCTTTAAAATTATTTTCTTTTTTGGTTGGAAATTTACTTTTGGCACTGAAAATTGACCTTTTCTGGTGAAAAAATGATCTATTTGATTTAAAATTGACTTTTTTAAGTTGAAACTGCAAATATTTCTTGGAAATTCAACTATTTGTTTGAAGATTCAACTAATTAATTGAAAGTTAAACACCTTTGTTAAAAATTAATTTTTTTGGTTGAAAATTAGTTAATTTTTTGGCTCAAAATTAATTTTTTAAATAAAAAATGTAACTATTCCAGTTTTGGTTGAAAAACGTTCTTTTTTATTTGAAAATTCAATTATTTGGTTGAAAGTTGAACTCTTTCGTTAAAAATTAATTTTATTGGTTGAAAATTGAACTATTTTGTTGAAAATTCAATTATTTGCTTGAAAATTCATGAATTTTGTTGAAATTTCGTCTTTTTTGGTCTAAACTGAATCGTTTGGGTTAAAAATTCACCTACTTTGTTGAAAGATAAGCTCTTGTTGAAAATTGTTTTTTTTTTATAATTGATATTTTCTTATTGAAAAAAGTAACTGTCTGGTTGAGAATTCAACTATTTAGTAGAAAGTTGAACTCCTTTATCAAAAGTAATTTTTTTATTGAACATTAGTTTCTATTTTGGTTGAAAATTAGATTTTTAAACTGAAAATTCAACTACTTGCATAAAATTTAAACTCCTTTGTTAAAAATTCATTTTTGCTTGAAAATTGTTCTTGTTTAGTTAAAAAATCTACTACTGGTTGAAAATTCATGTACTTTATTGAGAATTCGTCTTTTCAGTAGAAAATCAATCTTCACGGGTAAAAATTACTCTTTTTGGTCGATTTTTGCTCACTCATGGTGTCTAGCCTTTTAACAAAAAAAGTTCCAGAACTTTTCCAGGTTTTCCAGGACAAAAAAATTATTTTATAAGGTACCCTTTTTACAGTAAAAATATAATTTTCACGAAACATGCCTCAAAATTCTGATTTTAGGGTCAAAAATCCCGTTTCTTGGTGATTTTTCTTTTATGACGGTGAAAAAGCACGACGCTACAATCGAAAATATTTGAAACTTTCTCACTTTTTGAGATTAAACAAATTTTTTAACAATCATAATTGGTTGAAATTTGACTGAGTTATCTATTTTTAAGCTAATTTGAATTCAAATAGAAAAATGTTTAAAGGCATTTTGAATGGTGTTATCAGTAACTGCCAGTATTCAAATCAGTCCTTTCAAATTACTGCAAATATAAGATTCACTAATTAAATAATTCATTTCGGATCGTCTGATCAGTATCTTTCACTATTTACCATATTCCCCAACTCACTAACTCACTAACTCATCAACTCACCAACCCACTAACTCACCACCTCACAGACACACTAACTCACAAACTCACCAACAACACATCTTCAACAAACAAAGTAAAATGTAATAGTTGATATTTCAACCAAAATATATTTTAAATTAAAAGCCGTTGAATTCAACCAAAAAGGACGAATTTTCAACAAATCATGTAACTTTTGAGATAAAAAAATAATTCCCCAACCAAAAATAAAACAAAAACAAATAAAAGACAAATTTTCAACGAAATCATCAACTCACCAACTCACCAACCCACCAACTCATGAGCTCCCCCAACTCACTAATTCACCAACTCACTAACTCATCAACTCATCAACTGACCAACCCACTAAATCACCAACTGACATACTCACTAACTCAGCAACTCAACAACAACTCGTCTTCAACAAACGAAGTAATATGTAATAGTTGATACTTCAACCAAAATACATTTTAAATTAAAAGCCGTTGGATTCAACCAAAAAGGACGAATTTTCAACAAGTCATGTTACTTTTAAAATGACAGAAATAATTTTTTAACCAAAAATAAAACAAAAACAAATAAAAGACAAATTTATAACAAAATCATCAACTCACCAACCCAGCATCTCACCAGCTCACAGACTCACTAACTCACCTAATCACCAACAACTCGTCTTCAACAAACGAAGTAAAATGCAATAGTTGATACTTCAACCAAAATACATTTTAAATTAAAAGCCATTGAATTCAACCAAAAAGGACGAATTTTTAACAAATGATGTTACTTTTAAAATTACAGAAATCATTTTTTAACCAAAAATAAAACAAAAACAAATAAAAAACAAATTTTCACCAAAATCATCAACTCACCAACCCACCAACTCACCAACCCACCAACTCACCCACCCACCAATTCCCACAACTCAATAACTCACCAACTCCCCCAACTCACTAACTCACCAACTTATCAACTCACCAACCCACTAACTCACCACCTCACAGACTCACCAAATCACCAACAACTCATCTTCAACAAACAAAGTAAAATGTAATAGTTGATATTTCAACCAAAACATATTTTAAATTAAAAGCCGTTGGATTCAACCAAAGAGGACGAATTTTCAACCAATCATGTTACTTTTAAAATGACAGAAATCATTTTTTAACCAAAAATAAAACAACAACTAATAAAAGACAAATTTTCACCAAAATCATCAACTCATCAACTCACCAACCCACCAACTCACCAACCCACCAACTCACTAATTCACCAACTCACCAACTCATCAACTCACCAACTCACGAACTCCCCAACTCACTAACTCACCAACTCACCAACAACTCATCTTCAACAAACAAAGTCAAATGTAATAGTTGATATTTCAACCAAAATATATTTTTAATTAAAAGCCGTTGAGTTCAACCAAAAAGGACGATTTGTCAACAAATCATGTAACTTTTGAAATGAAAAAAATAATTCCCCAACCAAAAATAAAACAAAAACAAATAGAAGAAAATTTTTCAACAAAATCATCAACTCACCAACTCACCAACCAACCCACCAACCCACCAACTCACCAACTCGCTAACTCACCAACTTACGAACTCCCTCAACCCACTAACTCTCCAACTCACTAACTCACCAACTAACCAACTCATCAACTCACCAACCGACTAACTCACCACCTCACAGACTCACTAACTCACCAACTCACCAAAAACTCGTCTTCAACAAACAAAGTAAAATGTAATAGTTGATATTTCAACCAAAATACATTTTAAATTAAAAGCCGTTGAATTCAACCAAAAAGGACGAATTTTCAACAAGTCATGTAACTTTTGAAATGAAAAAAATAATTCCCTAACCAAAAATAAAACAAAAACAAATAAAAGACAAATTTTCAACAAAATCATCAACTCACCAACTCACCAACCCACCAACTCAACAACCCTCCAACTCACCAACTCACGAACTCCCCCAACTCACTAACTCACCAACTCACCAACAACTCATCTTCAACAAAGTAAACTGTAATAATTGATATTTCAACCAAAATATATTTCAAATTAAAAGCCGTTGAGTTCAACCAAAAAGGATGACTTTTCAATAAATAATGTAACTTTTAAAATGAAAAAAATTATTTTGTTACCAGAAATAAAACAAAAACAAATAAAAGACAAATTTTCAACAAAATAGTTAAATTTTTAACTATAAACTTTTATTAATAATTTGTATGAAAAAAGCTATTCCATATATTAACCTTCAATTTTCACAGAACTCTTATTCTAATTTTACTACTAAAATTATGACTCGAGTCATAAATAAAAAGTTGTATGAATCAAGCTATGGGATAATAAAGCATATATCACAGACGGAACAATGGTTGAGTAAAAAAAACTCTTACGTTTGATATAATTTATATTATTCATTGTGTTTCAAATTTTGCGATATAAACAAGAGTAAGGGGTTAATATTCATTTCAATTCAGCAAAAATAATTGTTTAAACAAATGATGATTATTTATAACTATCTCAATCTATATTAATGACAGATAGTTAACTTGCATTAATTATTACTCTACTAAATGAAAAGTTGAGAAGAAGTCCAAAATTTAAGAAAAACCCGCAACTATCTAGTATACTATAGGAGGAAATAGTTTTTAGTAATAATAATTTTTTTAAATAATTATGTTTGTTAAATTTCAATAATTATTAACAAACTCTAAGTGAAGAGTGGACAAAAATTTGAATATTTCAGACAAAACCACAACTTTCTGACATTTTTCAATGATGGATAGGTGAAGAATAGGATGAAATAGAGAAGAGAGGATTGAAAAAATAAACAGAAATTTAGATTGACAGAGAGATAGATTGGAGATAGGATTGAAAAGGTGAACAAAAATTAAATTCACAGAAAGATAATAGGAGATTGACGTGGATAGGTGAATGATAGGATGAGATAGAAAAGAGGGGATTAAAAAAGATAGATGTAAATTCAAAGAAGCAAAGAGATAGGAAAGGATAGATCTTGCTGGATTGACAGAGAGATAGAAAAAAAGACGTTGACACGTAGGATAGGATGACGTCAGGTAGAGGAGATTGCAATAGATAGACGGGAATTCAGATTGATAGAGAGAAAGAAAAAGATTGATGTGAATAGATATAGGATAGGATGAGATAGAAAAGAGGGGCTTGAAAAGATAAACAGAAATTTAGATTGACAGAATGATAATAGGATATTGACGTGGGTAGATGAAGGATAAGATGAGATAGAAAAGAGCGGATTGAGAAAGATAGATGAGAATTCAAACAAACAAAGAGATAGGAAAAGGTAGATGTGATAGACGCAGGATAGGATTATATTGAGAAGAGGAGATTGGCAAAGATAGACAGGAATTCAGATTGACAGAGAGATAGAAAAATATTGAAGTGGATAGATAAAGGATAGGATTAGATAGAAAAGAGGGGATTGAGAAAGATATATGTGGATTCAAACAAATAAAGAGATAGGAAAGCATAGATGTTTATAGATGTAGGATAGGATAAGATTGAGAAGAGTAGATTGAAAAAGGTAGACAGGAATCCAGATTGACAGAGAGATAGGAAAATATTAACTTGGATAGATAAAGAACAAGATGAGACGGAAAAGTCGGTATCGAAAAATAAAGAAGTAATTTTAGGTTAATCAAGAGATAGAAAAAAATAGACGATGGTAGACTTAGGATGGGATGACGTTAGGAAGCGGAGACTTCAAAGTATATACGGGAATTAAGATTGACATAGATAGGAAAAGATTGACGTGGATAGATACATGATAGGATGAGATAGAAAAGAGAGGATTGAGAAAGATAGATGTGAATTCAAACAAAGAGATAGGAAAACGTAGATGTTGATGACGTAGGATAGGATGGGATTGAGAAGAGGAGATTAAAAAGGATAGACCGGAATTCAGATAGACAGAGAGATTGAAAGAAAGACGTTGGTAGACGTAGGATAGGATGACGTTAGGTAAAGAGGATTGCAATAGATGGACGGGAATCTAGATTGATCGAAATAGAAAAAGATTGACGTTGATAGATACAGGACAAGACTAAATAGAAAATAGAGTATTAAAAAGATAAACAGAAATTTAGACTGACAGGGAAATAGAAAAAGATTGACGTGGATAGATGAAGGATAGGATGATATAGGAAAGAGGGGATTGAGAAAGATAGATGTGAATTCAAACAAACAAAGAGATCGGAAAATACAGATGTTGATAGACATAGAATAGGACGAGATTGAGGAGAGGAGATTAGAAAAGATGGACTGGAATTCATAATTGACTTATGATAGGAATTCAGATTGACTTAGGATAGGATGACGTTAGGAAGAGGAGACTGTAAGCGATATACGGGAATAAAGATTGACAAAGATAGAAAAAGATTGACGTGGTATTGACGTACATGATTATATGAGATAGAAAAGAGGGGATTGAAAAGGCAAACAGAAATTTAGATTGACAGAATGATAATAAGAAGTTGACGTACATAGGTGAAGGATAGGATGAGGTGGAAAAGAGGGGATTGAGAAAGATAGATGGAGTTGATAGACGTAGGATGGGATGAGATTGAGAAGAGGAGATTAAAAAAGATAGACTGGAATTCAGATTGACAGAGAGATAGAAAAAAGACGCTGGTAAACGTAGGATAGGATGTCGTTAGGAGATTGCAATAGATATACGGGAATTTAGATTGATAGAGAGATAGAAAAAGATTGACGTGGATAGATACAGGATAGGATGAGATAGAAAAGAGGGAATTCAAAAGATAAACAGAAATTTAGATAATCAGCGAGGTAGAAAAAGATTGACGTGGATAGATGAAGGATGGGATGAGATAGAAAACAGGGGATTAGGAAAGATAGATGTGAATTCAAACAAAGTGATAGAAAAAGATAGATGTTGATAGACGTAGGATAGGATGAAATTGAGAAGAGAAGATTAAAAAAGATATACGAAAGTTCAGATTTGACAGAGGTGTAGAAAATGTATGAAGTGGATAGATACATGATAGAATGAGATAGAAAAGAGGGGATTGAAAAGATAAACAGATATTTAGATTGACAGAGAGATAGAAAAAGATGGACGTGGATAGATGAAAGATAGGAGGAGATAGAAAAAAGGGAATTGAGAAAGATAGATGTGAATTCAAACGAACAAAGGGATAGGGAAAGATAGATGTTGATAGACGTAGGATAGGATGAGCTTGAGAAGAGGAGATTAAAAAATATGACCGGAGTTCAGATGGACAGAGAGATAGACAAAAAGACGTTGGTAGACGCAGGATAGGATGACGTTAGGAAGAGAAGGTTGCAATAGATAGACAGGAATTTAGATTGATAGAGATAGAAAGAGATTGATGTAGATAGATACAGGATAGCATGAGATAGAAAAGATGGATTTGAAAAAATAAACAGAAATTTAGATTGACAGAAAGATAATAAGAGATTGACATGGATAGATGAAGGATAGGATGAGATAGAAAAGAGGGGATTGAGAAAGATATATGTGAATTCAAGCAAAGAGATAGGAAAAGATAGATGTTGATAGACATAGGATAGGATGAGATTGAAGAGAGATTACGAAAGATAGACCGGAATTCAGATTGACAGAGAGATAGAAAAGGATTGACCCGGATAGATGAAGAACAAGATGAGATAGAAAAGTCGATATTGAAAAAGATAGACACTGTTGATACTGCCAGACCCACCCCTCTCCCTTCTGTATTTTCATCGTTGGGTCAGATAACACATGTATTTTGTCAACAGTGTGATGTTTGATTGTCAGCAGCTTCGACTTATTCAGTGTGAGATGGTAGATCCTCAGTTCGTGAGCGAATTTTTAGACCTTTCCGTAAACGGCGTACCAGATGTTATGTAGTCAATTACATAATGAACCAGAGACGCATTTTGTCTTTCCCAGCCAATCTTCTTCTTCAGTTTTTGTGAGCGTCTTTTGATATTTATCCATCGTCGGTTTCAGCCTTCGATTTGAATCAGCCAGAGCTCTTGCAGGACCATAAACTGGAAAATTAATGGTCCAAATGTCACACTCCTCCGAGATATCCTCACGAAGGGAGGAACCCATTTCAGCCATATATTGGGACTTAGGAGGAACCTGGATGATAATGTTCGCGCTTTTGCGTTCGCGATATGCGATATGCGTTGATATCTAGCTTTCGAAAGGTAGGCAGTTTGAGTTTGCAAATTCCAGCAGCAAGTTATCCCTGAGTCGATTCGTCCACTCAATGTAAGTATTTCGTCAATTAGTCGTCGTGTTTCCATCCAAATTATTTTCAGCAACCCGAGCTCTAGGGTGATAGGCACTGTTTGCCGACTCATTCTTGGGTGCTCTGCGCATTCGATCGTTTTTAACCTTATCTATAACTGAGTTTGGTAATGTTACTGTTGTTCCCACGACCAGCTAGGGACTTTTTCGTGGATGGCAGCTGCTGCCTACGGGACTCTGGTCTAAAACACGGTGGGCTTTTGATCTATTTCTAACACACATATACATATATATATATAACTGAAGGGCATACGACAAAGCCACCTTACGCGTCGTCTGGTTGCGGATGAGGGTACCTGTTCCAAGGTTTTTTGCTCATTGTGGTTACAATAATTAATAAACAGTCGCGGACAATTGTCCAGGAATGGTCCAGAAGGAATAACCCCTACGCGGAGGCGTAACAACCGTGCCAAAACCTGAATTGCACGTGGGTGAGGTGTCCTAAAAGGTGACTCTGGGATACCGCGCGACCTCTCAGAGTATGCAGCCTTATCCTTGCACGCGGGGCTTTACAAGAATCGACGAATTCTTTCCCTAGCTGCTCGTGGGAGCAACAGTGACACCAACAAAACACCAAAAAGTTGTAGATGCGGTTCAAAACGATCGAGCGCGCAGAGCACCAGACAGTGGGTCGGCAAACAATGTCGATCGTTCTAGAGTTCCGGGTGCTGAAAATAACTTTGATGGAAACACGACGAAGAACCGGCAAAATGCCCACATTAAGTTGACGAATCAACTCAAGGATGACTTTCTATACTGCTAGGATTCTAGCATTTTCCCTGTTCATCGAGGCTTTATGGCGCTTATACACACACTGTGGTGACGGAAACACCCGGAGCTTCAGCACGTTTCGATTCAATCGTTGCGAAATCAACGTGCCTACCTCTGAAAAAATGGATCTGTACGCGGAGAGCTTCTCCAACCGCTGCTTGATCAAGCTGCAGCCGATGATGAGCAAGCGACATTGAGACCAACTGCGAAAAGCAGGCACCTTCTACGAAATGATCACGATTTCAGGACAAGAAGGAACATTAACATGCAGGTTTCTTCTGAGCCCCAAGATCTGGCTGAAATGGATGCCTTCTTTCGTAGAGAAATCTCGCAAGTTTTACAGTTTAAAGTCCTGTGATCAACTGCCAAAAGACGCCTGCATCAACTGAACAAGAAGATTGGATGGGCAAGACAGAAAGCGTCTTGTGTTCAATGTGTGATTGACTACGTAACATCTGGTAGATCGTTCACGCAAGGGGTTCAAAAATTCGCACAAGAACTGAGGATCTTGAATTTCACACTGAGCAAGTCAAAGTTGCTGACAATCAAGCAGCATATTGTTGACAATATACGGCTGTTATCTGCCGCAAGGAGGAGAATACAGAAGAGGGAGAGATAAATCAGGGAGAATCAACAGTTTCTCGCTGACTGATCGCCTCTCCAGCGATCTTCCTGTTTGTGTCAAAGATCCACCCAAGCCCGAGGAGGTATAGACTTTTTGGAGAGAGGTATACAACATCCAGAAAACACTAAAGTTGAAAGAAGATACTGACAATATCATCCTTCTCAAGGAGTTTTGCGACAGCCTAATGAAATCTGAGGAGGAATGTCCATCAATCACTGCCGGAAAGGTGAAAGAAGCACTTAAAGGCCAAAGAACTTTTCTGCTGCTGGACCGGATTGTATCAAGAACTTCGGGTGAAAGAAGTTTACTTCTACACACCAATATTTTGCCCGCATATTCACCTTATATTCAAAGTCATAGACGCCCATTCCGCAGTGGCTGATGTTAGGACGCACTATACTCCTACCGAAAAAAGGCAACTTGTTCAACCCTGAGAATTACAGGCCAATAACTTGTTTGAACTCACTGTATAAGATCTTTACGGCTGTACTAAACAACAGGATTGTTCGACGAACTGAGCTTGTGCGGCGAGATATGTACGAACAACGTGGCTCGAAAAAAGGTGTGGCAGGCTATTGAGAGTATCTGCTAGTTGACAGGTGTGTCTCTGAAGACGCTGCAGCCAATCAGCGCGTCCTGTCAATGGCTTGGATTGATTAGCGGAAAGCTTTCGATTCAACCTCTCATAGACTTATCATCTTGCTGCTGGAAAGCTTGAAGGTGCATCCTCACATAGTAAGATGCATAGAGAGATGCCAAAGCACAAAAATATTCCAAGGCACTTGCGAGATGGATGCAGAAAGCTGTCATCCTTCGGTCGCTTCGTGTCCTCAAAACACTCGAGGGTTTCGCCAGCCTTTTGTTGTGATTTCATCGTGTCTTGTGACCACCCATCTCACGGTTGTGAGACGTGGCCATAAGTGTGATTTACCGCGGTTCGTGAAATTGTAAAAGATGTAAAGGGAACGGAGCCCTCAAACCCGTAAAAGGGAGAGTAATAAAATACAATACAATATTAAATGAATAAATCAGTTTACAATATGCAATATTATTGACTTATTCATAATACTTTGATATAATCTGATTAATTGATTAGTTTTTATTTTTGGCGCCGGTGATCTGTATTATGAATCGAATCTGAGACTTTCGCTACAGTCTGCGCGCGAGTCTCCTACCCGCTGGTGACTCGAGACATTCATAATTTCTTAAATATGTATTTGATTGGACTGAAATTTTACAGAAAACTTCTTTGTACTGTTTTGAACAACTGTCTCGCTGGAAGTTTTTTGTTGCTCGAAATTCGCTCAATAAACGAAACGCTGGAAGTTAGAGACGTCTGATGAGCGCCGCGCATCAGAAAAGAGTTAACAAAAATTTTTTTTAAATATATTTTACATCCCTCTGGCTCTATCACTCAAAGGACTTTTTGAACTACATTCCCTGCAAATTTGATTGAAAAATTCTAAAAACTGGCTGACTGAGAACGAGTTGAAGTTAAAAAAGTATTCAAATTGATTGTTCCAAAAAAGTCAGTTTATTGGCTTTAATTCAAAAACTAAGAAAACTGCAACTTTTTGCCTGAAGGAAAAAAGTTGAACAATGAAATTATACATCCAGATATAGTCTTTAAAAATTAAAATTTGAACATGTTTTTGAAAGCCTTCAGGAGTCTCCCCACTCCCGGCGAAATAATTGTATGTGCCCTTATTCGATCCGGCAGCTCAGTTATTAATTTTTTTGTCACCGCGCTCGGACAGCGATCATTTTAATATTGTTTATTCAAGAATTACGAAGAAATTCGTACAACGTTCATAAAAAAATGTGTACATTCAAGAAATGATAAAAAAGGGCAGTTTTACGTGTAAGTAATCGTAAAGATTGAACTAAAAATGTTACATTTTCAGTTTGAAAACATTAATTTTCAAACAAAACAAAAAATTGTCAACAAAATAGTTAAAGTTTGAACTAAAATAGTTAAATTTTTAGTAAAAAATTAATGTTTAACCAAATAGATGATTTTTCAACTAAAATGATAAAATAGTCAGTTGAAATATTTGAATTTTAAATAAAAAAGATGAATTTTCTACTAAACAGATTAATTTCTAACAAAAAAGACAAATTTTCAGTATAAAAAAATTTATTTTCAGCCACAGAGAAAACGAATTTTCAACAAAAAAGCTCATTTTGCAAACAAAGAGATGAAATATCAATTAAAATGATGAATCTTCAACCAAAAAAATTAATTTTCAATAAAAGAGTTTAAATTTCAACCAAGTGATTAAATTTTCATTCCAAAAAAGATAGATTCTGAACAAAAAATGCAGTTGTTGATATTTCAAACAAAATTGTTTTCATTTCTAACCAAACACAGTTGAATTGAACAAAAAATATGAATCTTTTTACAAACAAAAAAAAACAACAAAAACTCAACCTTTGAACTACTGCAAAACACCAACTTTTTTTTCACCCAAATTTTCGGAAGAGATTGTAGAATTTATTGGTACGTGGAAGAATTCTTTCACAGGCGGAGAAGTTTAATAAATTTTCAATTGTTTAAAACAAACGATTATTCAAACAATAAAAAAATGCTTTTTACGATCAGACAATTTTTCAGCGCAAAGTATACTTCGTAACAAAAATTTTCATAACTCAATTATTGAATTTCGATGAACCGTTCGCAAGTAATCCATTTTTGAAACAAAAATGATAAAGAACTTTGATTGTTTTAACTTAAAAAAAAATCAATGTTTTGAAAAAATATTTGAGGCGAGTTATTTTGATATGAAAAAGAATCGAAAACTGGATGTATGATTAACAACTTTTTATAGTAAATTTCGAAAAAATTGAAACATAATATTCAGATATAATTTTGAAAATTGAATTATGTTCATTCAAACGTTCAAATAATATTTACATTAAATTTTTAAAAATTTTCACTTTTATTTCTGAAAATATGATTTATTAGATAATCATTTCACAACATCACAAACATTGACAGAAATTACATAATTGGAATAGAGGTATTTTAAATGTAAATAAACTTTCATTATACAAATTAAAGCCAATATCGAGGCCAATTTTCAATTACATAACCCTAAAGTAAATAATCAATTTATGTATTTAATGCAACCAAATTAAAATTCAATATTTATGTAATATATTATTGTGAAAAAAATGAATCAGCTAATAATTAATCAATCAGATCATAATTGCAAAAGAAGTATTTTAAAGGAAAAATAAACTTTTATTATAAAAATAATAGCCCATATTCAATTATATAAGCTTAAAGTAAATAATCAATTTATGTTGCTTGATTGAAAATCAATTTATATTCAATATTTATTCAATAAAAAATTGTTAAAAAAATTAATCGACTGATAATTGATTAAATTGTTTACAAAATAAAAAGCATCAAACTATAATTTTCATTGGAAGATTCAAATATTTTTTACTTCATATTTTCTTTTAAATTGAAATTTCATTTCTGAAAATTTGAATTATTAATAACTTTTTGTACTAATTTTCGGAAAAATTAATACCGAATATGTGGCGCAATCCGAGAAAAGGGACCTACTAGGCAAAAAATCGATTTTCGGATTATGATGGATTCTGTAAGTTCTTTAACAGGTCTTTCTCGGGGTGCAATTAGAAGTTTTGTATCTACATTATTTCACGACGACTGGTGACCTTCTCAACATAAAACGTCGAACAATTGCAACTCTAGGTTTCCATTCCTTCCCCCCCTCCTTCCCAGTAACAAAAGTTTTGGTGGGACTGACGTTACAACAATGACCCTCCACCGTACGACGAATCACTTCTTAACTCGGACATGATTTTCGGCTCGCAAAACAAAATACACGCATAAAGGCGGTAGTTTGAAAATTGTGAGTGTGAAAAAGTGATGATGGTCAATAACAAGTTTTGTAAAAGATATCACCAATAGTAAATATTTTAAGCATCATACGTTATAAGATGTGTACGAAATTCTAGTATTAAATAACAATGCGTATTGAAATGAGAGCCGCTAGTAATATCTGCAACCGGGGTTTGTGAGAATTCTAAAAGACTATATCAAAAACGCCCGAAGGTTTCCGAGCTGTTTCATCTATAGCCGAATACGCGACAATCAAACCAGCAGACCGACTGCACCCGGCTCGTGACTAGCGATTTCCCGCCAAAAGTTTCAATCATACTTGTTCGCAGTACTAAACTGTGTGTAACTAGTGCAGTGTGGATTGAAGCTTAAACAAATTTTAATTCGGAAATTATTAATAAATTATATTTATATTATTAATAAAATGAAATTAATAAAAATGTTGAAAAATTAAATATGTCCCTCTTCCAACTCAATAAAAACATTCAAAACAAAATAAATGCCTCTTCCTATTTAGAAAAACGTGAAAACACCAATTTCCTACCTTCCAGTTCTATGAGAATCATACAAATAAAAAATGTCCCACTTCCAATTCAGGAACAATTGAAAATCAAAATTTCCTCCCCTCCTACTCAATACAAATATTTTTCCAAATTATCCTTTTCCAATTCAGAAAAAAATCGAAAATAAAATGTTTACCCCCGAAACACAATAAAAATCTTGAAAAGAAAAAAATGACCTCTTCCAATTACTTATTTTTAATTGAATTATATCATGTGATATGGTTTTTATGATATTCCAAGTGATTTGATAGATTGTTCTTCTACAAATTTGTAAAATTCCCTGTGAAAAAATAAATTCACTGTCATTTCTCAGTTTTTCCGAGTCTCAAAAAATTCTCGGTCATTTCCCAGTTTACGGTCCAGCGGCCACTCCGTAAATTCACGTAAGTCCACAAAGCTTCACATATAGATTATTTGAAAGACAAAATCCAGTAAATGATAGTGTTATTTGACGAAAAATGTTGTTATAGGATTATCTCTTTCGGAACTCAGACACTGGAAAAGTCGTGATACCTAATAAGAAAGTAAATTACGTTCTACGTCTGCTCTAAGAGTAAGTAAAATATTGAGAATTTGAAATTGTGTTAAAAATTTAGAGCTTCACATTGCCATAATTATCATTTTATTTCAATTACTTTAAATAATGAATAATTAATTAATATTTTATTCATCTTAATTTTAAAGTGAAATGTTCGAAATTTTTGTCTGATATAATTGCACATTTTTCAGAATGTTCGACCGGAATTTCTGAATATATTTTATTGAAAATATTAATATGTTAAATATTCTCTGAATTTTAAGTAACTATGAAAATAAAAAAAATAAAATGTATGAAAAAAATGAGAAGCTGATTTTTCTCTCTAGCTCAAGAGGGTTACAGTCTGATTTTTTGGCATTTTTCGTTAAGAATTGGACTTTATTTAGTAGTATTTATGATTTTCTTAGAAGCTTGCTTCATTAAGAAATTTCTGGTCCTTTTATAAATCTACTCTCATAAATTAAGGAACATAATTATTTGATATTATATATGACAATTATACCGTTCATACACAGTTATATATTTATAAGGACAGAGAAAAAGATTATTCATAATTAACTCGCGTAATTGTTGTATACTTAATATAGTGGTCTTGAAAAGATCCGTATTTTTTTCTTCTAAAATGGCTCTATCCCCTAAAAATTGTTCCTTTTCGTGTCAAAATGTCCCTGCAATATTGGCAGAATTAAAAAAATATATATTTACGTACCTCTTAATCCGATTATTTGCAAAAAGTTGTTTATGTTATTTTAGTTTTCGCTGTTAATGGATTTTTTTATACTTTAGAATACAAAGGGATAAAATGCATATGTACCAAAGTAAAATAATCCATTAATAGTGGAAATTAAAAAAGACATCGTGCAAAAATGGACTTGAGAGATCCCTAAATATATATAAATATATTTTTAATATTTCCAATATTCAGGGGACATTTTGACGCCAAAAGGATCAATCACGTGCAAAACTACGAAACGTGCCGATGTTTCGTGAACATTGCAGTTCACTTCCTCAGGGCTAACCTGAAACCAGCCCCGTGACACTCTGAAATGAAAGTGACGGAAATGTTGTGTACGGCTGAGGGTGGGGCTGGCTGTACTTTCAGGCCGAAAATTATTCAAATGCATGGGGAAAGTCTCAAAAATGTGAAATTTTGTGCTTTTTATATAAAAAAACGGGCTTTTAACATTTTTTCTGCTTTAGAATTAGGTATGAAGGCTTTTACACTGAAATTTTATCAAGTTTTTTTTTTTTGTGATGAACGAGAATAATCGTAATAATAATAATGAAGAGAATTTTGCCGTACGTTTTGCCTTGAGAATTTTGAATATTTTAAGAGAATAAAAAAGTTTTTTTAAAATTCCTGGTAAAATTTAAATAATGTTTTATTTGGTAAATTAATTTTTAGAGAATATTAAAAAAAGATGCTCTAAAATTTCGAAAAATAATGTAGAGAATTTTAAAGCAAAATTTGTCAATTCTGCACGTTTACAACATTTTACAAAAAAATCGTGATAGTTTAAGAAATATTGAGAAGTTTCGCAAAGATTTCATAAAATTCAAAACAAAATGTCAATTTCATAGAATTAAAAAAAAAAACGATTTCTAAAGGTTTCCAAGAAAAAATTTAGAATCTGTTTAAGAAAGAAAGGTTTCAATCTGAAAGATTTTTTGGTAAAATATTTTTATTTCGCAGGATATAAAATGATTTTGTAAAATTTCGAAAAATAATGTAGAAAATTTGAAATCAAAATTTTTTAATTTTGCAAGATTACAAAATTTTAGAAAAAATTCGTGTTAGTTATGGAAATTTTAAGAAGTTTTGCAAAGATTTCATAATGTCCGCGACTGCTTATTAATTATTGTAACCATATTCAGCAGAAACCCTTGGTACAGGGACCCTCTATCCGCAACCCCAGGACGCGCTCGGTGGCTTTGTCATAGGCCCTTCAGTTCTATTCCAAAGGAATAGAAACCGAATGATCCAGCTTTCGCCGGGCACGCAAAAAATTAGTTTATTTAGACTCATCAGTTGTTCCCCTCCACGGAAATCTTTAGTAAAAGGAGAAAGATTTATGCGTGTTTTTGAAGGGAAACCAGAGATAATAAACCATTATATATAAATATATATATATATATATAAAATGAAATTTAACCATTAAGTTTTGTTCATGAACATTTTTTTCAACTTAGCATTTTGTAATTTTGAAAAACCCGCCTGTATTGGCTAACGTGTGTGCGGCTGCGCGAGCCGCAACGCCGCAGACGGGCTCTGTCGTCTGCACTAAAGTAGTCGCGCACGCCATTTTTTCTTGTACTCGAGCCTGTTCAAGCTTCCGTAAAATCAGTCTATTTTTACATAGTTTTTTCGTTTTTTTTTTTTTTAGTAAAAATTAACACTATAAGTCATCGCCTTGCGCTGTTTCTCATTATCAGTAGAGTATTTGTACTAAACCAAATTTATTGCAGAAAACACCACGTCAGATGCTTTTAGGACTAAGATGACTGTTGGAAGAGACTATGATGGAGGTCAAAAGGAATAACAGGATGCTAAAATTTCTTAAATCATAAACAAGCGTCTCATTAAAAAATATATATATATATATTTATCATTCATTACTTTCAACTTTATGAATTAAATAACTGTACACTTTTTTTTTATTAATTGGGCATAACGTGGGCTGCCTAACTAAGGCCCAGCTAGTTACCTCAATCTGGGCATTCGTTGGGCTGATAGGTTACAACCTAGACAGTAGCCCAATTGGGCATTAATTAGACTGCCCAGTTGGGGACCAACTAGTAATTGGGCAATTTTGTTGGGGCCCAGTCTGGCCCTAATTAACTGTTCCACATGGGAAATACAGAGAAGTTACATATTTCAGGACATTCAGAAAATTTCAGGGATTTTCGAACATTTGGACAATTCAAGAATTCAAAGAATTTCAGCAATTCAGAACATTCAAAGAATTCAAGAAATTCAGAATATGCAAGGATTCAAGGCCATTCAGAAAAATCTAAGATTTGCGAAAATTCAACGAATTCAGAGATTTTCACTTTAGAGAATTCAAGGAATTTATGGAATTCCGAATATTCAAGGAATTGAGAGAATTCAGCATATTCAACGAAGTCAGGGAATTTTGAATATTTGAAAAAATCAAAGATTTTGGGGAATTTAGAGATTTTCAAGTATTTCAGAGCAATTACAGAAAGAAGAGAATTCATGAAAGTCGGAATATTGAAGGAATTAAGGGAATTGATAGAATTTCGGGGATTGCAGAGAATTAAAGAAATTCAATACATTCATGAAGTTGAAGATTTTACAGAATGCAGGTAATACTGTAAATTCTAGGAATTCAGGCGATTCAGAGAAAATTTAAAGAATTTAAGAAATTCAAGAAATTCATGAAAATCAAATTCATTTTCTTTGCACAAATTATCGACAACGACATAGTAATATTCTATATTGTCATGTCAGTACTTACCACAGATTCATATCCGTTGTCATTGCGCTACTCTGTTAATATGTGTCCATGGGACTGCGCCCTCAGTTATTTCTAATTCTAATTTATTTATTTTGCTAAGCTTCGTGAAGCATTATATCTGAACTTCTTGTTCAGGTGATCTTTTGTACGAGACCGCGTCCTGTAATAGTTTTCCGAAGCTAATCTCAGCTGGGAGTTTTCTTAAAATTGCGATTGACAAGGCTTCCCAAGACAAAAAGAGTTCTGATAGTCCCTCTGCCGAAAGTTTCGCGTTTCCTTTAAGTTTCAAGGTCGAAAGATACAATTTACTTCGGTTATCCCAATGATACATTAGGGATTTTTTGCATATCGTTCCATAGCTTACGGTAAACGCTAAATGGTACGCTAAAGAACGTCGGATAGCGGAAAACCGTAACACTCAACTCGCAGAGCATGCGCAGGAACGTCATCATGTGACTTTAGCGTTTACCGTAAGCTACGGAACGATATGCAAAAATTCCCTATGATAAAACTCCCTAGTACCTTAGAGGCGACAATTCAGCGGGCAGCTTGATGCATGCTAAGGGGAGCGAGGCGGCAGGGGAAAGCTTAGTTAGGTTTAGTTCGAAAACCAGCTACGTGTGGCGCTAATGCTACGAACCAGTGCTTTGTGCTTAATGTGTTGAGTGGGGTAAGCGAAGAGAGTATGCCGTGTACATAAGTCGAACTGCAAAAAAATTTCGAACCTTATACCAGGGGTGGGACTCCAATACCTCAAGTGAAACGGACCTCTCTTTCTACCATGTGCGATAGACAACGAGGTGCGATCGAAGAGGTGCGATCGAAGTCGTATATGGTAGACAGAGAGGGTTCGATGGTGTTCCAACGACAAGTCGTACTTATCGTTCAAAACTATAAGACCCTCTCTGTCTACCATATACGATAGAAAGAGAGCTTTCGCAACCATCGTTTCGTTTTCGATCGCGCCTCGTTGTCTGTCTCACATGGTAGAAAGAGAGGTCCGTTCGACTTAAGAGGGCTAGGGACACCCGTGGGAATTCTGGGTTGAGTGTGCGAGAGAGACAGTAATATGATAAGCACGCCCGAAAGGGTAGAGCTTGTTAGTGAAAAAAAAAAATGTTCGACAGCCAATCAGCGTAGGAATATTTTCAGGAAAAACAGGGTACATCGGAAAAAAAGTATGAAAAAATTGCTTGCAGTAAAGACATTATCAGGAGACAGTCGGCCTGGGTCAGGCATTGTCTGGAAACCGGTAACCTTGCGGCAGGGGGTAGATTGTCGAGCGGACGGTTTCGAATCCTAACCTCCAAATAGTGCATATAGAGAAAATTTGTATTTAGCAGAATAAATTTTTTTTGCTATTATCCCTCCGGGACGTCTTTCGCTCTATTTTATAGCATCTCCAAATACAGTTTTGAAATTTTTTAATTTTTGTGGACAAAACCCCGGGGGAACTGATGTATCACATGCCCTTAACCCGTAGAACCCACACTTCATCTGCGCAAACATAAAGTCCACACTAGTGTGAATTGGGATTTCGCATTTTTGATCACTGATAATTCTCTTGAAATGCAAGCAAATTCAAATCAAACATAATGTTTTAAATATTAAATTTTGATCAGGAATTTGATGGTGAAAATGATATTTTAATAATTATTAAATCTGTTTTCAAAAATAAGAATTTCGAAAGGTACAATTTTGAAAAACTCACTTTTTCTATAAAGGGGTACCATTTTCTTTATATTTTATAAAATTGGATGGGTCCAACAAGGTTTTGAAGCTGATATATTGCACTTTAAGGAAAAAATACATTATTGGGGTACTTCTGGAGTAGGGAAATAAACATAATTCGATCATTCATGAATAATAGTCATGTTTATTATTACTTTATCACACTCTCTTCAAAAATATTCCTTTTCATTTTTCTCCAATGAAGCTCCCCCCCCCCTCAAAGTACAATATATCAGCCTCAAAGCCATGTTGGACCCCATCCACTTCTATGAAATATAAAGAAAATGGTACCTCTTTATAGAAAAAGTTATTTTTTTTCAAAATTGGAACTTAAATTTTCTTATTTTTGATAACAGCTTTAATTATTATTAAAGTTTCATTATCACCATTAAATTCCTTATAAAAATTTCACATTAAAAACACTACCTATAATTTGAATTTGTTGGCATTTTAAGAGAATTATAAACCATCAAAAATGCAACCGTAAAGTCCACACTAGTGCGAATTTGCACCAAGCTTAACTTTCCAACCCCACGTCAGGGGTGATTCTAGACGAATGACGTTGGGACTATAGGACCCTTCTACCTGCTGAGTGAGAAGAGACTAGTGTGGACCCTACGAGTAAAAATAAAAACTCAATAAAAATTTTCGCAGAAATCTTCAGAAAATTTGTTTATTTTTTTTAATCCTTTCAAAATTCTTAAAGAACTTCTAATTTTTTTGTTCGTAATCATCAAAAATTTATATTTTGTTTTAAATTTGTTGAAAATGTTCTATGTTTAAAATGATTTTAATATATTTTCATAAAAGAAGCAAAGTTTGCATTGGGCCAATTTCAAAATCAACAGCCGAAAATCCATAAATGCCGCATTCCTGATACACTATACACATAGTAGTAACTACTTTCTTTCGTTTTTGGTGTAAAAAGTGCTTCCAGGTCACTGATTTTGTTACACGGTTGGAAAAATGGAAGCTCTGCATAAAATGTGAAACTCTGATGTTCTCGTAATAGCATTTGCCTACCTATGCACACGAATTTCTATGCAAGCTATTTGGATGTGTGCTCGCGTAGTATATTCTATTCAATTTTGTTTTCTGCCATTCGTTCCCAGAGATATCCGTAAGGGATCTGTTTCTGTTACCCATGAGTTCCTTTGTCGTCATGCCAAGAAGATTTCCTGTTCTCATGTAAGAAAACACTATGCAAATTAGCTGACAAATCAAACTAGAATATAACCATTTTCATGTTACTTTAACATAATTTGATAGTATTGCATTTAGGGAAGACGTGCGAGAACTGAATAGAAAAAATTAGGTTTTATTACTTGAAGTTGTTTTATATCCTTAATTTAATTTTGAAAATGAAATATACAAATAATGACTTCTAAGAACAACCCAGGTGAAGAAGTTATATCTATTTTATATATAGTGGACCAACTACTGATATTTCTCATTTGTTTTTACAGAAAAATTTATTAAAAAATTAAAAATATCATTGTCTTGTCCACTATATATAAACTATACATAACTTTTTCACCTGGGAAAAATCATTGAAAATCTTATGCGAATCAAGCAGCATTTGTGTTAAAGGTTTTTATAGGGGAATGGTTATTTTAAACTTTATTTATTAACTTTATTTTAAAAGAATATTCACAATTTTTCATCAACTTTAGGTTATGTTTATGAGTTTCACCTGAAATTTTAATTTTTACACAAAAATAATTAGATCAAAAATTGGTCTCTTAAAACAAAAATCGTTATAATTTGAAGAAGATTCATAGAGTCCTTTAACAATTTTCGATTTTGTTAGTGTTTTTCATCGGTAAATTTTTGTTTTTAATGAAAAAGTTCTAATTAGAACATTCTAAAGAAGATTCACATTTTTTTAACAATTTTAGGTTATGTTGCCGTTTTACAACAGAAATCGGTTATTTTAAGCAAAAATAATTTTCATACAAGATTTACAATTTTGAACAATTTTTTCTTATGTTATGGTTTTATGTCGAAAATTGGTACTTTTAATTTGAAAAATTATAATATTTTTCAGATTATCATTATTGTTTAGATTATCGTTCAGTCATTAAACTCACCATTTTCTATTTTATGCGTCGGTTTGCACCGGAAATCGGTACTTTTAATAAAAAAATCATTGCATTTCAACCCAAAAAAATGATTTTTAATTTGTGTTCGCGTTTTTCAACGGAAATGGGTATAGATTTCAAAGAAGATTAACAATTTTGGAACAATTTTAGGTTGTGTTAACATTTTTTCGCCAGAAATTGTTTATTTTGAACAAAAATAATTTTCATAGAAGATTGACAGTTTCAAAAAATTGTTTGTTATGTGATCTGTCGATTTCATGGCGAAAATTGGTATTTTTAATTAAAAAATTTTCAAGATTTTTCAGATTATCATTATTATTTAATAGATTTAATACTTTCACGATGATTCATGATGATAAATTTAAATTTAAAGCTTTTTCGGGTTTCAATCGTGTGATGAAACTATTTTCTTTTTGGGTAAGAATTCATATTTTTGGTTAATAATTCATCTTTTTGTTTAAAAATTCAACTATCCAGTTAAAGATTCATAATTTTTGTTGAAAATTCATATTTTTGGTTTAGAATTTAACTATTCCAGTTAATATACTATTAACGCATAATACACTGTTAACTGATAATTTAACTTTTCCATTTTTGGATAAAAATTTATTTTTTTAAGTTTGAAATTAACCTATTTTATTGAAAATTCATGTATTTTGTTGAAAACATCGTCTTTTTTGGTAGAGGATGAATCTTCTTCTTTGAAAATTCATCTCTTGGGTTGAAAATTTAACTACATATTCCAGTTGAAGATTCCAAAATTTTTTAGTTGAAAATTCATCATTTTTGTTTAAAATTCGACTATTCACGTTAAAGATTCATCATTTTAGTTCAAAATTCATCACTTTATTTGAAAATTCAACTGTTTTGTTAAGAATTCGTTTTTTTTAATTAAATTTTTTAACTGAGAATGAAACTATTTTCTTTTTGGGTAAGAATTCATATTTTTGGTTAATAATTCATCTTTTTGTTTAAAAATTCAACTATTTAGTTAAAGATTCATAATTTTTGTTGAAAATTCATATTTTTGGTTTAGAATTTAACTATTCCAGTTAATATGCTATGAACGCATAATATACTGTTAACTGTTAATTTTACTTTTCCATTTTTTGATAAAAATTTATTTTTTTAGTTGAAAATTCATGTATTTTGTTGAACAATTGTATTTTTTGGTAGAAAATTCATATTTTTAATAGAAAATTCAACTATTTGGTTGAAAAATCATCTATTTGAAAATGCCATATTTTTACTTAAAAAGTTTAGGAATTTTAAACGTTTTACATTGAATTTAATATAGTACCCACATTAATCTTACATAATATGCACTGAATTTTAAGTATCATGAAGATAAAATAAAACTTTCTTTTAATTATTATTCAAATGCATTGACTTAGGGGTCAAATTCAAGAAATAATTAATTGCAGGGTGGCAGTATAGAACTAGATAACCGACAAAATCTGAATTTTTAAGGAAAGGAAAAAAACATGCTGTAAAATCTAAATCACCATTTGAAGATAAAACAAAAGTCGCCTCTCAAGCGGAAGTGTTGCCTAATTAAGGACAAAACAGTTTGATCAGAAAAAGTTATCTATTTTTGAGGAAACAGATGTGGAAATTGGCAATCTCAAAGCGATACTGACCACACATTGGAACAGGCTTGGCTGCGGATTGCGATAAAAATGTAATATTGAGTTCAGATTAAAATAAAACTTACAGAGTTTTTCAAATAGGGCAAGAAAGTTTTGAGCCAAAAAAGTTAGCCAATTCCGAATAAATCGTCCAATAATTTTGAGATTACAATTTCACTGGTTTTGAAAATAGATTTTGGGTAGCGATTGAAAGTCGAGTTTTCAATTTTTCACAAAAATAAAAACGTGCTTCCGAGATATGAGAAAGCTATAAATAAGCATAACAAATATTTGATACAAAAATTATTCAGTTAAAAAAATGATAAAATACTACCTGCATTGAAATCTTAACTAAAATTTAACTTCAATTTTTTTCATTACTGCATATATTAAAAAATTATAATCCGAACAAAGTCTTTATAACAACTTGTATTGGATTTTTCAAGAATTTTTCATACAATAAACCCATTTTCAGACAAATTTTGGTTATCTAGTTCTGTACTGCCATCCTTCAATTATCTTTTTAGTATTATTTATTAATTTAATAATTAATCGATGGCGATAATATGTTTAAGAATATCTTGTAATATAATTTGTCAAAGCTTTCTGAGTTGGACATAATAATGAATTGAAAATAAAAGAGTAAATTCTTGTATACGTTGAAGCAAAAGTTAATTCTGATTTTCCTTTAGCCTACTAAGAAAACATTGGCGAGTTACGAATCAGCTGATCAAGCCCTTGGCGAATTACTTCGAACTTTAAATCTCCGTTGCCTATAGACCTCAGAAACTCGCGCACTAAAATCAATGTTTATTCCTGGCTTCGCTACAGAACTCTAAATTAATATTCTAATTGAGGATTGAGGTGTGAAACAGTGATATTTTCCCGCCAATTGACTTTGTCTGGACCATCTTGAATAGTGCGAAGTGGATGAAAAAATTGGATGATTTCGGCATGATCTGTTCGTTAAAAAAACTGGGCGGGGAGGAATGGCTCACCAGGGGTTGCAGCTTACTCTTTCATCCCCAGGAATCCCTGGACTCGAGGTCGTCAGAGCCCTGCACCAGGTTCGTTAACACCTGCATGATCATTGACAAATATTTTTTCTGTATTAAATATTAGGAGAACTTGAAATTTGTTTAGGGGAGACTACCCAACAGTAGATAAATCATTAATTATAAGCAGAAATACACTGAAACTTGGATTTAAGAAGACCGGATTTACGACGTTCCGAGAATTGATATTCTCGGCAATTTCGTGATAAGGAGAGCCGCGGGGCCGGAAGAAAGGCTGTGCTCAGTCATGTACAGAGAAAATTTGTGTGTTAGATTTTACATAACTTAGTTCGGTAAACGGAGTACATTACGGCATTATATTAAAATGTCACTTTCATTTATGTAAAATGAAATAGGATAATATTTGATGTAAAAATATGAATTATTACTATCAATTCATTATAATTTAATTCGCGATTCAGTAAGAAATAATACAACGAGATAATAAAGATTACCTGACAATTGTGTAAAATGAGATGTCGATTTACCTACCAGACATATACACAATTTAACTTAAACAATTAAATTAAATTACGATACATTACATACGATATAGTCGCACGCTTTTAACCATATTAACGCTATTAAAAATCGAAAACGCTGTGACGGGTTTCGAACCACCTAAGCTACGTTTAACGCGTTCTATCGCTCCATTACCAAGATGTTGAATGGTATTTCCGCCTATGAGTTGAACATCCTGATCATCACGCGATGATGTAGTTTCTAATCTTCCTTGGTGTAGGTTGACGCAGGCACACTTGTCCAGTCAAAAGCTCATGCCAATCGCTTAAGCCGGGACAGTTGGAGATGAAGGTTTCACCTCTGCATACTTTTTTAGAGCTACTATTATTACCAATTATTATTATCAGAGTGAGTCGTGTGCACACGATATTATATATATATTTTTTTTTTTAAATATTTGTATTAAATATTTGTTTTGTTTTTTTACTCCATTAGATTCCAAAGTTTTAATTCATATATTTGTACCAGTTATATGCCTGATAGAAAATTGTCTACTGGCGCAGTACTGCGCCAGCACTGGTAGCGTCAACGCGCTACTTTTCGCCAGTGCTAAGAACTTTTTATTTCGTTTTATTCAATAGATGATCGAGTTTGCTTTTTATTTATTACATAAATGTTTAAAAAGTCAGATGAAATTTTTCATGATATGTCTAAGATTATAGCAATCGTTATTCAAACTCAAACTAAATCGTTTTTTTGCTAGGCTTACCTCTTCATTTTGCTTTAATTGGGAAGATAATTTTAGAACATATCAAATTGACGTATACTAAGAAACTGTTAAAGTGTCATAATGAAAAAGGTAGCGAGAAAAAAAAAAGTCTGTTAAGCATGTTAATTTCTTAAGAAACTGCTTATCATTTTGGGAGATAATTCTCCTGAGACTGACTAATGAGTAAACAAGATTATTCGTGTTTATGATTCTAGTCAGTCATTTCTTGTATCTTTTGATACAGAGTTAAGAAATTATTGATCTTCTTCTGCATATGTTGATTTTATCTTATCACAATAGATTTTTTCATCACAGGTGTTGCCTGGTGAAACTGCTGACCAGATATTTTGACCATATTTTCCGGTTAGAGCATTTGAGAAACGACATTGCGTTACAGAATGTGTCTCATTGCTCTCTTTTCATAATCACAATAACTGATTCTATTTCAACATGAATTTAACAATTTCACTGTGATGCACACAATAGTGTTAACTAACATTGTATTTTCAGGTTCAGCAACTTTTTCTGAAGTTGCAACAAAATCTAATGTGATAAGATTCTATCTTATAGAAGAATCTTCAGCAATGTCGATCATCTGGCATTGTTTTTTTTTTAGGTCCCTATTATTGAATCCGAAGACATAATATTTTTGCTATTTTTAGACCTAATTCATTATACATATTTATTAAGGCATCGCATGTGACATTCGCCTTTTTTCAAAATCGCTTAAATACCAATTTGGCCAGTAGCCATGTTACTAACCGCACTTCTTCGCTCATGCCCCGTAAGTTGGTAACGTAGTTTATGGACGATTCCGGTTGTTATTTCTTATTCTTCTTCCCAGACAATAATGGTGGAATACATCAATATATACATGATTGTATTCTTCCTTGATTACGTCAATGCTCCGGCAAAAGGTTGATTCACCTCTGGATATTTTTTCTTCTTCCTCGCGTTCTACACGGTCTGCTTCACGATTTGCCTGTTCGCATGCTACATCGTGCGCTAGTTTTTCTATTGGGTGGTACGATCTTAGCTGGTGTGCGCCAGCAACTTCATCGCGCGCTCGAATAAGTGGAAAATAACGGTCTGGACCCAATTTCCGAAATTCATCTGGATGTAGAGTAACCCAGCGGACGATATTTGTGTCAAATACGATAAATTTATTGGTCTCGTTAAACAAATGGCATTGACCTAGAATTAGCATTCCAAACTTGATTCCGACGATGACATAATCCCTTGCTACAAAATTTAGCCAAAGAAATTCCCAGGGAGGGGCCCTAACGTCATCACCAGGTTGATGTCCCGAATTCTCTGATCGTAACTGTCGAAGACGTTGCTTTGGAAAATCTTGGATGGGAGGCAAGACACCGTTGTAGCCAGGAAATAATTCCTCTAGGGTCGTCACTATGGAACTCATTAATTCTGTAAGAAACAACAAAAAGATGTGAATATTAATATTTACAATAGATATAATACTCATTAAAACTATTAAATAGGGAAAAGAAAGAGGATAAAAGAAAAAAAGGAGGACATTTTTACATTTTCATCCTGATGAGAAGGTATTAGTTTTATGTAAAATTTGACTCCGTCGGTTTGTCTTTATGTCTGCATGTCTGTCTGACTGTATGTCCATTTCCTGCAGGCATGATATCTTTCGAAAGAGTGATCAGTTTGGATTAATCTTTGGCATACATTTTTAAGGCATAAAAAGAAAGGACGAGCTCGTTAACTAGCCATTTTTACTAACAGTTCTGGTTTTATCGATCAAAAATGTTTTGTCTTTTTTTTAATCAAAAATTACATTATCTACAAAAACTAAACAAAATATGAAAAAAATGTGCAAACCAAAATTGTCTCAAAAAGATTAACAAATTTTTCGCATATCATTTTTTTTATAAGATGGATATTTTCTATTTTAATCGTGGAAAATCTTATTATAGATAAAAAAATTCAATTTTTCGGTCAAACTATTCAAGATAAAACAAAATGTGAAGAGGAAAATTATTTATTTGCAAAAGATCTACAAATTTGTTGTTAATTATTTTTTGTTAGAGTGTGTAGTTTTTGCTTCAATTGTCAAAAAAAGAATTAAAATTTGTTGATAAACAACACGAGATACGAAAAACAATGGAAAGACCAAAGTTGTTCATCAAAACAAGTTCGACTAATCTGTTATAAATTAGTTTCAGATAGGACGCGCAGTTTTTATTTTAATCGTAAAGAATGACATTCAAATAAAAAATCATTTGTTTTAGGAAAACGACACAAGCTATAATTATATCATTAAGCCGTTTCCCTTTCGGGGTAGGCGTTAATTGCTCGGTGGTAAAGTAGTGATGTGTGGATGGGTACAATATGAACTAACAACCTATTGTACATACGATATTATAACTTTTCTTTCATTTTGATATTTATCTTAATTTTATCGGTTTTTGTAATAGCCGCCTTCCCTTTCCACAAAATCTTGTACTCTTAGATGCAACAAATGTACATACATAAATACATACATACATACATAAATACATACATACATACATACATAGATACATTCAATATATAGTTCTTCCCCTTACACTTACTTAGCCCTTTTTAACCTCTACAGATCCACCTTTCATAAATTCTTTTCAATTTTCCCCAGGTTTCTTGAATTCCTCTCTCCCCTAGCCAACATATTTTACTGGTTTAATTCACTTGTGCCTTCGCTTAGAAGTTCCAAAGAAGCTTGAGTGAATCGAAGTCCTAAAGCGATAGAAAAAAACGTAATCCGGCAGTCCGAAAGACACATCGTGGGGGCTTTATTTATCGAACGAGTTTCACGTTTCCCGACTATATCCCTACTTAACGGCTTCGCTCAATTTCACTTTGAGTGCATCCTTCAAAAAGTTAGCCCCATAAAAGTACATGGTATCCGACCCTCCGGAGACGTTATTCGTTCTTCTCGTGAATGAGGGTCACGACTGTTTAAATCAATGTGTAGGTAACGCGAAGGTGAATCCGTTCGGGTGATTTAGACGAGTGGCACGATTCACGAATATCAAATTGAAAGCAGGAATTTTAGAGGCTCCCAATACTAGAAGTTCGACAGTTTCAGAAACTTACTGTCTTTCCTCGATTCTTTTTCCTTACCTTTCGTGCCAGATTCGGATAGGGCCATCAGGAAATCGGAAAACAGATAAGTCACTGCTATTTTAAATTAAGGAACAAGATTGGCAAAATGTTTCAGATTGCGACCTCACCAAAAATCAAAAAATGTACTCAATGTTTATGTGCACAGTTCGGAGTATTCCATCTGTACACGTGGACTTGTGAGTTAAAAATATGATCGTATTAAGTGAGACGTACACACTTGGAAGTGTCCCATCTTTGCACGTCTGACTTTAGATGTGCACAGTTTTGAACATTTTTCCGGGCTCATTTGACGTCCTAATGCGGGTCTGTCTCCCTTACTTGTGGCTATGATATCTTCTTTTCCTCTATTTCCTCTTCACGTTTTTTCAGACTCTAGATTTTCAGTCAAGCGAAAAGCGTTTCTTGAACTCGCGGAAGGTGAAGTAACAGACGCGGAAGAGGTACGAACGTGATTGGCTTTTGGACTCGTGGGATGGTTGACCTACCTAGCTACCTATCTAGCAAGCTATCTACCTGCTCACCCTTATGCTTGTATGGTCGCTTTCGCAACTCCCAAAGGAACTACCGCGATCATTACCTCGGGATATCGAGAAAGAGACTTCTGGTCCCTCAGTTAGAATCGACGATTTTTCTTTTCTGCATGCTGATTTACGTCACAAGCGCATACTATAAAGTCAACGAAAGGAAATTGTGCGTTTGACAACTCTATTCAGGCACTCCGTTGGATGATTTAAATTCTTGAAATATTATAAGGGAACAAAGGGTTCAAGATACTTTTTAAAGGATAGGAGCTATTGCCAAGACATTAACCTTTTAATGAATGATAACAATATCAGAAGAAATAAGCAAATGCGCAATTTAGAATAAAAAGGAAAAATTAGACAATAAAAAAAACTTGACGTCTTTACATCTTAACAGGTTTTACAGTCTTTCCCCTATTTTCATCCGTTTCCTCCTATTTTAAATTACCCCATTCCCGAAAAAAATGTCCCTTTTCCCTTCAAATACACAATATTATTCTGCGAATAAAATTATTCGTTTCACATCTACGAAATTATTCTATTCAAAACTAAAATATGCTACCTCGAGTAGCGAAATTTTTTTCAACTTACAGAGTGATGTATTATAACTATTTTGACGTTGTTAAAAGACTAATTTCAAACAAAACTATTCACAATTTGAATAAAACTTTTAAAGTCAAATATTTTTTCGCGTTTGTCAGTACAATTGTCATTATGTTAGACATATTATAACAATTATTACCTGACTTTCGGATCATTTGAAGGTAGCTGAAATAGCGTAAAAAGTTCCAAAATTAAAATTAATTTTTTTTATTAGCAAAGAGTTCTGCACTGAAGAAAGAATTTTATTTTTCAATCGATTTCTGTATGTAGTTTTCTTTTGTATAAAGAGATAAAGGTAGGAAAAATTAATTGCAATGTTTTTATACAGTTTTTAAAATGGCTACATTAAACCACTTTAAATCATAAGTGTGTGAAAATGAAACATTTTATCTTGAACATTTTTCAATTCGAATAACATGAAATTAAAATTTTCATAATTAAACAATCTTAAATTTAAATATTTATAATTGAACATTTTCTAAGTTATCAATTGTAAATTCAAGTCTTCAAATATGAGCAATTTTGTATTAAAGATTTTTGAAACATAACCACTTGAAATTTAATAATAATCGACTGCAGAAGAAAAACTTCAATATTCTCAAACTGAAACATTTACATTTTATGATTCAAGTTATAATCACATAATTTGAAAATAAGAATGAATATAATATATTCTACCAAATTAAAATAAAATATTGTAAACGAATTAATTTCACAATCTTAATTAAAAAAATCTGCCCGCCTTGCGGGCACGTTCTCATCGCGCGCTTCGCACGCGGCTTGCTTCGCTCGCAAGTTTGAGTGCGCCTATGGCGCGCACCTGTTGGATCTCGCGCTTCGCGCTCGATAATGTAATCGCCTCGCGGTACGCGCTCGGGCACATTTGCCTTACGCTTTAAGCTCGGTTCCTCTAGGTTTTCGCACTTCGTGTACTCGCTATTGCGCGCTTTCCGGGAAAATACTCTCTTAGTAAGCTTCATCGTTATGACCTGCTTTTGTTTTCATTATGTCAATTTTACATAAAAAGAAGAACTATTATAATGCCATATTACTTTAGCATTACTTTAGCATTACGCTGTAGCGTAATGCTTGCGTTCGGCTGGTCCGCCAGTGTATTAAATAATTGGCTATTAGCAATTATTTTTTCTACGTTTTTTTTATGCGCGCATAAAAGGAGTCATCAGTTTCAATGTCAGTCGATGGTCACTATTCGGCACTTTCCTCCAGCTAACTGATGACCGTAGTTTGGGGAAACTGAAAAAAAAGCCCAAGGCGTACCCTGGTAAAAAAAACCTTCAGAACCCGGACAGAACCCGTTTAGAACGAAGATGCCTATGTGGGAATATACGGGAGCCTATGCGGATTCTGCTTCTGGGTTCTAAACGGGTTTGAATCGGGTCGTACTCGGCCTCAAGAAGGGTTCCAAGGAATTTTATACGGGTTTTACCCTGGTAAAAAACCTTTAGAACCCGGACAGAACCGTTTAGAACGAAGATGCCGATGTGGGAATATACGGGAGCCTATGCGGATTCTGCTTCTGGGTTCTAAGCGGGTTCGAATCGGGTCGTACTCGGCTTCAAGAAGGGATCCAAGGAATTTTATACGGGTTTTAGGCGTGCAGAAAAAATTGGTCTGTCGGATTCTATACGGATTTTAGTCGGGTCGTACTAGGTCCCAAAAAGGGTTCTAAGGAATTTTATACGGCTTTTAGGCGTGCAAAAAAATTTCGTATAACGGGTTCTACACGGGTCGCACTCGGCCTCGAAAATGGTTCTAAGGAATTTTATATGGATTTTAGGCGTGCAAAAAAAGTTCATCTAACGGGTTCTACAGGGGTTTAGTCGGGTCATACTCGGCCTCAAGAAGGTTTCTAAGGAATTTTATACGGGTTTTAGGCGTGCAAAAAAAATGTGTCTGTCGGGTTATATAAGGGTTTTAGTCGGGTCGTACTCGGCCTTAAGAAGGGTTCTAAGGAATTTTATACTGGTTTTAAGCATGCAAAAAAAGTTCGTCTAACGGGTTCTACACAGGTTTTAGTCGGGTCGTACTCGACCTCCAGGAGAGTTCTTAGAGGTTCAAACAATTGTATGTCTACCGGATTCTAAAAGGATATCAAATGGAGTGTATCCAATACTATCCAACGTGCTTTGAATGGGTTCAAAGCGGGCTCAGCAATAGTTTGCCTACAGGTGTGTCAGGCTGTACGCACAAATGCTGTCAATATTGCATGAGTTAAATAGCAAGTGACATTATTCCGTATATTTTCGACTTTATGTATGTAGGTAGAGAAGAATTTGCTATTTTAGTGAGTTATTATTAATAAGAATAATATAAAATACTGAGAAAAACATTTTAATGATTTATTTTTTTTTTTCAAATGAACACAGGAATAATAATGTATTTTTTACACATTATTTTATACATTATTTTGAATGATGTAATCATTTTATGTTTTAAGAATTAAGATGCTTTTTATAGCATGCGAAATGCTGCTTTAAAATTATATCTGTTATAAATATTAGTTACTAAATATTTTTCAATACTTTTTAAACATAAAACAAAGTAGTTTTAGAATACGACTTATAGTAAGTAAAAAAAATACGACTCCTTACAACTCATATGTAACGTCCTCATCTTTACTCTGTTCATCCTGATTGGCCGAAAATATCTGAAAAAACACATTTAGAATTATACGGTATTAAAACGGTTGAAGATATGTAAATATATTGTAAAATAAAATGATTCAAATTACATAAGATATTTACTTACGTTCTCATCAGCATTTCCAGGAGATCCAAAAAGGGCATCCTCATCGTCGACAAGGGGATGTGTTCCACTTGAAGTGTCATCATAATCATCTTGCGCATCGTTTTCTAATTTATAGGGGTTTTGCTCATCAGTAGTGTCCTAAATATTATCAGATTTTTCAACATTTTTTTACACTACTTCATCCCCAGAACTTTCATTTTCGACAATTTATTTCGAGATAAAGGCTTTTATGTTTTTTTTTACAACTCCATTCGTCCCTGGTTGGTTCTCAAAATCTTTAACCTCCGAAATATCCTCTGGCGACGGAGCTGGTTCTTTACTTTTCCTCTTCTTTGATTTTTTTCTATTTGGTCTCGGGGGCCGCCTTAATTCTGTTATTTTTTCCCCTACGTACGTTGTTAAATTAGCCAGATTCTTATATTGATCCTGTTCGAAATATTTTTTCTGAATCAACCAATACTCGTATATTTCTGGAAAAAATGAAATCTTTAATATTTTTCTTGTCAATCGTTAAACGTATATAATTCAATTATTATTTGACTGTAAAATAAAAATTACTCACGGTGCAGTAACGCTTAATTAACGCAAGACTTCATTCGTGAAAATGGCCGTAGCCATTTTTGAGACGAAAGTGGCAGGCGAAACACAAGGGAAACGAGCGTAATCGTACGTGTGTTTCTCGATCCAGATTCCTTCTCCAGCGTGAATCTGAGTATAATATCAATTGTATAAGATTATTACAAGTAACGTTTTTAAAGCACTCTAGTAATAATAGTGTGAAACTTTGAAAATGCAAATAGAAGAAGATCGGTAAGAAAGCAGTATTTTTAATCAATTTATTCGTGGTCGATTCAAAGATAACACAAAAAATACACTAAAATCATCTTATTCACATTACAAAATCCATTTTTAGATTGAAAAGTAAATTGTCCTATTCAAAATTTTCGTTTTACTACAAAATTTATCTGTTTGATTAAAAATTAAACATTACCTGGTTGAAAATGAATTTTCATTGCTTAAAATCCAACAATAAGATTTTTTGTTGAAAAATCTAGTATTTGTTTAAAAATTTAAATATTTATTTGAAAATTAATTTCCATTGCTGAAAATCCAAGTAATTTGCATATATGGAATTAAAATCTAAGTATTTATACCTTTCGACTTGTGCGATCGATATAGCCTACGGGCAGTTCCTCGCCATGGAGATTTGTCAAGTCCACAGAACTACAGGCCCATAGCTTGCTTAAACACCAGCTACAAGCTATTCACTGGCATCCTTAAAGAGAGGATATTAACATCTATCGAGCCGTTATGGAGTGCAATAGTTGAACAACGTGGATGCAAGAGAGGGCTGGCAGGTTGCAGGGAGAACCTGCAAGTAGACAGGTGTATTACCCAAGACTCGATCAGGTATCGACGCAATCTATCTATGGCTTGGATTGACTTCCGTCAGGCATTCGATAACACGAACCATGAGCTACTTATTAAACTTCTTGAGTGCCTGGAAGTGCATACAAAAATAGTGAGATGCATAAAAGAGCTTATGCTCATGCGGCGGACAAGATATTTCATAAAATCTGATAAAAGACAAGTGACTACCAGCTATATCACATATAAGAGGGGGTTCTTCCAAGGAGATTCCCTAAATCCGATACTTTTCTGCATCTCCGTCTTGCCTCTATCTATTGTGCTCCGAGGCAAAAGCTCTGGATACCTATGAGGCCCGCCGAACAGAAGAGAATATAAGGTCAACTACCTTTCATACATGGACGACCTTAAGCTCTTTGCTTCCTCGAAAGAGGATCTTAGCATCCTTGTGAAGGCGGTGAATAGGTAATCTTAAGCGATTGGCATGAGCTCCGGACTGGAAAAGTGTGCCTGCGTCCACCTTCACCAAGGAAGACTAGAAACTACACCATCGCGTGACGATCAGGATGTTCAACTCATAGGCGGAAGTACCATTCAACATCTTGGTAATGGAGAAACATATACATATCTTCGAATACCGCAAGCGGAAACCCAAAATGTGCATGTGTTACAAACGGACCTTGTAAAAAGGTATTGCCAAATTCTCAGAAAAATCTGGGCTTCCGAATTATCTGGAAAGAATAAGATCCAGGCGACCAATATGCTGACCGCTCCTATACTGCTCTAGACGTTTGATCCAGTAAAATGGAACATCGATGAGTAGAAGCAACTTGACCGAAGCACACGCAAGATGATGACAATCCATCGAAGTCATCACCCTAGATCTTCCGTACCTCAAATATACCTACCTCGAGATAAATGGGGTAGAGGCTTGCTAAGCTTGGAGTGTCTTTATTTAAGAGTGGTTCTGGCTACAGCCTGCTCAGTTCTAAATAGTGCGAATCCTCTTATGCAACTCGAACATCAACATGAAGTCGTCAATGTTGCGACGTTTCTATTCCGTGCCGCAGATAGGGCTGCAGAGGAGCTTGACCTCCCATTTGATTCTAGCGACACTACACATGACCTAGCATCACGAACACCTTTGGTGCTCAAAAGTCGTGTACAGGAAGCAGAACATACGCTTCTACTAAGAGAACATGCTGACAAGCTGCTCCATGGTAAATTCTACGGCATCATACGTAGAGAAGAACTTTCGATAGGTTTGTCCAACATGTTTCTCAAGTCTGCTGGATTGAAATCGGAGACTGAGGGATTTCTTTTTGCCTGTCGAGACGTCATTATAGACACCTTAGTTTACCGCGAGCGCATTATGAAGATACCTGTAGGCCATACTAACTGCCGAGCGTGCAAGCAAGAGCCAAAAATACTTGGACATGTTCTCAATGGATGCTCAAAGTATGTACGTGACGGGTACATAGAGATACACAATGCGGCTCTTAAAGTGTTATACTACAATCTTAGGCACTTTAATGGTGTTGATCCATTGCCAATCTTGACATACGCCAAGGGAGAACTCGAGTACGTTGTGGAGAATGATCAGTGTAAGATCTACTGGAACTTCTCATTCTCCACCACTCAACGTATCAGTGCTACAAAGCCTGATATCGTCCTCCAGGATCTGAAAGCCAAGATCATTTACGTAATTGAATTCTCGGCACCAGCCGATGGCAATATCATGGCAAAGGAGGAAGAGAAACGGCCGAAATATCAAGCACTTCTTTGCGACGAAAAACGCTTTTTAAATAATAAAAAAAAATCCATTTTCCCGGCAAACTATGCTGGATACGCTAAAACTATTGAGGAGCAAAACTTTTAATCTGAATAAGATCTATAAGTTTCTTTGATGCAATGTTTTCGTTAAGACCGATAGAGAATGAAGTAAATTAATTTCTTTTTTACATTCTCATCATTTATGATTGAGAAAGTATTAGAATTGTCCGAAATTTCAGACCTCAGTTTTTCAACGTTTTCGAATCACTTTTTGATAGGACGCGTGGTTTTCGTTTTGATTATAAAAAAAAAAAAAAATTAAAAATTAAAATTAAAAAATTGTGGACAAACGAAAAAAGGTACGAAAAAAATTGATAGGCAAAAGTTGTTCACCCAAAAAACAGATACAAATTTGTTATAATTTATTACATTCTTATCATTCATGATTGAGAAAGTAATAGAATTGTCCGAAATTTGACACCACACATTCAAATTCTAAACCAAACGACGTGAGATAATGAAAAAAATTTCAATAACGAATTGCAGCTTTCAAAAACTCCTACAAAATTTAATTGAACCATTTTTTGAAATGACTTGTCATTTTGGTTTTAATAATCGAAAATACTATGAAAAAAATTGAAAATTGTAATATTACGCTAAAAGGCGCGAGATACGTAAAAAATATAAAAGAAGACTTGTAGGATATTTTGTTTTATGAATCAAAAATAATATGAAAACAAAAATACAATTTTCAGCATAATAACGCGAGATAGGGAAGAATGTCTGAAGAAAGGACTGTGGTTTTTCATTGTAAGGTGATTCAGAAAATAAATATACATTTGAAAATGTATGTCAATAATCGAGCGCGTAGCGCGAGTGTCATGGTGAGAATATGTACCTCAAAGCCTACAGAGCTTGAAGCAACTTAATCTTTAACTATACTTAATTACGTAGAAAAATCCGAATATGAAGACGCATATAAATACTGGGATCTAAAACATGCTCAACTTCACCCCTTACTTCAACCCCTACAATAAGCAATGTAGGCATTCTTACATATTTTCCTTTAATCCGCGTAACATGAACTTTATTTTTAAAAAAATTTGTTGAGTTATCTCTATTCTTTCTCGTTATATTAGACTTTAAACCAGAAAAATACAATTTTACCTATAGTGCGACGCCTCCACTAGACCTGGCTCGCGTTTCGAAATTCACACTAACGAAATGAGCCTTGTTTCACACTTGCCACACAAATAAATATGTTAAGCTTATAATACACTACTTTTCAGGATTGTAATATTTACGATTTCTACCATTTTGATTCTTCGACCTACTACCTTAACATTTGTTTCTTACGACATTCTTGATTCTTTGTGAAGAAAAGGGGAAAATATGTCAGAATTCTCAACCTTGGGTATTTTAGGGCATTTTTTAATTGAAGGGGGAAAAGGTGGGACTATAGGTAAAGTAGTGGATAGAGTGGGAAGACTTTCAGCTATGTAATTTGAATAACTTTAAATCTAAAGGGATATCGAAGTGAAACATCCAAAATTGCAAAATTTCAATGCAGTATCCTTTTAAATAAAATAAATTCGAATTTGAAACCTAAAAAATCAGAGAATCCCCAAATTGAAATTGACAAGCAATTTTATTTTTAGAAGTCTCTCAAGTATTATGAAATTTTGCTAACAACTTTTCTAACCCACTTAAATAACTCATACCTTTCAGCTGCTGCTATCAATCTTTCAGGCCGGAAAGTTCCTTCTGTGTCAATATAGAGGCATTTGCCCTCGGCTCCTCCCATGTCAATTGGTAACTGACAATTAACAGCAAGAGTATGGCAGATTTGAGATTTTCCTGTACGAAATTCTCCGAAAATCTCGGTGATAGAGCCGGTTTCTATTCCGCCTCCAAGAAGTCTGTCTAATTCCTGCGAACCCGTTGTGATATAGACTATGTTGGCTCGAGTCTGATGAATTTCCGTGGCCGTTTTGAAGCCCATCACCACAAGCTTCGAAGCTTCTTGCAGGATCTTATCCGCCTTTGCATCACTGATACCTTTGATAAGAAGGAGAGACTTTTTTGGAGTGTATGCAACGGATTCGACAGTATGGAAACCTGCCTCCTCCAATTTTTTTATGTCTCCAGCATTGATGCCATTACCCTGAAGAATAAAACAAGAAATTAATTTAGCTTAATTAGCTTAACACTATATCTACCAAGAAAATACAAAGGGTGGCCGTTAAAATGCACACAAAAATCCCGCTCTTATTCCCGGTTTGCAGAAATTTTCCCTATTAAAATACAAAAATTCAAGCTATCAAAGCGGAAAAAGGTTTTGCTTTGAAGTGATTGAAACTGCGCAAACTGCAAATTAGAACAGTCAAAGTAGACCTTCTCTGAATTCGAAATAGTATTTAAAATAAAAAGTGTAGAAGATAACACTGTTTCCAATCGACTGACTCGTCTTGAAATATCAAGACCAGTTAGGTGAAAATACTGTTCATCTTCTAAATTATGTGTAGAGAGCGGACTAGATAGGGTATGAAATTGGCTACGAATTGCTTGCGAAAGATTAACTACTGCACGGATTGGTGGGGAAGGGGCGAGCATAAGCGAGCCAAAAAATTTGAATTCACATAATCAACTTCACACTGTCCTTAACTAATTCAAAATTTTCTGCTCGCCCCGTTCCCACCACCCCGTGCAAAGGTTTATCTTACGCAGGCAATTCGTAACCAATTTCGTATCTAATCTAGTCAACTCTCTAATTATGACACTTCGGTCGAAACAGAAACATTAAGAGGAAAGTGCGGTATGGTGCGCATTTTGACTTAACTACGCTAATATAAAATTGTTTTAAATTACTTAAATTCATGTTTAGTTTTTCAATTATCGCAAAAATAATATATCAGGCCTGCTCAAAGAGGGGAAATTTTGTAGAAACTGCTTAATTGCCAGATGGGATTTTTCCACCTCCACTGCCCTCTACTCCAGCGTTTCCCAAACTTTATTCGCAGTTTTCAGGGAGGGTCAGGGCCGCCACCCTACAATTTTTTCACAATACTGGAACCCAAGAGGAAAACTTGACTGCCGGTCATGCGGGCGGTTGCACGCTTCGCGCGACCTTTCCGTTGTCAGAATTAAAGCCAGTTCAGAAAAATTAAAATTAGGTCAAATGTTCATAAATTGAACTTTAATTAGCTGAATCAATTTCCTGACATAATTTTAAGAAAATGAAAAAAAAAGTTTATGAAGATCGGTTCATATCTTCAATACCAGTTGAGAGTTGGTGTAATTTTGCATGCACATAAAGATTTACTTTATTACTGGAAACATTAACCGATTTTCATAAACTTTTTTTCATTTTCTTAAAATTATATCAGGAAATTGATTCAACTAATTAAAATTTAATTCAGCCAAGTCTTTATAATTTTACGAGGAGCCTCTCACTCTCAAATCAGTGTAAACGTTAAAATTCGCCGTTCACTTTACTGACACTATTGACGTTGAATACTATGCAATGATCTGAGTTGTACCGTGTCTCTCCTTATGAGCGCTATTCACATTGACTGCTGTAGCCGCGTAAGGTGTATAAGGATCGTCTACCGTGAAGCTCCTTATGAGCTCTATTTTCACTAACTGCAGTGTCCGCATGCAGTGAATAAGGAGCGTTTACCGTAATGATCCTTGTGAGCGCTATCCGAGGCACTGTTTACACTAACTGAAGTGGCCGTGTGCAATGATTCTTAGTAGATGTATAGGCTGCGTTCTGGATATAGATTCCTAAATTACCGACATCGAGAGGATTCTAGCTGTAGTGGTTTGTGTCCATGCTAAATTTTTCTAGAAAAATGGTTCATGTCCGTGCTAAGCTTCTGGAACATTTTCGATGGGTCCTGATGACGTCACCATGCATTCCTACCTTACCGAATTCAAGGTATTCATGGAATTCAGAAAATTCTATGAATTCAAGGAATTCAAGGAATTCAAGAAATTCAAGGAATTCGTGGAATTCAAGGAATTCATAGAATATTTTGAATTTTGCAATTCATGGCATTCAAGGAATTCACGGAATGCAAGGTTTTCATGGAATTCAAGGAGTTCATGGAATTCACAAAATTCATGGAATTTAAGGAATTCAGGGGACTTACGTCATACTTGGAATTTACGAAGTCTTTGCAAATTGTGGAATTCAAGGAATTCATGGAATTCAGTGAATCCATGGAATACGAGGAATTCTTGAAATTCAAGGAATTTATGGAATTCAATGAATTCATGGAATTCAAGGAATTTATGGAATTCAATGAATTCATGAAATTCAAGGAATTCATGGAATTCAAGGAATTCATGGAATTCAAGGAATTCGTGGAATTTAAGGAATTCATGGGACTCACGTCATACTTGGAATTTACGAAATCTTTGCAAATTATGGAATTCAAGTAATTCAAGCAACTCAAGAAATTCCAGGAGTTCATGAATTTCTAGGAATTCAAGAAATTCAAGGAATTCACGGAATTGAAGAAATTCATGGAATTCAAGGAATTCATTGAATTCAAAGAATTCATGGAGTTCGAAGAATTCATGAAAGTCAAGGAATTCATGGAATTCATGGAAATCATGGAATTCATGGAAATCATGGAATTCATGGAAATCATGGAATTCAAGGAATTCATGGAATTCAAGGAATTCATGGAATTCAAGGAGTTGAGGAAATTCAAGGAATTCATGAAATCCAAGAAAATCACGGAATTCCGTATTTCAGGGAATTTACGTCATTTTCGAGATTCAAGGGATTCAAGGGATCAATGGAATTCAAGGAATTCATGTAATTCAAGGAATTCATGAAATTCGAGAAATTAATGAAATTCAAGTGATTCATGGAATTCAAGGAATTCATGGAATTCAAGGAATTCATGGAATTGAAGGAATTCGTGGAATTCAAGGAATTCAGGGAATTCAAGGAATTTATGGTATTCAAGGAATACATGGAATTCAAGGACTTTATAGAAGTCAAGAAGTTCATGAAATTCAAGCAATTGATGGAATTCGACGAATTCATGGAATTCATGGATTTCGTGGCATTCAAGGAATTCATGGAATTCAAGGAATTCAAGGAATTCATGGAATTGAAGGATTTCATGGAATTCAGGGAATTAATGGAATTCGAGGAATGGATGAAATTCAAGGAATTCATGGAATTCGAGTAATTCATAGAATTCAAGGTTATTTAAGGGATTTATGGAATTCCAGTAATTCATGGAATTTATGGAATTTTTGCAATACCTAAAATTCAAGGTATTCATGAGATTCCGGAAATTCTATGAAATCAAGGAATTCAAGGAATCCAAGAAATTCAAGGCATTCGTGGAATTCAAGGAATTCATAGAATATTTTGAATTTTGCAATTCATAGCATTCAAGGAATTCACGGGATGCAAGGTTTTCATAGAATTCAAGGAGTTTATGGAATTCACAAAATTCATGGAATTTGAGGAATTCAGGGGACTTACGTCATACTTGGAATTTACGAAGTCTTTGCAAATTATGGAATTCAAGGAATTCATGGAGTTCAAGGAATCCATGGAATACGAGGAATTCTTGAAATTCAAGGAATGTATGGAGTTCAATGAATTCATGGAATTCAAGGAATTCATGGAATTCAAGGAATTCATGGAATTCAAGGAATTCATAGAATCCAAGGAATTCATGGAATTCAAGGAATGCATGGAATTCAAGGAATTCGTGGAATTCAAGGAATTCATGGAAATCAAGGAATTTAAGGAATTCATGGAATTCAGGGAATTCATGGAATTCGAGGAATGCATGAAATTCAAGGAATTCATGGAATTCAAGTAATTCATAGAATTCGAGGTTATTCAAGGGATTCATGGAATTCCAGTAATTCATGGAATTTATGGAATTTTTGCAATACCTGAAATTCAAGGTATTCATGAGATTCAGGAAATTCTATGAATTCAAGGAATTCAAGAAATTCAAGGAATTCGTGGAATTCAAGGAATTCATAGAATATCTTGAATTTTGCAATTCTTGGCATTCAAGGAATTCACGGAATGCAAGGCTTCCATGGAATTCAAGGAGTTCATGGAATTCACAAAATTCATGGAATTCATTGAATTCAAAGAATTCATGGTAATCAAGGAATTCATGGAATTCAAGGAATCCATGGAATACGAGGAATTCTTGGAATTCGAGGAATTTATGGAATTCAATGAAATCATGGAATTCCATGAATTCATGGAATTCAAGGAATTCATTGAATTCAAGGAATTCATGGACTTCAAGGAATTCACGGAATCCAAGGAATTCATGGAATTCAAGGAATTCATGGAATTCGTAAAATTCAAGAAATTCAATAAATTCACAGAATTCACGAAATTCGCATATTTCACGGAATTTATGTTATTTCCGAAATTCAAGGGATTCAAGGGATCCATTAATTCATGAAATTCATGAGATTCAAGGAATTCAAGGAATTTAAGGAATTCAAGGAACTCATGGAATTCGAATAATTCACGGAATTTATGGAGATTTTGCAATACATGCAATTCAAGAAATTCATGGAATTCAAGGGATGCATGGAATTCGAGGAATTCATGGAATTCAAGGAATTCATGGAATTTAAGGAATTCATGGAATTCAAGGAATGCATGGAATTCAAGGAATTCATGAAATTCAATGAATTTATGGTATTCAAGGAATACATGGAATTCAAGAAATTCATGGAATTCAAGGAATTCAAGTAATTCCTGGAATTCAAGGAATTCATGGAATGAAAGGAATTCATGGAATTTAAGGAAGTCATGGAATTCACGGAATTCATGGAATTCGAGGAATTCATGGAATTCCCAACATCTTTATGGAAAATCTAGAAACTAAAATCTTTAACAAATCCAAGCTCAAACCGGAATTTTGGTGCCGTTACATCTCAAAAGCAATCAGTCATCAATTCCCTTATATACAGAGCTGTCTCTATAACAGTTAAAGATGACTTTCAAAAGGAATTACAAAAGGTTAAGCAAATCCTCGGTACAACGGATAGGTGCCTCTTCTCCGACTCGTGGACTTTCAGCACTGTGAGGGAATCTTACGTTTCGCTAAACCTTAATAAATCATCAGCTAATTTTCCAGTGGTGCGAGCCATCTTCCTTGCTCCTCTTTATTTTTAGTGCGAAGAACTGTCTCGCAGTATCCCGCTGCAATGTCCCAGTTTTGTTCTTAGCACATCATCAGAGCCAGAACCTTGTGCGACGTGATGTTCTCACCGAGCTCCTCTTGGACCGCCTCTCTAGATTTCGCCTATCGATCACATTTGAAAAAGGTGTGTTCAGCGTCGTAAGCAGCTTCACTTGTACAGTAAGTAACTTGCAGTGTGTTATTTCATTTTGATTTTGTGCAGGTATGCGTAAAACAACCCGTGTCCACTCAGAAACTCGGTAAGGTAGAAATAAACTTCACCATGTCCTCGTTTGCACCATGTTTTTACGTCATGGATGAGCCGTTCGGTCTATTTCCCTTTTTCCGCAGCTTTCCAGCGCTGGTTCCGCTTGTTGAGGGTACGCTATTTTTCTTCCTCTCTTATTGCAGCAATGTTTTCTCTAAATCTTCTTCATCGATAGACCTGCTTCCGCTCGGTAGGTAATAGGTCTATGGGTAGTACATACTTATGCAATAACCAAAGCTGCAGCTTCTGAGGTTTGTGCGATATGCACTTGGGACTCATTTTGGGCCAGATATGTTGGGCATCAACCAAGAAAGCGCCCCCATCACATTGTCTAATTTTTCTGTAGTAGTCTTAATCTGCTCCCATAAAGTTAGCTACCTGTCAATTTCTATGGCAAGATACCGTAACCACTTGGCCACCTCATTCTCAAGACCAGAGAAATACTGTTCTTCACGTGCTCTTCATTCTTTGCGACTATCGCTGCGGTTAAGTCGTCAGCAAACTGTTCCAGGGATGTGAGTTTTGGTAGGTCCATAGTAAAGACCTCGGCGTAGACGACGTTCCATGATAAAACCTGGAAACTTGAATTTGTTTTCCAAAGCCTCCATGATGTCGGTCCACCTTACAGAGTTGAACGCATTTTTGACGTCGAACTTAAGTAGGATGCATACACTATTTTATCTATTGTTGCCTTCCCTTCGATGTTTGACATTCTTTTCCTAAAGCCATATTGGTTTTTGGCGAGGCCACAGGCTGCGTTCACTGATGCTCGGAGTACTTCCGAGAGCTTTTTATATACTCTGCCCATTGTATCCAGCATAAATAGCGGACGATACGACGCTGTTCTTACTAGCAGGCCTTTGCCCTTATCAAGCAGTTCGGCACGCTATTACCTTAGATGGTATGCCATCAGGCCCAGGCGATTTTCTCTTGCCCATTCCGTTTATAGCTACCTAAAGCTCCTACAGTGTGAAAGGTGGAGCCTCTTCAGAAATTCGTTCCTTGTTCTCTCTGTCCGCGTGTGTCGAGAAGAGTGCATGGACCATTTTTTCCATCATTTTCGGGTCTTTAGGTCCTACTGGGGCCCGGTTTTTTAGCCGGCCAGAGACTATTTGGTAGACCTTTCCCCAGGTATCTTCATTTACGGCATCGCACAGAATTTTCCAGAAGCGGATATTGCTCTTACGAATGGCATCGTTTAGCTCTTTCTTTTCGGCTCTGCACTCCACCTTTCAAGCTGTTCGGTTGCTCTTCGTCGAGCCGCAAGAGATCTCCGCCTTAAGGTGAAACGGTAGATTTGGCTGAGGACATAAATGACTGCTGCGACATCTGAAAAAAAAAATTAGAAATGCAGTCTAGTGCCCCCTGGCAAATATAAGTGCAAACTCATACCCGAAAATCGGTAGTATTCTGTTTGTAAAATTTTTGACCTGTTAGAGCGAGAAACTTCACAACGAGAGAGACAGACAATCTTCAACCATTTTTCTTGCACCCTCGGGGTTCGTTTTAGTTCCCGGGCTCGGCTTACCTGCTCATCTGAACTCTGAAGGGAAATATAGAAAATTGATAAATACTTCGTCTATTATAGGGCGGGGTAGTCATAAATTCGCCCACAGTACCTGAGTCCAGTACGCAAGGGTCGGCGATCGTCTTTTCCTCTACGGATACCTATGTACCCTTCCCCTTTCAGTGTGCAACGACACTATATCTCACTGAGCTCGAAGTTGCTCGTTGTTTGGTCCTTTGTGGATCCATCATATTAGATTGGTTATTTTTTATTTGGAAATCTTACAAAATGTCAACTCATTTCAGTAATTGTGACTGTAAAACCTCTTAGAAAAATATTTTGACAGCACTTTGCGACAACTTTTTTGGAGCCTATAAATATCAAGGAGATTTATTAGGATTTCTTTAAAAAAAATTCTTAATCTGTTGGGGATATTTTATAAAAATCATCTAGATTCTAGAAAAGTGTGGGAAAGTGTGGGACACGGTCATTTTTAGAATAATAACTGTATTGTTTTATTGTCCATATATCATATCCGAAAGACATTTGTTCATTTGCAGGAAAATATTCTAAAAAGGAAAAGCATGTGCCTGAGTAAATCTGTTAGAAAGGTCCAGCGTGCTTCTTTTCAGGTAATAACCGGTAATCCATGCAACAGCAGGCTAGAGTAGCGGGGAGGCGAGATCTATTATTCTACTTCGATTTCACTCTTCTGTTTCTTACTTTCTTCGGAAATGGTATTAACTCAGAAATCTAATTTTACCTGAGTTCACGCAAGAAAGCAAAAAAACAGAGGACCGCACGAAAATGAGACTTTGAAGTGTGACAGAGACCTAGATGAAAAGGGATGGGAAAGAGTAAGGGGAAGGTTACCAAGAGGTTACAAATGGCAAGTTCAAAATGCAAAAAATAAAAATAAAAAAGGCAGAGCAATCAGAGGAATGGTTATGAGAGTAAGGAACGAATATGTAACAGGGAAGGATAAGAAAGGCAGGAAAGAGCAAAAAGAAGGAATAACAGTACAAGAGGTAGATATGGGAGGAGAGAAGTGGAAGATAGTGGCGGTTTATTTGAACATGGATATGCAGGAGAAATCAGAGGATATAAAAGAAATGATGGAAGAAAATAAAGAAGAGATTAGACTTATAATAGAGGGAGATTTCAATGCGAGAATAGGAGCTAGAGGAGGAAGGGAATGAGGGGAAGAGCGAGGAAGAAAATTTAAAGCCAAGATACTGAATGGGGAGGGAAAGAAATTGTTAGAGAGCTTGGAGGAGTTGGGATGGTTTATCTTGAACGGACATATAGAGGGAGATGAGGAAGGGGAATATACACGCTCAGGAGGAGCAAGGGGAACGGTAATTGATTATGTAATAGTGGACGATGAGGTAAGGGAGATGGTCAAGAAACTAGAGGTAGGGGATTATATAGATTCGGATCACTTTCCCGTAAAAGTGACATTAGGAGGAGAAAAAAGTAATAACAATATGGATAAAAAGGAAGCGAAGGTAAAAAGAGCAGAAAAAGGGATTGGTCAATGGAAGGAAAAGAAAAGTTCAAAGAAAAGGTTAGAAATATCAAAATGGGAGAGGGAAATGTAGACGAGGAGAAGGAAATAGTGATAGATGAAACAAAAAGAGGATCAGAAAGCGCAAGCAAAAAAGAAGTTAGTAAAAGAGGGGATAGAAATGGATGGGATGAGTTATGCAAAGAGAAAAAGAAGGAGGTCAGAAAGGAATTAAGAAAATCGAGAATAGAAAAACGTAGTGGAGAAGGATATAGGAGAAAAAAGGAGTACACTTAGTTGTGTTATCAAAAGAAAGAGGAGGAGATTGAAGGGTTTGAGGAAGAGGCAGAGAAGGCTAGGGCGGAAGAAGAGGTTTGGAAGGTAGTAAATAGAGAGAAAATAAGAAGAAAAAGAGTGAACAAGGAGGTTGAAATGGTACAATGGAAAAAATATTTTATGGATTTGCTAGGAGGGGTAGAGAGAAGTTAGGAATGCAGAAAAATATGGAAGAGAAAGAGATGAGGAAGAGGACATAACAACGGAAGAAATATTCTAGGAATAATGAAAGATAGAAAGGCACCTGGTATAGATGAGATTCCAACTGAAGTCTGGAAATAGAGTAGGATAGAACTGAATGAATCGGCATGGATAATGTGTAATAGAGTATGGAGAGGAGAGGGGTGCCCATGGTGAAGAAAAGCGAAGGGGAGGAGGTTAAAGATTATAGGTATAAAGTATATGTAATGGTAAAGTATATGTAATGGTTTTGTCGGAGAGATTGAAGAAAGAAGTTGAGAAAAAAAAGATAGAACCACCGAATTAGACAGGGTTTAGAAATGGGATGAGGGTGATGGACAATATATATGTTCTGAATTATCTGATAAATAAAAGAATTTAAAGGGAAAAGGGGCAATGATAGCAATATTCGTAGACTTAAAAGCGCCGTTTGATTCCTTGGACGGAGTCGAGATAGAAAAAGCTATGGTGAAAAAGGGTATACGAGAGGGCTTAACCCGGCGTCATGGGAGTGGAAAATAGTTACACGGACGTACGGGTGGGTCATATAGACGCGCTTATTAGATATGAATTATACCATTACTTTCTTAATAAAAAAGGTAATATGCAGCTCCAGCTACTGAGAAGAACGGCAACTTTGCATGCATGGTAACCGAACTTCAAGCAAAATAAAATGTGCCGGGTCTCACAGACCCAACCCTCATGCCACCGGGTTCATAAAGAGAGTATCGGAAATTTTCAGACAGACAAAAAGCAGGGTAAAGGTAGGAGAGTAAGTAGGAGATAGTTTCTTGTTAGTGAGAGGAGTAAGGCGAGGATGTCCTCTGAGGCCACTTTTATTAAATATATTAATCTCAGATTTAAAAGAAAAGAGAAGAGAAAGGGATGGGGAGGAGTTAGGAAGGGAGAGCAAAAGCGAGAAAAATAGGAGAGCAAAAGCAAAAGGCATACTCGGACGATATAGTGTTGATAGCAGAGGATAAAGAAGGGATAACGGGCTTAATTGAAATGTAGAAAAGACAAAGATAATGAGGTTCAGAAAAGGAGGGGGAAGAAAGAAAGAATGGACTGGGAGATGGAAGGGAGTAAAGTTAGAAGAAGTAAAGGAGTTTGAATATTTAGGATATATTTTGCAAATGAATAGAGATCATAGAGCTCATATAAGAGAAAGGATAAAAAAAGCGGCAGGTATAATGAAACAGATATGGGGAATAGGGAAAAGAAGGTTCAAGAAATATTGGAGAAGGAGAATGTGGTTATTTGATACGTTGGTATGGCCGGTATTAGGTTATGGAGCGGAGATATGGGAGTGGAAGGAAAGGAAAGAGATTGTGCGTTTACAAGAAAGGTATATAAGGTGGGCGCTAGGAGTAGACTGGAGGACGTCTGGATATATGGTGAGAGAAGAAGCACAGAGGGATAAATTAATTACTGGAGCGGGTAAGAAAGCATGGCAATTTGAGACGAAGTTAAGGGAGGGGTGTTAGCGAAAAAGTGTTTGAAGGAGGTAGAAGAAAGGAGAGGGAGGGCGGTAGAACTAACAAGATGAGAAGAAAGGAGGGAGTTTTTTAACGCTAGAGATATAGGAGAGGGAAATGGAGTAAGCTATGAGGAATTGGAGAGAAGGGACAGGGAAAGACAATTAATGGAAATATGGGAAATTATTGATGAATCAAAATATAATAAATGGTATAAGATGATAAAAAAGGAAGGAGTACCAAAGTATTTAGAAAAGGGATGGGGAGAGATTTCGAAAAGGGTACAGTAAACCAGATTTCAAAGATTTCAAAATTTGAATCACTTGAAACAATTTCAATTTTTTGGTAAGATTTCAAAAGATTTCGCGATTTCGAACAAATACAAAAGATTTCAGACAAATTTCATACGGATTTCGAAAGGTATCAAGAATTTCAACAATGTTGAGAGAGTTCAAAAGACTTTAGGAATTTTAAAGATTTCAACCAATTTCAAATTTTTTTTATGGATTTCACAAAGGTTAGGAATATTCCAGTGATTTCAAAAGAATACAAAATATTTCACAAATATTTCAAAGAATTCATAGAGATTTCAAAAGATTTTAAGAATTTCAAATATTTCAGCAAGGGTACATATACAGTACACCAGATTATAAAGATTTCAAAATATTTCAAAGATTAAAGAAAGATTTCAAAAATATTTCATAGATTTCATTAAGATTTCAAAAAATTTCACAAATATTTCAAAGATTTCAAGGACTTTAAATATTTAAGAAAACGTGTGTATTAGATTAACAAAATTTGGCAAACATTTTTGAAATATTGCGAAGATTTCATAAAGGTTTCAAGGATTTCAAAGATTTGAAAAAGGCGTGTTCATCAGATTTCCAAGAATTCAAAGCATTTCGACGATTTGAAACGATTTCAATTTTTTTTAGAGGATTTCAAATTAATATAAAAGATTTCACAAATATTTCAATAAAGATTTCAAAAGAATACAAGAATTTCAAAGATTGTAAAATTTGAATCACTTGAAACAATTTCAATTTTTTTTTTAAGATTTCAAAAGATTTCACAAAGATTTTGCGATTTCAAACAAATACAAAAGATTTTAGAAAAATTTCATAAGGATTTCAAAAGGTATCAAGAATTTCAATATTTTCAACAAGGATATAGTATACTAGATTTCAAAATCTTCAAATGATTTCAAAGTTTTTCAGAGATTTCAAACGATTTTAAGACTTTCAAAGATTTCAAATTTTTTAAGAAGATTTCACAAAGATTAAGAATATTTCAGTGATTTCAAAAGAATACAAAAGATTTCAGAAAGATTTCACAAATATTTCAAAAAATTCGTCAAGATTTCAAAAGATTTAAAGAATTTGAAAGATTTCAACAGGGGTGCAATACACCAGATTTCAAAGATTCCAAAACATTTCAAAGATTTTAAACGATTTCAAATTTGTTTAAAAATTTCACGAAGATTTCAAATATTCCAGTGATTTCGAACGAATACAAAATATTTCAGAAATATTTCAAAGAATGCATAACGATTTCAATGGATTTTAAGAATTTCAAAAGATTTCAAGAATTTCAAAGATGTTACCCAAATTTCAAAAGATTCCAAAAGATTTCTCGAAGATTTCACAAAAATTTTAGGATTTCACAAAGATTTTAAATACTGCAAAAGATTTCAATGAATTTAGAAAGATTTCAAAATATTTAAATGATTTAAAATTTTTTTCGAAGATATCAAAAGATTTCGAATATTCCAGTGATTTAAATCAAATAAAAAAGATTTCAGAAAGATTTTACAAATTTCAACAAGATTTTAAGAATTTCAAATATTTCAAAAGGGGTACAACACCCTATATTTGAAAGATTTCAACCAATTTCAAAGATTTTAAATTATTTCAAATTTGTTGTAGAAGATTTCACAAAGATAGATAATATTCCAGTGATTTCGAAAGAATACAAAATATTTCAGAAAGATTTCACAAATATTTCAAAGAATTCATAGAGATTTCAGAAGACTTTAAGAATTAAAAAAAAAATCAGAAAAATTTCATAAGGATTTCAAAAGTTATCATGAATTTTCAACATTTCAACAAGGGTGCATTATACCAGATTTTAAAGATTTCACAACATTTTAAAGATTTTAAACGATTTCAAATCTGTTTAAGATTTCACAAGATTGCAAATATTTCAGGGATTTCGAACGAATACAAAAGATTTCAGAAATTCTTCAAAGAATGGATAAGGATTTCAAAATATTTGGAGAATTTTTAAAGATTTCAAGAATGGCAAAGATTTCAACAAGGGTGCATACAGCACACCACATTTTGAAGATTTTAAAACTTTTCAAAGATTAAAGAAAGAGTTCGAAAATATTTCGTAGATTGCATACAGATTTCAAGAAAATTCACTAGGATTTCAAAGATTTCAAAGATGTTACCCAAATTTTAAAAGATTCCAAAAGATTTCTACAAAATTTCACAAAATTTCAAGATTTCACAAAGATTTTAAATACTTAAGAAGATTTCAATGAATTTACAAAGATTCTGAAAGATTTTAAAATCTTTGAATGATTTCAAAATTTTTTAGAAGATATCAACAGATTGCAAATATTTCAGTGATTTCAATCGAATAAAAAATATTTCAGGAAGATTTTACAAATATTTCAAAGAATTTATAGAGATTTCAAAAGATTTAAGGCATTTCAAAACATTTATAAGATTTCAAACGATTTCAAATTTGTTTAAAGATTTCACAAATATTTCAAATATTCCAGTGATTCCAAACGAATATAAAAGATTTCAACAAGATTCCAGAAATATTTCAAAGAATGCATAAGAATTTTAAAAGATTTCAAGAATGGGAAAGATTTCAACAAGGGTACATACAGCACACCACATTTTGAAGACTTAAAAACATTTCAAAGATTAAAGAAAGAGTTCAAAAATATTTCGTAGATTGCACAAAGATTTCAAAAAATTTCACAAAGGATTTAAAAGATTTTACTTAAATTTTAAAAGATTCCAAAAGATTTCTCCAAGATTTCACAAAGATTTTAAATACTTGAGAAGATTTCAATGAATTTACAAAGATTCTGAAAGATTTTAAAATCTTTAATGATTTCAAAATTTTTTAGAAGATATCAACAGATTGCAAATATTTCAGTGATTTCAATCGAATAAAAAATATTTCAATAAAAAAGAGGAAAGAAAAATGAGAAGGCAACAAACCAAATCCCCTTCCTTCTCTTTTTTATTTCTTTCGTCTTTCTTATTTTTATTAATTTGAAATCACAATAAAAAAGCATGGATAATATTCACCAACGTTTCGGTGCTCAAACATCACCCTTATTAAGGTAAGAAAAATTAGAACAAGCAGGTAACATCGTAAGATTCTTGGTTTATTTTCAAGAATTTATACATTGACTTGAGTATTGGACGTTAAATGGGATTTTGAATTTGATTTTAATCTAATTTAAAATTCTTAAATTTCAATTATGAATACTTTCCGAATATAGAAATTTAAATTGAACTGACTTCAACGATCACCTGCAGTATTACAATTTGAACGGACCTTAACAGTCATCCGAAACAATCATTCAAAATCTGGATCTCACTGTGAGCACACATATTTAACAGAATTTATATATTGGTGAATATTCAAACTTAAATTGAATCTCGGTTTAAAAAAAATCACTAATTTTAAAAAAATCTAAAAATGTCGGATTTCGGATCGAATACGACTTTAAATCATCGAGACGGTAACTCGCCTCCAAACCAGCCCTTAAATCAATTTTTGCTTAATCCGGAAGAGGATGGATTAACCCCGGAAGAAAGATCTATTTTAAACAAAGCTCAAGAAATTAAAGAAAGAAAGGCTAGAGGGTTAAGTGCGAGTGTGTTAGATTTAACCACAAACCCGCGAAGTCATGACGTGTCTTTTAGAACGACCCAGAGAAAACAAACATGCTTAATGGGATCGAAAGAAAGAATAAATATTGAAGAATAAACTTGTCTACGTTTTGCAATTGAAGAAATTTTAAAACCTTATAATGATCTAAACACAAGGATAACCGAAATTGAGACCACCGCTAAAAAATTACATGAAAATATGCGCGATTTAATAAATATACAGGACGCGGCATATATAAATGAAGGAACTAATTTATCAGAACAGATAGATGATATTGATAATCGTACCATAAGATTATCCCATGAAACAGCCGAAATAATGACTAATCATGCTTCCCTAATCTCCGCGAAAATGGGACATGAAAATCGAATCTTAGGTCTTGAACGAAACCAAAAAAAAATTAACGAGCGAATTAATTGAAATTAAAATGTAACCTCCTATAAACCGTACTGATTAAAAAACTTACCACTCCCGAAATATTTCGGAAAATCGAATGAACGTCCGATGAGCTATTTACGTGAGTTAGAACGATACATAAAAGCCACAGATTTTGAATCCGACTTTCAACATTTAATGTACGCCAGTTTAATGGGAATGGCTCAAGAATGTTGAAATTCAGTAGAAGAAGGAGAATATTTTGAATAGTTCAAAAAAAAGTTCATTAAACGCTTCTGGAATGAAAATATTTGCAGCACAATAGCAAGTTTTTTGGAATACGGATTCCACGCCAATCGAGAAAATTCGAACATGGTTGAACACGCGATAAAAATGATCTCAAATGCGAAATATTTAATCTCCCCACCTCCTGAATTGGATGTAGTTCAGCAACTCTCTAGACATTATACCGAAGAGGTGAAAAATTCCATTCTTATAAGAAAAGTAGAAAATTATTCCGATCTGTTAGATGTCCTCGAAACTTTCGATTGAGCAGGCTGTTTAAACCGGAACGATTATTACGCGAGACGTTCCGGTCGATCAAGCAATCCGATGAAACCATGACTTGATAATGAAAATGCAAACCACTCAAGACCGACAGGCGAAGGCTACGGTGCACAGGACACTCGAATTATAGTTGAAGCAGCGTAGACGAAAAATGTATGTTATCTAACATCGGTCTGTAAGAGCTCGGATTTGAATTAATTTTTTGTTTAAATGTTCCAAATCGGAAGTACTTGAAGTTTTACTATTGTAAAATTTGTGCTCTAAATGCAAAATTGCAAAAAATACCTGAAATTTGAAAAAAAGTTGAACGTATTGGATTGATTTTTTTACTTAAAAATGCAAAATGATAATTAATGATCAAACGTAATTAATACAGAGATATTTAATTAGGATATTATTAATTACAAATTTGCAAAAAATAAAAAATACCTGAAAGTTAAAAACAAGAGTTGAACGTAATGGCTTGGGTTTTCGCTTAGAAATAAAAAATAATCATTGATTAATGAAAATAATGAATAATTAGATATCCAATGAGGATTTTATCAATTGCAAAATTGCAAAAAACCCAAAATTATCTGAAATTTAAGAACATAATTTTAACGTAAATGATATTTTTCTTTGCTTATAAATGAAGAATAATAACTAATTATTAAAAATAATAAGTAATTAGATATTTAGTTGAGATTTTATTAATTACAATTCACAAAAATTCCAAACATATTATTGTAACGTAAGATACCCGGATGACTTTATAAGGGTCTCGTCGTACAAAAAATTAATCCTGGTTGTCCAGATTTAAACGTACATCTTCCCCGAGGAAGTTTGGTTAAGAATTGAAATTGAACATACCTGGATGTTTTTATAAGGCTCTAGTCGTACTAAATATTAATCCTGGTTGTCCAGGTATTAAAAATACATCTTCCTCGAGGAATTTTGGTTGAGAATTAAAATTGAACATACCTGGATGTTTTTATAAGGGTCTCGTCGTACTAAAAATGAATCCTAGTTGTCCAGGTATTAAAAATACATCTTCCCTGAAGAAGTTTGGTTGATGATTGAAATTGAGCATACCTGGATGTTTTTATAAGGGTTTCGTCGTACTAAAAATTAATCCTGGTTGTCCAGGTATTGAAAATACATCTTCCCCGAGGAAGCTTGGTTGAGAATTGAAATTGAACATACCTAGATATTTTTATAAGGGTCTCGTAGTACTGAAAATTAATCCTGGTTGTCCAGGTATTAAAAATACATCTTCCCCGAGGAAGTTTGGTTGAATCTAAAATTGTTAATGGTTAGTGGTTACAAATTTAGAGTTGTACATTTTCATAGTGAACGCTTAATTTTTTTTACTTTGAAAAGAATTTCGAATTTGTTTAGGTTTCAGCATTCCGGGGTACACATTTATTCCTGTTTAGTGTTTCTTATTCCAGAAACGTTTTTTAAACGTTTTGCACAATAATTCCATTATAAATGTTCTTAGTTAAAAATTTTTTCCATTTTGAACGTTGAAAATTAAGGTGAATTTCGTTTTTCATTAAAAATAAATAAATTCGAATAATAATAAAATAAAAATTTGTAGAATTTCAGAAGCTTTGACTTTAAAACGTTCAATGTGTAGTTTCAAATTTCAAAATGTAAAATTGTAATCGCTTTGAATTTTAATTTGTCCAAATTAAAAAATGTTCGATTTTCATTTATTGAATTTCGAATGATTTTAATTAGAAGCAATACAATTGTAATTTACTTATTTTTTTAATTATCTATTTTCGAAAATTCGAACCTGAAAATATTCAATTTTTAACGTTTGGAAATTATTCTATTTTTGAAAACTTAATTCTGAAATCATTCTGTTTGGAGGTTCTTGAATTGAAATTAAATGAAATACATAAATTTTTAAGTAGATGCTTGAATTTTAAACTAAAAATGACCAGTTTTCAATCAAAAATGAAAATACTTAAATTTTTAGTTAAAAAATATTGTTTTGAATTTTCAACCCTTTGAACTCAAAATTGAAAATGAAAGTGAATTTCGTTTTTGATTAAGAAAAAGAAATTCCAACAATAATAAAATTAAAATTGGTAGAATTTCAGAAGCTTTGACTCAATTTCATTTCAAATTATGAATTGTCGAAAATTCTAATCTGGAAATATTCAATTCTTAACGTTTTGAAATTATTTTATTTTTGACAATTTGATTTTGAAATCATTAAATTTCTAGGTTGCACAATTCAAAATAAATTTTGATAATTTGGAACAAATCCACTGGAAATCATTAATCGTTGTTACAAAAGTTGTAATATTAATATAAAATTTTTTTTCATAATGATTTATTTAATTGTGAATAATGGTACATGCATGAATAAGCAAATGAGTAGAATCTGACGCGTCAGACAGCAGCCCTTCCGGGGTTCTCCGCTGTCGAATTACAACATTGAAAAAAAAAGTAATGCGACGAATTAATTAAAAAGTATATTGTAATTGTCCATGTTTTCTAATGACATATTCATGCAATGAAGCATGTATTCTGAAGAAGCTTCCCAAAAGGAAAAAGGATTGTGGGAAAATCATCATAGGCCTATAATAAATTTCCTATAAACGCACGGCAATTATGGGAATATAATTTTAAGAAAATTACTATAGAAATCACAAAAATACTAAAAGTACATACAAATTCTTATATTTAAGCAAGTTTGATTTGAACAATGTCATAGGATTATTGAAAAATTAACTATTATTTATGCATAATTTGGATGAAAATTATACAACAATAACAAGGTATATAATGTACAATAATTACAAAACTGTAAAATGGTTAACATTATTTAATAAAAATGGCAAAATAAAAAATATAATTCAGCAGCGCAATCCTTTAGATAAGTTCACCGGCCGAACGCTAAGAAAATCATAAAATTGGGTGCGATTATCGACATATCTAGAAATGGATCGATAACGCCGTGTGGAGAACGGAAATAAGCTTTAGAGAGAGAGAGAGAGAGAGAGCATTTGATACGTAGATCTGCCTCTTTCTATTCCAGGATCCAGCTCTACCCATCGAAAATACTCTCGACCAATCAGCTTTATCTCGACAGAGAAAGCACAAATGTGTTATCACTCTCTCTCTCTCGCTATATCCCATTTCCGCGCCCCCCAACGTCTTATCGGTCCATTTCTATAACATGTCGAATGGGGGCGATGCATAGGGCTGTGATTTGCAAAAGATGGTATCTAGCGCAAACTATTGATTTCCGGAGAACTGCTTTTCCTATGATAATGAGCAGCGACACCTACCGACTGCTTTGCGTACTAAAAGTCTCAAATCTGTCGGGTGAATGTTTCAAAAAGCGGCCATCGATTTCTTGCAACAATGTTGCATCGATGTTTCGTGCAATGTTTCAGATGTTTCAGGAAATATCGATGCAATATTGAGGCAATATTCGGTGTTAATAGGGAAGTGCGAAATTAAATGAATAATTTTGTATAAAATTAAAAAAATGAGTAAATCAAAAGATTGCACCCGGGGAAAAAAGCAATTTTTTGCCATTTTCCCTCTTTAAAATAAAATTTAACTCCTCTTAAAAGGAATTTCTGGGTCTGCCACATCTAAACATTTTTTAATAAATTAAGAAGCTATCAAGCAAGTAGTCAGTGTCTTTTGTGTATTAAAGAATAAGGTTATGTTTACATTCTATATATAAGCGCAGTCGCCATCTTAGAAATGTAAATTACATGAGAAAAACAAGGGACGTAAATTACGTGGGCAATTTACATGTAAAGAACTACGTAAATTACCTAAGGTATATTACGTACGCAGCCCTGCTCATCTGGCAACACTGACTCAATTCGATGCTGAGTAGTGTTTCATAGTGTCCTGTGCCACCTACAGCTGCGCAGTAGTTTTTTTTGTCCCTCCTTGTATACCACCGGACACGCGTATCATGATTATCAATGATTATTTCCCATATTTATAAAAAAACTCAGAATAAAAAAAATTACATTTTTTTTATTCGCAGCCGTAGATGCCATAGAATACTGTTGCTTATCGAATTAAGGCCATGTAACGAGTGGACCAGCTGACCAGCCCTATCCGACCGACCCGAATTTTGCATAGGAGCTCTGGCTCAAGTTTGATGCCAACCGTGAACTAATCCGCTGGCGGCGCTGCTGCGCTTCTTGCTGGCAAATGCATTAGTTATAAGGGCAAAATAATTAAAGGCAGCAACAGATCATGACGCGATGCCTTGTGCCCGGCAGGCGTCAGCTTTGCCATAACCATGTCGGCTATTCCGGCACGATGGACATCCTGCTTGTAGAAGTAGCGGATATATTTGAAGCTGCCGTCATCGGCAGGATCCAGCGTGAAGCAGGACAGCATCTCCGGCTGATCGGCCGTGGCAGGCTTTGATTTGGCTTTGCTCATGCCGCCTCCTGCCACTGCGTGCTGGTCTGCGCCGCCAGCGAGAGACCGGCTTCAAAGCGCCGGGCATCGGGGCAAGGCGCATGGGTGGAGAATTGCAGGCCGCGCCGGTGTGCCAGGATGAATGGCTGATCGACTTCATCGGGCGGGCAGAACCAGTAGCGGTCCTCAAACTGTTGATTTCCACTGAGAAGTGACCCGGGTTTTCCATCGAGAAGTGACCCGTCTGCGGATTATGTTTCGGGTGTCATGGGTGGGTCAACCCGTGGTTTTCTCCTTTGGGTTCTGGCCTGCTTGGCAGAGCTGTTTTTGAAGCGGAAGCTATCGTTGCCGGTCTCCAGGATGTGGCAGTGATGGGTAAGCCGATCGAGGAGCGCCGTGGTCATTTTGGCGTCGCCGAACACGGTGGCCCATTCGCTGAAGCTCAGGTTTGTGGTGATGATGACGCTGGTGCGCTCGTAGAGTTTGCTCAGCAGGTGGAAGAGCAGCGCGCCACCTGAAGCACTGAACGGCAGATATCCAAGCTCATCCAGGATAACGAGATCGGAGTGCAGGAGGCGATTGGCGATCTGACCGGCCTTGCCCTGTGCTTTTTCCTGCTCGAGCGCATTGACCAGTTCGACCGTCGAGAAGAAGCGGACGCGCTTTCGATGATGTTCGATGGCCTGGATGCCCAGCGCCGTTGCCACATGGCTCTTGCCGGTGCCAGGACCGCCGACCAGCACGATATTGTCGGCGATGTCGATGAAGTCGCAGCGATGCAACTGACGCACCAGAGCTTCATTGACCTCGCTACTGGTAAAGTCGAAGCCGGCCAGATCGCGATAGACAGGGAAGCGCGCGATCTTGAGCTGATAGGCCACAGACCGAACCTCCCGTTCTGCTGTCTCGGCTTTGAGCAACTGGGAGAGGATCGGGATGGCGGCTTCGAAGGCTGGAGATCCCTGTTCCATGAGATCGGTGACGGCCTGCGCCATGCCATGCATCTTGAGGCTGCGGAGCATGACGACGATGGCGCCGCTGGCAGGGTCATGACGCATGACGCTTCTCCTTGCGCAGATCATCATAGCGTTCGACATTGGCCACCGGCTCGCTGACCAGTTTGAGCGCCTGGGGCGCCGTCACCGGCGGCGTGGAGATCGGTTTTCCGTCGACCAGCCTATAGAGCAGATTGAGGATATGGGTCTTGGTCGGAACGCCAGCCTCCAGCGCCATGGTGACCGCCGTCAGCACCAGTTGCTCATCATGATGAAGAACCAGCGCCAGTATTTCGACCATTTCCCTGTCGCCGCCGGGTTTGCGCAACAGATGTCGCTGCAGACGCTGGAACGCATCGGGTAGCTCAAGGAAGGGCGCTCCGTTGCGCAGGGCGCCGGGTTTGCGCTGCACGACCGCCAGATAATGGCGCCAGTCATAAACCGTATGACCTGGACCGTCGTGAGAGCGGTTGATGATGCGCTGATGCGCGCAGATTGACTGCCCCTCGGCGACGACCTGGAAGCGATCAGGATAGACGCGCAGGCTGACAGTGCGATTGGCGAAAGAGGCCGGTACGCTGTAGCGATTGCGCTCAAAGTGGATGAGGCAGGTCGGCGATACCCGTTTGCGATATTCCACAAAACCATCGAAGGGCCTGCCCGCAACCATCAGACACTCAGATTCGTCGGCCCAGGCATTGGCAACCGATCCGGGTTCGATCCCGTGAGGGATGTCCTCCCATAACGCCTTGCAGCGCTCCTCCAGCCACAGGTTCAGCGCATCAAGGCTTTCGACCTGCGGCGTGGGTTGCCACAGACGGTGCCGCGCATCCTGGACATTCTTCTCGACCTGCCCCTTTTCCCATCCCGCAGCCGGGTTACAGAACTCAGCTTCGAACAGATAGTGGCTGACCATCGTCAGGAAGCGTGCGTTGACGGTGCGTTCCTTGCCACGCCCGACCTTGTCGACGGCCGTGCGCATATTGTCATAAATACCCCGGCGCGGCACGCCGCCCAGCACGCGGAAGGCGTGATTATGGGCGTCGAACAGCATCTCATGGGTTTGCAGCAGGTAGGCGCGCACGATGAATGCCCGGCTGTAACTGAGCTTGAAATGCGCGACCTGCAGCTTGGTCCGAACCCCGGCGATGATTGCCCAGTCCTCACTCCAGTCAAACTGGAAAGCTTCCCCCGGCGCGAACGACAGGGGCACGAATGTCCCACGCCCGCCAATCTGTTGCTGGCGCCGATAATCTTCGCGCCAGTCCCGAGCAAAAGCGGCAACCCGGTTGTAGGATCCTTCATAGCCCAGGCTCACCAGATCGGCGTGAAACTGCTTGATCGTGCGCTTCTGCTTGCGTGATCGGCCCATCTCGCGCCGCAGCCAGGCCGCCAGATGCTCAGCAAATGGGTCCAGTTTGCTTGGTCGATCAGGCACCTTGAAACGCGGATCGATCGTCTCGGACCGCAAATATTTGCGGATCGTGTTGCGTGATAGTCCGGTGCGCCGCGCTATCTCCCGGATCGGTAGATGATCGCGAAAATGCCAGCGCCGGATAACGCTCAATAACGCCATGTCCAACACTCCATATACCCTCGCTTGTCAAAGCCAGGGACGAGTTCAACATGGGTCAATTCTCAGTGGAAATTTACGCCCTACCCGGGTCACTTCTCAGTGGAAATCAACATCAAGGCCTCGGGCAGCGGGACCAACCTGCTCTCCGCTCTCGATCTCCTCAAGCAGGCCAACGGCAGTTGTAAGGATGGGGCCCCCTCCAGCATTGAAATGAACGAATCCCTACGTTTCAAGGACGTTGAAATGTTTGAGACTTTAGAAATCTTCAGAATCACTATAAATCCCTTAAAATTTGATTTATTTCCCAAAGTTCACTAGAAATCCCTTAAAATCTTTGAAAATCCTATCAAATTCTTTGAAATCCCTTGACAACTTTAAAAAATGTGAAAATCCTCTAAAATCTTTCTGAATGCTTTGAAATGTTTTCAAATCCGCGAAAATATTTTTATTCTCTTGAAAACCGACAAAATCTTTTGTAGTTAGTTAAAATATTGAGAAATCTCATTCAATTTTCCTAAAAGTTTGAATATCAGTGGAAGTCCTTCAAAATTAGCTTAAATTCGTTTGAACTCCTTGAAACCTACTGATTCTTTTGGAAATCTTTCAAATTCCGTGAAATTTTTATGAAATATGAAAAAATCTTTTAAAACCCATAGAAACTCTCTGAAATAAAAATTGAATCAAACTTATTCATCAAAGTTCTTTAGAAAAAAAAACGGTTTAAATCTCTATAATTCTTTAACATCATTTAATCTTGTGAAAGTTCATGAAATACCTTAAACTCCCTTGAAATCTTTGAGATCGCTAGGAATCGCTTCAAATTTAATTTAATTTACTTTATTTTCCAAGGCCATTTTGAAATCTCTTTAAATACTTCGGAATTCCCTAAAATCCCTGAAAATATTTGGAAATCCCAAAATCCTCTAAACTCCCTCGAAATATTTCCAAATTCCTTGGAGTCCGTGAAAATATTTTTATATCTCCTGAAAACCGATAAATTTTTTTTTAAATTAGTCAAAATTCTCTTAAAAATCATTTCAAAATCCTTGAAATTAGTTAAGGTATTTCGAAATTTGTTGAAATCCTTTGGAAACCCTTAAAGCCTTCTCAAGTTAAGATATCTTTTAAATCTCGTGAAATTTCTATTAAATTGAACGAAATCGTTTGAAATACATGGAAATTATTTGGAATTCAAATTGAACTTATTTATTAAAGTTCTCTAAAAAACGCTTGAATTTTTATGATTCATATAAATCCTTCAATCTCGTGAAATTCCTTGGAATACCTTGAAATCCTTTGAAATCTTTGAAATATGTTGGATTTGCTTTAAATTCAATTTCTTACAATGTTTCTCTATAATCATTTTTCCGGAATCGTGAAAAAGTTATAAGAAATTCATTATAGTAAAATCCTCAGAGACATATCCAGAACAATTGGTCTTTTTTTCTTTAAAACTTAACTACTTGGTTTTAAATGTGACTGTTTTTTGGGTAAATTTTATATCTTTGAATTAAAAATTCAACCATTTGGTTTAAAATTTATCTTCGTAGGTTGGAAATTCAACTATTAGATTGAAAATTTGTCTCTTTTGCTATAGAAATTAACTGATCGGTTGCAAATATTTTGTTGTGAGTTATTTTTTGTGCTTAAAAATTAAACTCTTTAGTTGAAAATCAAACTTTTTGTTGAAAAATCGCCTATTTGCATCAAAATTCAAATATTTCGGTAAAAATGTAATTCTCTTATTGAAAATTAAATGCTTTTGTTGAAAATTTAACTATTTTAGTGAAAAATCCATCATTTCAGTTAAAAGATTTATCTTTTTTAATTTAAGAGTAAACCACTTGTGCAAAAGTGGAAAATTCAACTCTTTGGTGGAAAATTTAACTATTTTATTGAACATTTTTTTTTTTTTTTTGGTGGAAATAATAACTATTATATTTTTCTTTGAGAATGCGATTCTTTGATTGAAAATTTAATTACTTTGTTGAATTTTTCTTTTTTGGAAGAAATGTCAGGGTGGAAAGTTATTCTTTTATCATCGAAAATTCAACTATTTGGTTGGAAATTCGTCTCTTTTGCATTAGAGCTCAGCTATTTGGTTGAAAATTCAACTATTTCATTCAAAATTTAATTATTTGGTTACAAATTTGATTATTTTGTTAAAAATTATTCTCTTTTGGTCGAAAATTCTACTGTTTTGTTGAACATTCATTTATTTGAACAAAATATTCCTCCTGCTGCATTGAAAATTCATCTTTTTTCTTTGTAAAAATTTAATTATGTTGTTGAAAATTAAACTTTTTGTTGACAATTCGATTTTTTTTTGTTGAAATATCAACTATTTTAGTTGCAGATGCATCATTTTATATGAAAATTTATCTTTTTTAATTTAAAATAAAAGCTCTTGAGCAAAAGTGGAAAATTCAACTCTTTGGTGGAAAATTCAACTATTTTATTGAAAATTCTTTTTGTTTTTTGAAATGTCAAATGTTACATTTTTCTTTGAGAATTCGATGCTTTGTTTGAAAATTTAATTGTTTTGTTAAATCCTTTTTTGGAAGAAGTGTTTTAGTGGAAGTTTATTCTTTTATCATCGAAAATTTAACTATTTGGTTAAAAATTCAACTATTTCATTCAAAATTTAATTATTTTGTTAAAAATTTAACTGTTTTGTTAAAAGTTTGATTATTTGGTTGGAAAATCATCTTTTTGGTCAAAAATTCTATTTTTTGGTTCAACATTCGTTTATTCAAACAAAATATTCCTCCTGCTGTATTAAAAATTTATGTTCTTTTTGTAAAAATTTAATTATGTTGTTGAAAATTAAACTTTTTGTTGAAAATTCGATTTTTTTGGTTGAAATATTCAACTATCTTCTGAAAAATTGGCCTTTCTGGCTCAAAAAATCGACTATTCGATTACAAATACGACTTTTTTTCAGTTGTATTTCCATCTTTTTTGTTTGAAAATTCGCCTATTTACATAAAAATTCCAATATTTCGGTAAAAATTTAATTCTTTGATTGAAAACTAAATTATTTTGTTAAAAATTTATCTTTTCTGGTAGAAAAGTAATCTTTTATGGTTAAAGTAAATGAATGAATGTTAACTTTTCATATTTTGTTAAAAATTCATCTTTTTGCGTAGAAAATCAATCTTCTTGGTAGAAAATTCATCTTTTTTGTTAAAAATTTATTTTTCTGTTTCAAGATTCATTTCTTTGGTTAACAGTTGAACTATTTTGTTAAAAATTTATGTTTTTTGTTAAAAATTTGTTTTTCTGTTTCAAGATTCATTTCTTTGGTTAAAAGTTGAACTATTTTGTTAAAAATTCATCTTTTTTAGTAGAAAAATCATCTTCTTGGTAGAAAATTCATTTTTTTGGTTAAAAATTTATTTTTCTGATTCAAGATTCATTTTTTGTTGTTAAAGGTTGAACTATTTTGTTAAAAATTTATCTTTTTTAGTAGAAAATTAATCTTCTTGGTAGAAAATTAATCTTTTTTGTTAAAAAATTATTTTTTTGTTTCAAGATTCATTTCTTGTGTTAAAACTTGAAATAATTTGTTAAAAATTAATCTTTTTTGTTAGAAAATTAATTTTCTTGGTACAAAATTAATCTTCTTGGTAAAAAATTCATCTTTTTTGTTAAAAATTTATTTTTCTGTTTCAAAATTCATTTCTTTGTTTAAAAGTTGAACTATTTTGTTCAAAATTCATCTTTTTTAGTAGAAAATTATTCTTCTTGGTAAAAAAATCATCTTTTTTGTTGAAAATTTATTTTTCTGTTTCAAGATTCATTTCTTTGGTTAAAAGTTGAACTAATTTCTTAAATATTCATCTTTTTTAGTAGAAAATTAATCTTTTTGGTTGAAAATTCATCTTGAATCCTATGAAGGCTGATGTAGCTATTTCAATTTTGTTTATTTATCGTTATGGATTACATTTGTTAATTAATCAATCTTAATATCGCGCTATTTTGGCTATTATAAAAAAAATAATATTTCCTTTTTTCAGATGTCCCACTTCAAGAACCAACAAGCATTTCCGCTAGCATAAGTGATGTTTCTGTTCATGGAAGACCTGCAGGAGCTCCACCAGGTCCTAGACCTGAAAATCCTGCAGGCGCTGCAGCTGCAGCTTCTCCACAATCTTCAGGAACATCCTCGAATTCTTCTAATCAGCCCAGCAACTCTAACAGTCAGTCTCAATCAGAAGGCTAGAGAATTCAATTACATTTTTATTATTAATTTGAATTTTATTGAACACTTTCTTTATGTTTATGATCAAATTTAGCACAAACGGTTAATTTTTGCCAGTTCTATAAAAAATTTGAGCTTCTCTTTACATATTAATCCTGTAATATGACAAATTTCACTTCACAACTTAACACTTTAGAGGTTTTTCATATTTTTCAAGAAATAAAATAGAATAAATAAATAAAATAATAAATAAAATAAATAATAGAAATAAAAACGCAAAAATCTGGAATTTACAGAGGTATTTAAATCAGTTCTTGCTCGAATCATCCTGTAAATTTGACTTTTCTCCCAGGATTTTTCTTCTAATATAACTATTTGATTAAATTTTAAAGATTTTTGCTCATCGTGAATAGCGACTAAAAACCTTTTTTTTGGTTAAAAATTCATTTTTTGGTTGATTCATCATTTTAGATTAATAATCTTCTTTTTTTTTGTTCAAAATTTAACTGTTTTTAAACATTTTTTAAAATTATTTTTAAATGAAACTTTAACTATTCCATATTTGTTTGAACATTTATCTTCTTCAGTTGAAAATTGAAACTATTTGATTGAAAATTTCTGTATTTTGTTGAAACTTTATCGTTTGTGGTAAAATTAGTTTTTTTTATTGATTACATATTAATTTTTTAACTGAAAATTTAAATATTTAATGTTTGGTTGAACATCAATCTTCTTCAGTCGAAAATACAACTATTTGTTTGAATATTTCTGTATTTTGGTGAAACTTTGTCTTTTATGGTAGAATATTAATCTTCTAGGTGACTAATTCACCTTTTTGGTTGAAAATTTAACAATTAGGTCAAAAATTCCATTAAAAATTAAAATATTTGGTGAAAAATTTAGGTATTTTGTCAAAAATTATTCTTTTTTTATTCAAAGTTAATCTTTTTGGTTGAAAATTCATTTCTTTGGTTGAAAATTAGTTCTTTTATTTAAAATTAATTTTTTAAACTAAAAATGTAACTGAATTTTCTGTTACAACTTTTTTTTTATACTCATGTAATTTTTTTGGTAGAAAATTCATTTGTTTGGTGGAAAATTTAAATATTTCGTTGAAAATGCATTTTTTTTTGCTTAAAACCTCATTTTTCTAGCTGAAAATTAAAATATTCTATTTTTTGTTGAAAATTTATCTTCCTTACTTAAAAATTAATCTATTTTGTTGAAATTTCTTTTTTCTTAGAAAATTTATCTTCTGGGTTGAAAATTCCATTAAAAATAAAAATATTTAGTTGAAAATTGATATAATTTGTTAAAAGTTATTCTTTTCTGGGTATAAAATTAATCTTTTTGGTTGTAATTTTAATTCTTGAATTGAAAATTAGTTTTTTTTTTTTATTGAAAATTAATGTTTTAACTAAAAATTTGACTATATCATGTTTTTTTGAATATCAATCTTCTTCAGTTGAAAATTTGCTTTTTTTATTAGTAATTAATTTTTTTAAATAAAAATGTAGCGATTTTATTTTTGCTAGAAAATTTATTTTATTTGGTTAAAAACTTATTTCTTTACCTTAAAATTAAACTATTCTACTTTTTGTTGAAAATTTATCTTTTTTAGTTAAAAATTAATCTATTTTGTTGATTTTTTTTTTTTAGAAAATTTATCTTCTGGGGTGAAAATTCCATTAAAAATTAAAATATTTGGTTGAAAATTTATATAATTTGTCAAAAGTTATTCTTTTCTGGTAGAAAGTTAATCTTTTTGGTTGTAATTTTAATTCTTGAATTGAAAATTAGTTTTTTTTATTGAAAATTAATTTTTTAACTGAAAATTGGACTATATCATGTGTTGAAAATAATCTTAAAAATAAAAAAATAAAAAACTCCGATTTTCTGCCCCTATTCTACGAGAAAATTTCTATAAATAATAATAAATTGTTAAAACAATTATTTTCCGTAACTTTGATCAATTTCTCTTAATATAAATTAAATGCTGAGAAAAAATGGAAATTTCAGAAAAAATCGCAACTTTCGAGCATTATTCTCATATAATATTGTTAAAAATAACGATTAATTTGTTAAAGAATTACGTATTTCAATTTTTATCAATTACTAACAAACTTTAATGGGAAAAATAAAAAAATTGGGACATTTCAGAAAAACCTCAACTTTCTATAATTATTCTAAGATAATATTGTTATAAATAATACAAAATTGAATCAACAATTAGGATTTTCAACTTTGAATAATTATTACCTTACCCAACATTCAAAATTAAAAATAATCTAAAAAATTAAAAAAAAATCCGATTTTCTGCCTCTGTTCAACGAGAAAATTGCCATAAACAATAATAAATTATTTAAACAATTATGCTTGGTAACTTTTTTGAATTTCTCTTACTCTAAATGAAATGCTGATGAAAAATTGAAATTTCAGAGAGAAACTGCAACTTTCTAGCATTATTCTCACATAATATTGTCGCAAATAATAATACATTTTTTAAACAAATATGTATTTTCATTTTGATCAATTATTACATAACTTTAACTGAAAAAATGAAAAAAAGTAGGAAGTTTCAGAGAAACCTCGACTTTCTAGCATTATTTTAAGAGAATATTGTTATAAATAATGATAAATTATTCGAACAATTTCTAAAACATCTAATTATGAGTTGAAAGTAACACCTTTTGGTGGGACCCTATAAAAAAGGCTCATGGGAGTCAAGGTAAAAAATTAATTTTTGCTTTTCATTTTATGGCTCAGTCCAACCTTTAAATGAAAAAAACTATTAAATCGTTTTTTTTGTTGCTATTTTTTCAATGAGTTCAATAAGTTTAGCGGGAAACGTGAATGAAAAGAAAATGAAAAAAAAGGTAAAGATTTAATGGAAAGTGTGAATCAAGAGAGATCGGAAAAGAAGAAGGGTAAAGATTTAGAAGAAATATGAATAGGTAGGAATGAAAGAGAATGAAAAAGAAAAGGTGTGAAGATTTTGTATGAAATATGAATGGAGAGAGAATAAAAAAGGAAAGGGGTAAAGATATAGTGGAAAATATTAATGAACAGCCAATAGAAGAGAAAATGGGTAAAGATTCAGTAGAGAATATAAATGAAGAGAGAATAAAAAAGGTAAGGGGGAAAGGTTTAGTAGAAAATATGAATAATTGGAGGATAAAAAAAGAAGTTAGAGAAGAGTGGTGAAGATTAATTGGGAAGTATTACTAATCAACAGCGAATGAAAAAGAAAATCGGTAAAAATTTCATTGAAAATATGAATAAAGAGAGAACAGCAAACAAAAGGGGTAAAGATTTGATTACAAATATTATTGAACGAAGAATGAAAAAGAAAATGGGTAAGTATTTAGTGAAGAATATACATGAAAAGAGAATAAACAAGAAAATGGGTAATGATTTGATTGGAAATATGAATAAAGAGAGAACAGAAAATAAAAGGGGTAAAGGTTTAATTACAAATATTATTGAACAAGAAATAAAAAAGAAAATGGGTAAGTATTTAGTGGAGAATATACATGAAGAGAGAATAAACAAGAAAATACTTATTTAGTGAAAAATATAAATATAAAGAGAATGAAGAAGAAAATAGGTAAAGATTTGATTGAAAATATAAACGAAGAGAGAATAGAAAACAAAAGGGGTAAAGATTTAGTGGAAAATATTAATGAACAGCTAATGAAAAAAATTGAGTGAAAAAATGGTAAAGATTTATTTAAAAATATTAAAAAACAAACAATTGAAATGAAACGGGGTAAAGATTTAGTGGAAAATAATATTGAACAGCGAACGAAAAAGAAAATGGGTAAAGATTCAGTAGAGAATATAAATGAAGAGAGAATAAACAAGAAAATACCGATTTAGTGAAAAAAATAAATAGAAAGAAAATGGAAAAGAGTAGGGGTAAAGGCCTAACTACAAATAATAATTAACAAAGTATTAAAAAGAAAAGGGGTAAAGCTTTAGTGGAAAATATTAATGAACAGCAAATGGAGAAGAAAATAGGTAAAGATTTGATTGAAAATATGAATAAAGAGAGAACAGAAAATAAAAGAGGTGTAGATTTAATTACAAATATTATTGAACAAGGAATGAAAAAGAAAATGGATAAGGATTTAGTGGAGAATATACAAGAAAATAGAATAAAAAAGAAAATATCGATTTAGTGAAAAATATGAATATCAAGAGAACGTAAAAGAAAATGGGTTAAGATTTGATTAAAATATAAACGAAGAGAGAATAGGAAACAAAAGGGGTAAAGATTTCGTGGAATATATTAATGAGCAGTGAATGAAAAAAAATGCGTAAAGAAATGGGAAAGATTTAATTTCAAGTATTAAAAAACAAAGAATTGAAAAGAAAAGGGATAACGATTCAGTGGAAAATATTAATGAACAGCGAATGAAAGAGAAAATGGGTAAAGATTTAGTAGAGAATATATATAAAGAGAGAATAAACAAGAAAATACCGATTTAGTGAAAACTATGAAGATAAAGAGAATGTAAAAGAAAAGTGGTAAAGACCTAATTACGAATAATAATTAACAGAGTATCAAAAAGAAAAGGGGTAGAGATTTAGTGAAAAATATTAATGAACAGCGAAAGAAAAAGATAATGCGTACAGAAATGGTAAAGTTTTAATTACAAATAATAGAAAACAAAAAAATTTAAAAAAAACAGGGTAAAGATTTAGTGGAAAATATTATCGAACAGCAAATGAAAAAGAAAATGGGTAAAGATTTAGTAGAGAATATAAATGAAGAGAGAATAAACAAATTCAAAAATTTCGTTAAAAAGTATTTTTTATCGAAAATTCATCTTTCCTGGTTGAAAATTAACTTTTTTGTTGAATATTCAACTTTTAGGGTTGAAAATTCAACTATTTTGCTGAAAAGTCTTCTATTTTGGTCGAAAATTTACCCTTCTTGGTTTAAAATTAACTTTTTTTTTTAAATTCAACTTTCTTGGCTGAAAATAAATATTTTTGTTCGAAATTCCAGTTGATTCTAAAAAAATCGTTTTTTTACTTAAAAATTCAAAAATTTCGTTAAAAAGTATTTTTTATCGAAAATTCATCTTTCCTGGTTGAAAATTAACTTTTTTGTTGAAAATTAAAATTTTTGGGTTGAAAATTCAACTATTTTGATGAAAAGTATTCTATTTTGGTCGAAAATTTACCCTTCTTGGTTGAAAATTAACTTTTTTTTTTAAATCAACTTTCTTGGCTGAAAATAAATACTTTTGTTCGAAATTCCAGTTGATTCTAAAAAAATCGTTTTTTTTCACTTAAAAATTCAAAAACTTCGTTAAAAAGTATTTTTTATCTAAAATTCATCTTTCCTGGTTGAACATGAACTTTTTTGTTGAAAATTCATCATTTTGGCTTAAAAATTCAACCATTTTGATAAAAAGTTGTTTTTTTAACAAATTTATCTTTCTTGGTTGAAAAGTAACTTTTTTGTTGAAGATTAACTTTTAGGGTTTAAAAGTCAACTCTTTTTTAAAATTAAAGTCTGAAAATGGATAAACATTTCAAGGGCTTCAGAATTAATTTTTAAATTATTTATAATCTATTTAAACTTCCCCAAAATCTTTGAAAATATTTGGCAATACATCGAGACTAATCTAAATTTTGTGAAGTTTTCAAACTAAAACAGAGTTTAATTAATTATTTAATTAAATTAAACAGAGCGTATATATATATATATATATAAAAGAAATTTCATCTCGGCGAAAAAAGTTATAAATATCATCTCAAATAACAATAAAATAAAAAATAACATAAAACACTTGAAAAATCTTGAAGGGATTCACCGCAATCGATAAAAGTGCAACGAGGCAAAGAATAGGTCAATAATTCACTCACTATCAATAAATTCATCCATTTTATTGAAAAAATTCCACTTAATATCACTATTGTTTACGATTTGATCATCAATTAAATACAATTCTATAAGTGCAATTAATCTCCTCAATGCAGTTTAAACTTTAAACTTGCTACTCTGATCGAGTTCAATTCGATTCGACAAATTATCTTATTTCCTTCCTCTTCTCAGCAAATTTTCTCTACCAGTTCCCCATTTTATTTTTACATTTATTTGCAATGTTCCTCATTTTTTTCTGAATCTTGATACAAGAACTCATGTATCATATATCATATATCTCTTTGTCTTGTCGATGCTGTTGTGACCCAGAATTAATAAATGCCTCCACACTTCAGAGACTTCATAGTGGAATAGAAAACTTCAAAACGTTGCACCTTAAATTCAGAAAGGTACTTAAATTCAGCCAAAATTTGACTGATTTTAAGAAAGTCCATATATCTGAATTTCAGCATTTAATGAGGGGTCATCCACAAATTATAAAAAGTGTTTTTCTTAAATTTTCAATCTAATGGTTGAATTCTAAACTAAAAATAATACATTTTCAAAAAGAAAATGGAAGAATTGAATTTTCATTTCAAAAAAATTCATTCTCAACCACACAAAGAACAAATTTTTTAACAAAATATTTAAATTTTTAACTAAAATGATGATTTTTTTACTAAAAATGTTTATGTCTGACAAATTTTTTAACAAAATATTTAAATTTTTAACTAAAATGATGATTTTTTTACTAAAAATGTTTATGTTTTAACCAAAAAATTTAATTCAACAAAAAAGACGAATTTTCTACGAAAAGTGGAATAGTTAAATTTTCAGTTGAAAAAATTAATTATCATTGCAAAAAAGAAAAAGAATTTTCAACAAAATAGTTGAATTTCCAACTGAAAAAAGAATCTTCTACTAATAAAATGAATTTTGAACAAAGCTATTTAACTTTTAACAAAAAGAAAATTAATTATTAAACAGGAAGATTAATTTCCTACAAAAAAAAGACTTTTCAATAAAATACATAAATTTTCAACCAAATAGTGAAACTTTCAACTAAAAACGATCCATTTTCAACCAAAAATGAAATAGTTCAATTTTCAGTTAAAACAATTAATTTGCAATAAAAAATTTTGGAACAAAAAAGTTTAATTTTGAACAAATTAATTAATTTATCAATAAAATAGTGGAATTTTCAACCTAAAAAGATCTATTGTTAACCAAGTAGTTGAATTCTCAACTAAAAATGATAAATTTTTAACCAAAAATGAACCAATTAAATTTTAATTTCAAAAAATTAATTTTCAAACAAAAAAGAAAAATTTTGAACAAAGTAGTTGAATTTTCAACCTAAAAAGATTTATTTCAACCCAAGTAGTAGAATTCTCAACTAAAAATGATATATTTTTAACAAAAAATAGAACAATTAAATTTTCATTTCAAAAAATTCATTTTCAAAAAAAAAAAGAAAAATGTTGAACAAAGTAGTTGAATTTTCGAACAAAGATAAATTTTTAATGAAAAATGTAATAGTTGATATTTCAACCAGAAAATATTTTAAATAAAAAAATATCGAATTCAACGAAAAAGATTAATTTTCTACAAAACAGTTGAATTTCTAACCCAAAGGTATGACATTTCAACAATAAAATTTTTTTTTCAAATAAAAATTTTCTACCAAAAATGAAATAGTTCAATTGTTAGTTAAAACAATTAATTTGCAATAAAAAAAATTTTCAACAAAAAAGTTTAATTTTTCAAAAAAAAATAGTGAAATTTTCAACCTAAAAATATGTATTTTCAACCAAGTAGTTAAATTAGCAACTAAAAAAGATACATTTGTAGTATAGTATTTTATTACCTGAAAATTTAGTCACTTTATTTTTGGTTAAAAATATATCTTTTTTTGGTTGAAAATTAATTTTTTAAACTAAAAATTCAAGTATTCCATTTCAGGTGAAAAAATTTGTGAGTTAAAATTCCTTTTTTTTCGTAGAAAATTAATCTTCTGGTATAAAAATTAATCTTTTTGGTCGAAAATTAATTTTTTTTCAAACTAAATATGTAATTATTTTCTCTTTAGTTAGAAAATTATTTTTTTTTAGTTAAAAATTCATTTCTTTAGTTGAAAATTAATGCTTTAATTAAAAATTTAAATATTCCACATTTGGTTAAAAATTAATGTATGGTCTTAAAAATTCGTCTTTTGAGTAGAAAATTAATCGTCTTGTTGAAAAATGTATTTTTTGGTTGAAAATTGAACTTTTCTTTGAAAATTCGTCATCTTTTAGTTGAAAATTTAACTATTTTTGGTAAAAAATTCACCAAAATTAGTTGAAAATTGAATTATTTATTTGAAAAAAATATATTAAAAAGATGGAAACATGTACTCTGAAACGTTATTTCAGTAGACAATAGCATTTTATTGAAAGCTCATGTTTTTGGCATGAAAATTCAACATTTTTGATCTAATTTTTTTCTTTAATAACTGAAAAATCTTTTTTGATTGAAAATTCATCTTTTTGATTTGAAAATAATGTCTTTAGTGTCATTTATTTTAAATATTAGCAAAATTATAAATAAAGAAGAAATAACATTCTTTGTTACTAATACAGGAATCGCTAAATAATTAATAAATAATATTAAATTTACTCACTTTGATACCCTAACTAAAAATTCAAGTATTACATTTTTGGTAAAAAAAATTTTTAGATAAAAAATCCTCTTTTTCGTAGAAAATTAATTTTGTTTAAACTTAAATATGTAATTATTTTCTTTTTAGTTAAAAAATTATTATTTTTTTAGTTAAAAATTTATTTTTCTAGTTGAAAATTCATTTTTATAGCTTAAAATGAACCTGTTATGCTGAAAGTTTGTGTTTTTAGTAAAAAATTATTTTTGTTTGACAATTTATCTTTTTGGTTAAAAATTAATGTATGGTCTTAAAAATTCTTTTTTTTTTCGTAGAAAAGTAATCTTCTTGTATAAAAATTCATCTTTTTGATCAAAAATTAATTTTATTTAAACTAAATATGTAATTATTTTCTTTTTAGATAAAATTTTTTTAGTTATAAATTCATTTCTTTAGTTGAAAATTAATTTTTTAATTAAAACTTTAAATATTCCACATTTGGTTAAAAATTTATTTGTTTAGTTGAAAATTCATTTTTATAGATTAAAATGAACCTGTTATGTTGAAAGTTTGTTTTTTTTTAGTAAAAAATTATTCTTGTTTGGCAATTTATCTTTTTGGTTAAAAATTAATGTATGGTCTTAAAAATTCCTTTTTTGAGTAGAAAATTAATCTTCTTGTGGAAAAATTTATTTTTTGGTTCAAAATTCAACTTTTATTTTTAGTACAAAAAAGTAGAAAATTAATCGTCTTGTTGAAAAATTTATTTTTGGTAAAAAATTCACCAAGATTAGTTGAAAATTGAACTATTTAGTGAAAAAAAATATTAAAAATATTTAAAAAAGTACTCTGAAACGTTATTTCAGTAGACAATAGCGTTTTATTGAAAGCTCATGTTTTTGGCTTGAAAATTCAACATTTTTGATCAAATTTTATTCTTTATCAACTGAAAAATTTTTCTTGATTGAAAATTCATCTTTTTGTTTTGAAAATAGTCTCTTTGGTGTCATTTTTTTTTAAATAGTAGCAAAATTATAAATAAAGAAGGAATAAAATTTTTTGTTACTAACACAAGAATCACTAAATAATTAATAAATAATTAAAAATGTACTCACTTTGATTCCCGCATTGTCCCAATTGCAATGTTATCATTTCACACGGCATTTTGGCTTTGTGAAGTCACTTTTTATTCGGGAAATTAGTTCACTTTTTAGAAAATCTAATCGTAAAATAACGAAAATCAAACTCAAACCGATCAAGTATTTAAAAACTCTCTGTACATTTCATGATTTCAACATTGTCACCGTATAACCTCAAATATTCCGAATCATTTTTATTTTTTCGCAGGCACCAGTTCTGTCTCCCAAATTGGAAAAATTTGAATAATATTTGTTTGAAGCACTAACTTTTGAGTTCGGAATGTTTTTTAATTATGACAAATGCCTCTTTATAAACATAAATATTAATTCGAATGCCACTGATTTTTGACAGTTATACACGTTTCAGAATTTATCTGATAGAGGTCGCGTATAGATATATCGATTATTTTATCAGCCGCTAGGTGGTGCTGGCTGCCATAGTCCAATTTCCGCGAAAATTCAAATTTAATAAATCAAAAATGGAGTTTTATAATACAAACTACAAATTATATCACTAAAAAAACCTTTTACAGCTTACAAAGTACATATTTTTCATTTCTAATGAGAAAAATTAACAAATAAAATATTTTTGTGATGAAAATTCAACTGTTTAGTCAAAAATTTGTCTTTTGCTTTAAAAGTATTAAGTATTTTGTCGATAATTGATCTTTTTTGTTAGAAAATTATTCTTCTTGTTTGAAAATTTAACTACTTTACTGAAAAATTGTTTCTTTTTAGGTTGAAAAATAATTTTGTAAACTAAAAATCTGAGTATTCCATTAAAAAAAACTTCAGTTTACAATTTTTCTTTTTGGTAGAAATTTACTTTTTCTTGTTTGAAGATTCATCTTTTAAGTTAAAAATTAATTTATTTTGTTGAAAATTTATTTATTTTGTTATAAATTAGTTTTTTTTATTGACGAGTGGGTAACGTGACCGGCTTCCTACCTTACCGACGCTTTTTTTATTTGTAAACTTATTTTCACACGAATAGCCACATCGAGTTGGGACCTTTTATATTTTTTAAGGAATATTATATTCTCTTAAACGGAAAACAATACATTTTTTATTTCAAAGTGCGGAAGACATTTGTTCCATCGATTATTGTTATTAAGTTTCAAATTGTTTCGAGTAATTTCGAGATGGTTCGAGAAATAATCGAAAATGGCGCCATGCATTTTTTAATAATTGGACAAGTAGCAAAAGCGCGCATTTGTTTCATTTTATTCAATTAAAATTAATTTATTTTTCAATTATTTAAGCGTTTAATTTATTTTTCCTCTTGGAAAATTTGAAATGGTTTATCCAGTAACTGGAAATTTCGAAAAGTAAAAATATTAAAATAAGTTATAAACCTTTTAATTTTAAAAGTTGCGTAGAAAATTCTCCCATTTTTTTCACATTTTTTAATTTACTTAACAGAGAGAAAAATAAATTTTTTAGATATCTACTTTAAATTTTTAAAAATCTCTTCAGCATCTGAAAATTATAATCAAAATTTGTTTTTCATAGATTAACCTTTTATATTTTTGAGGGAATATAATATTTTATTAAACGGAAAACGTTAAATTTTGTATTTTAAAGTGCTGAAGACATTTGTTCCATTGATTATCATTATTAAATTATGAACATATTATTTAGATAACATAAATTATATTTCAACTAAAAAGGATTTTAATTTTTAATTAAAAAAAAAACAGTTTAATTCATGCCAAGATACACACATTTTTAACAAAATAGCTGAATCCTTAACAAACAAAAATTAACTTTTAACAGTTACATTTTTAACCAAAAAAGATTCCGTTCTTTCAAGAAGAGACGAATTTTTCATAAAACAGTTCAATTTTTCAACAAGAAAATATGAATTTGTGACGAAATAGATTAATTTTGGACCAAAAAAGAGGCATTTTTCAACAAAATATTGACAGTTTCACCCAAAGATTCAAGTCGAAAAAGTATAATTTTTGTTATTTTACAGGATTTCGTAAAATTTTAGAAAAAATTTGAGTAAGTTTAAAATATATGTAGAGCTTTTAGAAGTTTTGAAAATAAATTTATTTTAAACTGACTCGAATTATTCCTAAAATTTTGAAAAATCTTTGAAAATTAAACAAAATTGTCCTTTAATCTTCCAGATGTTTTTCGACATTTGTAGAAATCGTTTTAAATGTTTTGAAACTTCTTCGAACCTTCTTTAAAAATTAATTTTTCAAAATAAGAAGTCATTACAAATTTTCTCAGGAATCTCAAGGAAGGTTTTTTATTTTCTTAAAGATTTTCAAACTTCTTAAAGAGCTTCGAAAATATTTTCGAAATCCTCGAAAATTTATATCTTTTTATGAATTGTTGCAAATCTTCTCAAATTTCAAATTATTTCTTAATCATTTCCAAATCATTTAAATCTTCTAAATATCTTTGAAAATTATTTGAATTTTTACAAAACTTTTCTTATAATTCTGAAAAATAGAAAAAAAGGTTTCAAATCTTCCAGATTCTGTTTTAATAATTTTGGAAATCTTTTGAAATGTTTTAAAGTCTTTTTAAATATTCTTTTGAAATTAATTTTTCCAAATAAAAAAAAAAGGTTCAAATTATCCCATGAATTTTTAAAATATTTTTTATTATCGTGAAACCTTTCCAAATGCTTAAGAAGCTTCAAAATTTCTATTTAAAAACATTAAAAAATGTACATCTTTTTAACTTGAAGATTTTTTTTTCAAGATTAAAATTAATATTGACTCTTTTTGAATCAATTTTTTTTATAAGACTTTTTAACTTGCTAATTGAAAAAAATTGGCTTTAAAATCGTCCAGATACTTTTTCGAAATTTTAGGAAATTATTTAAAATGTTGTAAGATCGACATCAATTTTCTCTTGAAATTTATTTTTCAAAATGAACAATCAGTTTAAATTTACCCAGAAATTTTAAGATAATTCTTTATTATCGTGAAACCTTTCAAAATTTTTTAGAAACGTCAAAATTTGTATTTCAAAGTATTCAAGAATGTACGTTTTTTTCAACTTCTTTGAAACGTTTTCAAGTTTAAATTAATTTCGAATTTTTTTAAAACTTCTAAATGTCTCATAAACTTGATCGATTTTTTTATAAAACTTTGTAATCTTGCTAATAAAAAATTTATCTTTAAAATCGTCCATATTATTTTCCGAAATATTAGGAAATATTTTTAAATTTGCTCAAATCTTTGTCAATTTCGTCCTAAAATGAATTTAAAAAAATTAAAAATCAGTTGAAATTATCCCAGGAATTTCAAGAAAGTTTTTTCTTTTTCTTGAAACATTTTAAAATTCTTAAGAAGCTTCTTTTTTCAGAAATATTCAAAAATCTACACATTACATGTTTTACATCAAAGTGCTGGACACCTTTATTCCATTGGTTATTATTATTATTATTAATATAGTATAAACTTTATATCGGTTGAATTAAATATTAAAAATGAAGTATTAAATTATAATTAATTCCATGAAAAACATATTTTTCATCATATAGCGAATGTAACAAACTTATCAGCATTTTCAAAAATTGTACCTTTTATATTTTTATGGGAATATGATATTTTTTTAAACGGAAAACAGTACATTTTGTATTTATGAATACTGAAAATGTTTGATCCATTGATTATTATCATTAATTTATGAATATATTATTTAGATAACATAAATGATATTTTAACCAGAAAAGATTTCAATTTTTAATAAAAAAATAGTTAAATTCATGCCAAAAAAGAGAAATTTTTAACAAAATAGCTTAATTCTCAACAATAAAAAATTAGTTTTTACCCGTTGCATTGTTAACTAAAAAAATGATATTTTTTCAAAAATATACGAATTTTCTATCAAACAGTTCATATTTTAACACGAAAATATGCATTTTTAACGAAATAGATGAATTTTGTATAAAAAGGACGAATTTTCAACAAAATAGTCAAAAAATGAAATTTTCTACCAAATTGTTGAATTTTAAAGGCAAAAATACGAATTTTCTACAAGAGAGTTGAATTTTTAATGAAAAAGTTATAATTTATTCAACCAAAGAGATGAATTTTCTACCAAAATTATGAATCTTCGAAAAAAAAAAAAAAAATGAAATTTTAAGAAAGTATTTCCACTTTCACCCAAAGAGTTGAATTTTCAAGACAAAATAATACAATAGTTGATATCTCAAACAAAAATGTGGATTTTTGAAAAATAACTACATATATTTAATTCAAACCAGAAAGACGAATTTTCAACAAAGTTCTTAAATCCTCAACCTAACAAATGAATTTTCAAACAAAAAATACGAATTTTCAACAAAATAAATCATTTTTTAACTAGATAATTGAATTTTCGACGAAAAATATTAATTTTCTACCAACAAAAAAAAAAAACAATTTTTGACCCAATAAATAGTTGAATTTCTAGTCTAAAAAAGATAACTTTTAAACCAAAAGTGGAATAGTAATATTTGCATTAAAAAGAATTAATTTCCAATTAAAAAATCAAATCTTCTATAAAACAGTTGAATTTTCTACTACATAGTTGAATTTAGTACGAAAATGTTGAATTTTCAAGACAAAAAGACGAATTTTCTGCAAGGGAGTTGAATTTTCAATAAAAAAGTTATAATTTATTCAACCAAAGAGATGAATTTTCTGCCAAAATTATGAATCTTCAACCAAAAAAATCGATTCGTTTCAAGGTCAGGGGAATAGGAGAGTTTTCACTGTAGTTGATATTTCAAACAAAAATGTGGATTTTTCATAAAGAACTACATATATTGAATTTAACCAAGAAAGACGAATTTTCAACAAAGTACTTGAATCCTCAACTGAAACAAATTAGTTTTCAACCAAAAAAAAAGGACGAATTTTCTGCAAACAATATTAAAAGTACCGTTAAAAAGACACCTAGCCGCCTTGCGGAGAAATGTTGAAATAATGTTGTTTAAATCGCAAAACGGAAAAGCGGAAAAGTACGGAAGCGTTGTCAAGCTTCGACTTGAAAAACAGACATTACATGTATGAAAGATTTGGTGAATTTGCGTTTTTTATGTAATTATGGATGGACAAAGAGCAGAGAAGCGGGAATTTGCGCAAGAATTAGAACCCGTCTTGGTGAGAGTTATGAAAAGGAGTAAAATTACTCAGGACATTCGCATAACCAAAAATGAGGTAAGACTTCCAACTTGCAACATAACCTCTTACTCTTATTTTCAATGTTTTCATTTTCTACAACAATTTTAAAAATATATATTATTGTTTTTTCAACTAATCCCCTATTTTGCGATTTAAGACTTGATTAATTAATAGACAAACTTAACATTCTGTTTAATAATAAAATGCGAATGTAAAGTAAAATCATGTTGAAATGATAACAAAACGTGAAAGATTGTATTTTTTCATGTTTTTGTTTTTACAAGCAAGCTAAATATTCCATGAAGTTTCAATCGGGTTATTGTAACTCATCCAGGATCCTTGAATATTTTATATTTTGTTTTTAATATACTAATTTTCGTCAACATTGACAATAAATTATAAATATACAATTATATTTTATTTTACTTTAAGTATTAAACGGTACAAAAAAAGCAATTGCACTTTTTAAGTTTACTAAAAAATAAACACGCGCGTCTGTAATATTTTTTTGTCCCACGCAATTTCTAAATTAAAATATAAAATAAATAATTGTACCAAATTTTTGTATTTTATATTATCTATTATCTAATAAAAAAAAACAAGGACAATATTTTTGATAATTGATGCAAATTGATATATTAACTTCAGAGGTAATATATAATATTTTTGTACAATATATAAACAATTAAACTATACAATTTTTGTTAAAAAAAACACCAATTTCCGACTAAAAACATGTATATAACCTATTATTTTTCAAATATTGTAAATATTCTTTGTAAGGGGCCGTGTATAAATTACGTAAACTTTTTGTTGAAAATTTGAAGCAAGCACCCCCCAAAAGAAATGAATTTTCAAATAAAAAGAAAACGAATTTTCAACAAGATTTGAATTTTCAACCGAGAAAGGTTTTTCAGTCAATTAAGAAAAAAAATTTATCCAAAATGTTGAATTATCAAGCCAAAAAGGCAAGCTTTCTACAAAACAGTTGAAGTTTTAATTAAATAGTCGAATTTTCCATAAAAAAGATGAATATCCAACTAAGAAAATTAATTTTCTGCCAAAAAGATGAATTCTCAACAAAATACATAATTTTTCCACCAAATAGTTCAACTTTTTAAACTAAAAAGGATCAATTTTTAACCAAAAATGAAATAGTTCAATTTTTATTACAAAATAAATATCTTTTAATCGAATAGTTTATATTTTAACCGAATAGTTTAATTTTCAACTAAATGGACTCATTTTCGGACAAACAAGACAAATTTTCATCAAAATATACCATTTTTCAACCTAATAGTTGAATTTTTTAACTGAAAAAGGTCCAGTTGTAAAAAAATGAAATAGTTAAATTTTAATTAAAAAGAATTAATTTTCAATAAAAAAAAAGAATCTACTACAAAACAGTTGAATTTTCTACCACATAGTTGGATTTTGTACCAAAATGTTTAATTTTCAAGACCAAAAAAAAAAACAAATTTTATACACAAAACAGTTAAATTTTCAACACGAAATTGTGATTTTTCAACAACAAGGAATTGAATTTTCGACCAAATAGTTGAATTTTCAACGCATAAAGACGAATTTTGTACAAAACAGTTGAATTTTCCATACAAAATTTAATTTTCAACCAAAGAGATTAATTTTCTACTAAAATTATGAATCTTCAACAACAAAAAAATGAATTTTTTAGAAAAGAGTTCAACTTTCATCCAAGGAGTTGAGTTTTCAATTTCAACCTAAAAATTATGATCTCGAAAGTCAAATGATCGTTGGAGCAAAATGATCTGCAACAAAAATGATCCTTTTTTTTTACTGTGTACGGATAATTATTTTCAATACAGAAACTGTACGGATCTATCTGGGTTCTATCCGCGAGACATGACCAATCGCGTATTTTAGTAAAGACCACAATGGCCATCTATCCGGGTCTACCTGGTATCTATCCGGACGCGTAGCAGGAAATTAATTTTGTTTATGTCAGAACGATCATCTATCCTGGTATATACGGGACCTATTCCGGACACGGAAATTGACAATTATTTCTTCCGAGGTCAAAAGGAGCATCTATCTGGATCTTTCCGGGACCTATTTGGGACCAAAAAATAGAAATTAATTTTCTGTATGTTTAAAAGAAGCATCTGTCCGGATTTATCCGGGAAATATCTGGGGGTTTACGCCCGAAAAAAAAAATAAGTACTGCAATAACCAGTTTGATCATTTCCTGAATCAGAGTGGAATAAAAAGAAGGCTGAACGTCCCTCACACGCTTCAACAGAATGGAGTTGCGGAGAGAAGGAATCGTATCCTGGTGGAATGAAAATATTCCATACGAAGTTTTATATGGAAAAAAACTGATATTTCGTATTTCAGGCTGCTTGGATGCAAGGCGTACGCCCTAGAAAAAGATCCAGCTAAGGGAAAGTTCCAGGCACGTTGGAGAGAATGTGTTTTCATCGGTTACTCAAAAGAGTCCAAAGCTTACAGGTTTTGGATTTCTACTGAAAGAAAAGTCATTACGTCGCGGGACGTAAAATTCCTGGATGAATTAGAGAAAGGGGGAACATACGACGTCTTCATCACAGAGGATCTGAGAGTCAGGCTTCAGAAACAGAAAGCAACATAAACTTTAAAAGAGGAATTTATGAGAGTGGACCTTATTTCCACGAACATTACAAGAAGAAATTCTGAAGAAGAATAAGTTCAAATGGAAGACCCCGATGAATCATTTAAAGAAGCGGAGGTGAGAGAAGAAGAGAATTTACCTCAAGGGGAAGACTTCCAATCCCACTTGAAGCACAGAATGTTCAACTAAGAGCAGCACCAGGCAGGCCACGAATACTTCGAACAGGACAAAGATGAAGAACAAGCAAACTTTTCCACATGGTAGAAGATAGGAACGGACCGGAAGGAACAGAACTGACGGAAGAAGTCGCTGGAGTAGCGGAAATTTCTTTTCGTGATGCGATGAATGCAAGCCATGTTGATGAGAAGACATCTGCTATCAAAGATTAATTCAAATCACTTATTGCAAACGACACCTGGGAGCTCGGCGATCGTCCACAAGATCGCAACATCATCGGCTATATAGTTGTACTTCGAAATAAGTACGGCCCGAGTGGAGAAATAGAAAGGCGAGAAGCACGTCTCGTGGCAAAGGGTTTCACACAACGCCCTGGAATAGGCTTCCATGAGACTTTTGCTCCTATTGCACGTCTGAGCTGCCTCAGAACGATAACAGCTCTTGCAGTTGAAAACGATCTGACAATTCATCAGCTGGACATCACCATCGCATACCCGAACGGAAGAATTCGAGAATAAATCTACATGAATTTGCCACATTTATACAAAGATGTTTTAACTCGAATAGCTGAGAGAATGAAGCTGAAAGAGAAGGATATCAAGGATCTTTACACGAAAACCATCGGGATGCTGGAAGAATTGATTAAAGAAGATAAAGTTTGTCTCCTCGAGAAAGGTTTGTACGGATTACGACAAGCTGGACGACAGCAGTATGAGAGGTTTGATGCAGAGCTTCGAAAATTGGGAACGCAGCTTCTCAACGCAGATCCATGCGTATAGATTGCCAAGCGTTGTTGTGATGTCTTGATACTGGCAGTTTACGTGGACAGCATAATGTTGGCATTAAAGAATCTCCAGTGGATTGGTGAAATAAAAGATAAATTGCGGCTTCCATTTGATGTCAAGGACCTGGAAAAAGTTCGTCATTGCCTGGGAATTGAATTTGTCAAGGACAAGGATAGAATTTAAGTTTCTCAGGAAAAATATGCTGAGGAAATTTTGAAGCGTTTAGGGATGGAAAACGCGAAGCCAGTAACAACGCCCTTAGATACGAGTACAAAACTAACAAAGCCTGCATTTTGCAGCGGAGAAGATATAAAGCAGTATCCTTTTCGAGAAATAATTAGCTCATTGATGTACTTAGGTATGGGAACTCGTCCAGATATAACTTTTGCTGTGAACTCACTGAGTCAGTATAACACTTGTTACACTAAGGATAATTGGGTTGCAGCCAAAAGAATCCTGCGTTACGTGAAAGGAATCCGGAACCACGGAATTGCGTTCAGGAAAACAGGAATTGGACTAGAAGGCTTCGTAGATGCAGATTCGGGCGCTTGTACAAACGTTTGACGTTCAAATACAGGCTAAGTCTTCGTTCTTGGCGGAGCGACGATCTCCTGGGAAGCCAGGAAGGAGCGCACAGTTGCTCTCTCGAGCACAGAGGCTGAATACATGGCTCTAATTGTAGCAGTAAAGGAAGCTATCCACCTGCTCGCACAGAATGCAGTGTTTCACATCCGGATTAAAGACATAGGCATACGTCTTAATTTTGTACGTAAAGTTTTGAAGGACGGAAACATCAAGATCGGTTACCTACCAACCGGGAAGATGATTATGATCAACCGTACGTACAGTTTATAATGATAGATAACCATGCTAACCATGACAATTCAAGTTTGTTGTTTGTCTCGGTCATGGAATGTTCTCTTGAATCTTATAACCGTGTATTTTTGACTTGTTTAATACTAATAAATTGTGTGTTAATTAATCAGTTGTCTCATCAAAACTCTGTCTCCTAGACCCCTATTTCCTCTATAAATTGTTTTAAAGCCAAATTTGACACAACGATATAAACAAAAGATATACATGATATATATATATTCCACACATTACTACTTTCCAACCGAGCAATTCACGCCTACCCCGAAAGGGAAATGGCTTAATGATATAATAATAATACATCTAGGACCTCGTATTTCACAATTATCAGTCCACTCAACGTAAAAACGGTGAGGAAATTTTGGTTGCAGATAATAGAATTTTGCGGTTATATATGGAAAGTTACCCTGTATAACTGATTAAATTACCGCAAATGACGGAAAATTTTCATAAATTTCCGGAAATTGATGGAAATTGTTAAAAATGAATATTGTGTAATCTATGGTAAGTTACCCTATTTACCCGTAAAATTACCATAAATGACCGAAAATTTTCATAAAATTCCGGAATTTTATGTAAATGTTTAAAAAAAGAATATTAAGTAATTTACGGTAAGTTACTATATTTACCGGTAAAATTACCATAAATTACCAAACATTTTCATAAATTTCCGGATATTAAAAAAAATGAATATTGGGTAATTTATGGTAAGTTACTATATTTACCGGTAAAATTACCATAAATTACCAAACAATTTCGGAAATTTATGGAAATTTTTAAAAATTAATTTCATATAATTTATGGTATGTTACCATATTTACCAGTAAAATTACCATAAATTACCTCAAAGTGTCAGAAATTTCCAGAAATTTTTAAAAATGAATATTGGGTAATTTACGGTAAGTTACTATGTTTACCCGTAAAAGTATCGTAATTTACCGAAAATTTTCATAAATTTCCGGAAATTCATGGAAATTTCTAAAAATGAATTCTGTGTAATTTATGTTAAGTTAACATATTTACCGGAAAATTACCATAAATGACCAACAATTTTGATAAATTTCCGAAAATTTAGAGACATATTTAAATTGAATCCCGCAATTTTTTTATTGAATTTTCGATAATTTGGAACAAGTTAACATAAATTTCATGCTTCTTTATTCAAAATCTAATATGAACTGAAATCATGACTGTATTTCGAAAAATGTCGGAAATCATCCATTTGTTATGGAAAATATCGTATGCGCCAAGTTGGAGTGGCACTTTTTCGACTTGTCCTGAAACCATACACTCGTCGAAAAAGCTCCTCTTCTCCCCCTAGGTGCATAATATACTATAAGAATGGCTTGTAATATAATTTTTCAAAACTTTCTAAAATAACTGGAAAATAGCATTAATTATAATAAACTCGCGAAATTTTTTACATGTTTCGAGTCGATTACTTAAAAAAATGCGAAATACTTGAATGGCCCACTCCTTTTTTTGGACAATGGTCAAATTTTGCTGGGGGATTATATTTTTGCGAAAAAGGACGTAAGTGTGTAAGGTTTCTCTAATAGAGTCATTACTATCAAACTACTCACGTTTTCTGCTATCCAGTATTTAATTTTTCGCATTATGTCATCACTATTATATGCACGGGTTGCCAGTCGACATGTCTAGACATTGGATACGATTACGCGTGTTCACAGCGCAGCTTTTCATTCATGGTTCGCAGATTAACGTAAACTTTTTAATAGGCATCGACGTCCTTGGCAGGAATTCAAAGTTTTTAAAGGCAAGCGAGCTTCTCGCGCGATAAAAGAAAAATCCCCAGGGTGAATTTTGCGTAGAGCATACTAATTTCGCAAAGTGCTCAAGGCTCTGTTCTCTCGAAATCGTTAATCCTTTGATGAGAGTATCGTAAAAAGTTTTATGTTTTGAATTCGCCTTGGTATACCATTCAATTTTAAATATTCAGAAATTCAGGTATTACGGACCAAATATTATATATCGTAAAGAAACTTGTATAGAATCATAAAAAGAAACTTTTATATATATATATACACTTTGATTTTTTATCTTTATTTAGATTCAGTCGAATTCTACATTCCACTTTTGCTAATTAAGATCCAAGATTCGATAAGTGGCTATTGAAAAACTGCGTCGCACTTTTTCCACTCTTCCCCTTCTTCGTCACAGATCATCACACAAAGCTTTAAAACCCCAGTGTAGCGTGACAAATACTAATAATAAACAAATAAAATAATACTAAATACTAATTTTCTACCAAATATTTGAATTTACAACCTACAAAGATGAATTTTCAACCAAATGGTGGAATTGTCAAAGAAAATATATTAAACTTCAACCAACAACAGTTGAATTTTCAAGCGAAAAAGACAAATTTTCAACAAAACAATAAAAAACATTTGAATTGAACCAAAAAAGATGAATCTGAAATCAAAACAAGAGCCCAAAAAAAAAAGAGTTATCAACCAAATAAATTAATTTTTAACTAAAAAAGATTCATTTTTAAGTAAAATAATGAATCATCAAAAAATAAAACATGAATTTTGAATTAAATAGTTGAATTTTCATGCCAAGAAGACGAATTCTCAACAAAAAATGTAATAGTTGATATTTCAACCTGAAAAGATTTTAATTTTAAATCAAAGAAGACGATTTTTTCACAAAACAGTTGCATTTTCAAACAAATAGTTGAATTTTCTACCGAAATAGTAGAATTTTCAAACCAAAAGGATGGATTTTAAACCAAGAAGATTAATTTTCAATGTAAAAAGATTAATTTTCAACAAAATACACGAATTTTCAATTAAAAAATAAAATTTGAACCGAAAATAGAACAATTATATTTTGAGTAAAAAAAATAAGTATAAAAAAAGAATTTTCAAAAAAACAAAAATAGTCATATCTACAATAAAATACAGTGAAATCTCGATATAACGCTCACGCATGTAACGTTTTCCCGCGCGCGTGGAAAAATATAAAGAAAAAAAAATCTTGTCTTGATAGTATACATTTCTTATTTTCTATCGTTTTAGACACCCTGTAACTTTTTCGAAATATGTCAAAAAAATGTACTGATCGAACTTAGATTTTTTTGTTCTTGCACTCAGAAAAATGTTTGTTTGAATCAAACAACAAAATTTCTTTTTAACTTCATTCTTATTTTTCATTTCCTCATCTTCGCATATTTTGCTAAGCTCTGAGCTTTTCTGAATATAAGTTTCGCCCACCTTTATTTTTGTTCATTTGCTGTCTAACTTCTTGACCCTTCTCTTTTTCATTGGCGACTTCTTCTTCGGCCAACTTTAATTCTCTAATTTAAAACTAATCGAGTTATTCTCTTTTTGTTTTATGCTGCTCTTTCCTTTATTTTCCAAAATATTCCATTCTTCCTAGACCTTCTTTTTTGAGCTAAAGTCAGCACTCATTTTTTGAATATATTCGCTTGGGTCGGGGGGGCTAGAACAACAACCATGAAATATCCAATTTTTGTTTAATCAAATCGTTTGGTCATCCTTTGGTCATGTTTGGTAACCAAATTTTGTCGTTTGGACGGAAAACTCAAAAATATATCCAGATTTCAAAATTGGAGTGCTGAATTCACGCCGCACAACAAATTTCAATTTTTTCCAAAAATTCTTTCACCAATAGTTTGGAGGTCGTTTGGTCGAGATGGAAAACTCACTTTTGACGTCTGGACGTCAAAATTGTGTAAGTTATTAAGTAAAAAATGTCATTAACGCCATACTTGCGAGCGGTGCCTTCTCAAGTAGTAGTGACCTTCTTTGGTCAGCCACGTCCTTAAAGACATCCTGACTAGTGAATTTTTCGAAAAATCAAATTTTTAGAAGACATGCATGATTTCACCCTTGTTTCATTGCTGTGAAGCTTGGATAATGTTCTAATTTTTGGGAGTGAAAAGTGACTATATACGTAAATCAGAAAACTTCATACATCTGTGAGAACACATTTTGAGTTAATCGACCCTTTCACCGCAAAACCTGTGGTACCGGACATTTTCGAATATTTTGAAAATTTTTGTATTATCTAAATTTCTGTATATTTTCAAAATTTCTAAAATTTTCTAATATTTCTGAATCGTATCAAATGTATACAAAATTATGAAAATTTATAAAATTACCAAAATTTCCAAAACATCTGAAAAATTTCAAAATTTATAAAATAACAAAAATTTCTACAATTTTCCACATTTCTGAAATATCTCAAAGTTCAAACATTTTTTTAAATTATCAAAATTACTAAATTGTTCAAAATTTCTATAATTATCAAAATATCTAAAATTATGTTTGTTTTTTATTCTAAAATGTCTAAAATGTTGGAAATTTCTGAAAATATCGAAATTTCTAAAATTATCAAAATTTGTAAATTTTGGAAAATTTCTAATGATTTCAAAAAATGTTTAATTTTAGAAATTCGAATAATTTTTGTAATTTTTCACATTATATAAAATTCAGAAATATTAGATATTTTCATAGGTTTATGAAGTTTTCAACATAATAGAAATTGTAGAAATTTTGAATGTTTTATAAATTTCACAAATTTAGACAACCCAAAATTTGTTCAATTCTGGCAGAATTGAAACACCCACAATGCCAAAATAAAAGAAAGGGAGACAAGAAGAAGGCAACCTTAAAATCCCTTCCCTTCTCTTTTCTCTTGTCTGTCTTTCACGTTATTTCATACCAGTCTTTTTCTCCTTTGGAATTTTCACTTTGACGAATTTTTTGCTCAGAATCGAGTGCCTGACTCATCTCTTTTACTTCTGGATATTTTACAACCCATTTATTAAAGGCTTCTTGATTCAAACATTCAGCTTCTTCAATTTTGATTATGATAGTCTTCTTCTCAATTTTATCATCAGTTTCCTTTTCGAATTTCACATTTCCCTTGTTATATATATTTTAGCTTTCAATTGTCAAGTTTAGTTGTTAATTGAAAATAACTGATATCTTATACGATAAGGATGTAAAAGAATACACAAACTAATCGTTACAATCTAAATTTTTTTGGTCCGAAAATTCATTCTTTCAATCATACACTGCTATCAAGAAGTGAGATATCTCTAATTTTTGAAATTTTCGCTTTTAGCTCGAAAATGGATTTTTTTGTTTTTCACAGTATTCTTCAAGATCGAAAGGAAAACTAATCATTCAATGAAACTAGCTAACGAACTTGACCTTCAGTATAGGACACTCGAACGGTACACCAAAGACGAATCCGATCTGTCAATTATTTCGAAAGTTATCGTGCTACACAGAAGGTCTCAAAACGTGGACATTCGACAAAAACGGGGGTGGGGATATGTCTGAAGGCAATTTTGTACTGTTTGTCCTGTTGCACAACGCTTTATTATTTTTGCAAGAGTTTCTCTGGGTGGGTGTTCCACTATTATGCTTCTTCACTAGACATAATTGTACTTGTAGGGCATTGGTTTTTATGTGGTGTAATAAGAGCCCTTTGTAAAAAAATCGGCGGCGTGCTCTAATTCATGTATGGTACCGTAGCTTGTGGGGAATTCCACAAGATATATTTGTTTTACGAGAAAGACTTCTTATCGGAGACTCTTCAGCTTACTCGCTCAGTGCCCGATAGGTATTCAATTCAATATCTTGCTCAGCCGCCGATTTTTGTACTCCACCAAACTGTATGGAAACAAACCAAGGCGATATACACCTCCAGGCTATCTCCACTCCTGCCCCATAGTCAGCATGAGCCATTGATAGACTCATTCGGGACATCTCTGGACACTCCTACGGAGCCACATAGTAAGAAAACGATCAATCGGATTCCATTTGTGTAAAATTGTATATACTTTCAAACATTTGCTAATTCCATATGTTTAGAAAGAGTTGCAATATATCAACACCTACCACATAGCATCCACCCTCTAGTCCCTAAATTATTCCACCAAAAAGGTTTGCATTTTTTATGGTAGACACGTCGATTTCACGGACATTAGTATTACCTTCCGCTCTACAGCCTTGACATGGTACTAATAAATGAGCTTGTATATTCATTTTTGCAGAATCATCATCGTCGGTTCCTCATAGTCGTCCACAGCAAAGTACATAGAGAAAATTATTGGCTCTTTCTATATTATACGGAATTTCTGAAAGAACACTTGTTATTTTTATCATTTTAGGCGTGTATATAGGAAGAGTGGTTTTTCGCGGATGATTCGGAACGGTCTTACTGAGTCTATAATAAAACTCGACGGATAAAGAATGAGATGGCCCTCGGGTACGCTAAAGTAGCCCAGTAGAAATATTTTCTGAATAAAAATGTTGAGTTATCTCGAAGACGATGAGATACGCGAAAACTAAAAAAATTCGGGGTTTTATACAAGCGGTGAATCTCGGTCACCAAAAATTAACACAATAAAAGATTTTCAAAAAGAAAAAAGAAAAATTTTGACTCGTCTCAAAAACGGTGAGACATACGCGAGAACTTGAAAAGTAAATTATGAATAACGATGAGAATAATATCGAAAAAACTTTATAGGTTTTCTGATTTCCAGAAAACATTGAATGATACGTGAAAACCGTCAAAATTTTAGAAATTTTTTAGAAGGAGATAGATTCATTCGGATTGAAAATAATTAAATGGCGAGTTTGGACTGATCAAATGGAAGTTAATGTTTGTGCAAAAATTGAAAAGGACTGAAAAACACTTTCTGGATAAGCCTCGGATTCATCGGATTAAGCGTATTGATTTGAAAAGGATTAAAATGTGTGTCAAGATTCAAGTTCATGTTGACGCACGGATTTAAAAGGAATGAAAGTTTGGTTTGGATTGGTTTTTGATTCACACGGATAGAGTGATAGTTTGTTTTCCAATTCGTGTATGCTTTCGAATTCATTTTTATTCATTCAGCCTGGTGTCGGATCTAGTCGAATTCATCTGGTTGAATTCAAGAAGTCCCATGTATTCGAAAGGATTATAAGCTTGGTTACAAAATAATTCCGTGTGGGTTCGTATTGAAGTTGCTGCTGAGACATGAATGCAAAAGGATTAATAACTGAGCTTCGAGTCAATTTGAATTAAATTGGAGGTTCAAACATGTATTGAGACCAAATAATTGTTTACCTTAATTTCTTGAAAGAAATTTTTTATTGGAATTTTTGTAGAAAAAAATGTTTGAAATATTATTAATTTTGTTTCGACTCCTTTTTTACTCTGATTTTGCTATCAGCCTCTCAATCAAGACAAATTTCACAAAAGGATTTATTATTATATCGTCATAGCGCATCTATCATTTTGAATTCTGTAATTTTCACACTGAATTTTGAATAATCAATAAGTATTTCCACACTCCACAATAACCCCGAAGTACCAATTGACTCTCTTATAGTTGCAAAAACCGATAAATTCGTTGTTCTCACTGTTTTAGCTCCTTTAAAAACTCAATCAGTAATTCAGAAAACCTTTGTTATTGATTACAATTTATATACAGGGTTTATATTCGTAGTAACGGTTGCTAATACTAACTATAGAGATGCACTTTTCTGATTTTTTTCTCGATACTTTCGTCACATTAATAAAAAAAATTTGTTGAAATAATTCAATTACGGAAAATTTGAATAATGGATAGTTTTGGAAGTAATGAAAAAATTATAGATAGAATTATACGTCAAGTTTTTTAACTCACATTTTATAAGGCCATTTTATAAGGCTTAGAACTGCGATTTCAAAGAACAATGAAATATGCAATTGATGTTTTGAAATATCTGATAAAACTGATCTTCTATATTTTATGTTGTCAATATACCTGTCATTAGCCTACAAATTTCGAAATAATTTTATTTCTGCAGGGTCGACCGCGTTTGCAGAAAGTTCAATTAAACGACATAAGAAACAGATACCTTTTTTTCAATTCAGAAATTAATTATCTTGCGAAATAAATGTTATGAAACGTTATTTCAATATTTAAGTCTGAGTGTTTTATGTTTTAATGACATATTTCGAAATCTTACCATTTCTTTCGGGAACATGATTTTCTTTGTTTTTTGACATTTTTGCATTAGCATATGAAAATGCGCAAAATGGCGCAAATTTTCATTGATCTACATATCCTATGGGACAAAACTTTGCCTTCCTCTTTGGAGCATCGAGGAGAACTCCGGATGATTGAACATCGGCAGAAAGTACTTCATGGAATTTTTTTTTATCAATTAACGTAAACGTGCCAGTAATCGTGACCATAGTCGCAGTAATCGTGATGCTATTTTTCTTGCTTTTGATTGAATTTGAATGAATGTAATTCCTATTTGCTACTATTAAATGCCATGAATAAGTGGAATTTGTCATTAAATGTTACTTTCAACATATTTTTAACAGTATATTTTAATTATAAGCAAGTTTCACGATTACTGGGACCGTCATGATTACTGGAACGATAACATTATACAGGACAAAAACGTAATTACACATCACACTAGTTTACAGCCAAAATGAACATTCCATGCAACTATTCTTTTCTATGTATTTTGGCTCGCTAAACTCGAAACTTTCCTCAAAAATTTTTTGTATGGATAGGTTTTCGAGATATGATTTTTTGCAATTTTTTCCCATTTTTTCGGCTGTGGCTTCACATGTACGGCCATATATCGAGTTGAAAAAGTCGGATTGAGTCGTACGCGGTCTTAAATTGAAGGTAGTAAAATTTTCAACTATCGCTATTCATATTGTTTTCCAATCTGTTCAGTAGTTGAGGTGTTATATCACAAAATATATGAGAAAATTCAATTTTTTGCCCAAAAATAATATAAGCAATTGATTGAAGGTTTCAAATTATACTGTTTTCCTATTTTATTTTTTTTCTATTCATTTTTAATTATGAATTTCAATATTGCATGACTAGATTAGAGATAATGTTGGCCCCTGCGTCATCTTCTGTTCTTCGCAGGTTCCGTTTCTCTGATAAAGAGCCAAATATAATCTCCCAACATTCTTGCATCCAAATATCCTTGGTAGTGCTGCTCAATGGCTTACATTTCTTGGTGGCTCTCTCCTCTCTCCTCTCTCCTCTCTCCTCTCTCCTCTCTCATCTCTCCTCTCTCCTCTCTGCTCTCGCCTCTCTCCTTTTTTTAATCTCTCCTTTTTCCTCTTTCCTCATTCCTCTTTCTTCACTCCTCTCTCCTCTCCCCTCTCTCCTCTTTTTAATCTCTCCTCTTTCCTCTTTCCTCAATCCTCTTTCTTCACTCCTCTTTCTTCTGTTTTTTACTTATTTTTGTATTTTCGTATCATTCCTGTCACTTCTATTAGGTGTGTTCCTCACATACATTGTTTCATTCTTTTTTTTAATGTACTTGTCATCATTGCCGTATTTTTGATAACATTTTCTTTTACTTCCTATTTATCAGTATTTTCTGGCCTCTTTTATTTTTTTGTACTTATTTTATTTGTTCTTATCTTCTTTTCTTGAATTAGTGTCTATTTCTCATTAATTTGACTAATTCTTCCTTTATATAAATCAGTGTCGTCCAAAAAAACAAATAGTTGGATTATTTTAAGTTTTACCCTCCTCTTTTGTGCACGATTTTCATCATTTTCTTTTCTTTAACTTCATCTTACCATCTTTTTCCCTACCTTTTCCCCCTTGCTTTCCTTTATACTGGGTATTTCTACTTATTCCGTTCAATATTGTTCTTTTCAGGGCTTCGTAGCCCCGGGGAGAAGTCTTTATAGTTTTGGTCGGGTGTCCGTCCATCCTATTTTTTTCATGGGAGAGGAAACGAGGACAGGGGATGTGGAGGAAGTGAAGGGAGGGGTAGTGGGGAAGTATGGAGAGAGGATTTAGAGGTGGCAGAATGAGGAAAAGGTAGAGGAAGTAGAGGAAGGGAAGTGTGAGTGAGTAAGGAAGGACAAGTAGGGCAAGGGAAGTGATGGTGAGTAGAGGTGGGATAATATGGAACGCAGGGTGGAGAGATAAGGAGTAGTAGCGGAAGTGGCAAGGGCTAAATATAGGAAAGTGAAGAAAAGTGAGTGTAGTGAGAGTGAGGGGAAGTATCTGGATAGTAAGTAGAGGAAGAAAAGGAAGAATGAGTAAGGGAGGAGAAATAATGGATAGTAAATGAGGTTGTTTAGGAATGAGGAAGTCAGGGGTGAAGTACGAATACAGATTGGGGAAATATAACGTAGTAGAGAATGTGTGAAGAGGAGAAGTAGAGAAGATTTCAGTGGGGGTAGAAACTTAAGTAAGGATAGGGATAGTAGTGGACAGGAAGTGACGGTAAGTAGAGAAGAAGGACTAAGTAGGGGAAGAAAGTTAATTGAGGGTACGAATTGTAGTGGACAGGAAGTGACGGTGAGCAGGGCTGAGAAAACAGGGAATGGAGGGTGAGGAGTTGAGAAAGATAAGTGAATGTAGTATGAGAAAGAGGAAGTATGGGGATAGGAAATAGAGAAAGAGAAGTGAGGATAAGCAAAGGAGAAGGAGGGGAAGGTAAATTTGATTGAGTAGGGATGAGGAGGTGAGGATTGAAGAAGTAGGGAAAGGAAAGTAGTGAGTGTTGGCGTAGTAGGGAAAGTGATGAGAGAAGTAGAGAAGAGCGGAGTAGGAGAAGGAAGTTGAGTAAGGGTACGGACAGTAGTGGATAGGAAGTGACGATAAGTAGAGGTGAGAAAACAGGGAATGGAGGGTGAAGATTGGAGAAACAGAAGTGAATGTAGTATGAGAAACAGGAAGTATGGGGATAGGAAATAGAAAAAAATAAGTGAGGATGAGTAGAGGAGGAAAAGGAGGGGATGGTTTATGAGGTTAAATAGAAAGGGGGAGGTGAGGAGTGGAGAAGTAGGGATTGAAAAGCGGTGAGTGGTGGCGCAGAAGGGAAAGTGAAGAGAGAAGTAGAGAAGGGCTAAGTAGGGGAAGAATTTCAAGTGGAGGGATAGTAGTGGAAGGTTGGGGAGGAGATATAGAGCAAATGAGGGGTTAAGATGTAGGGAATGGATGGTGCGGAGGGGAGGGGTAGTATAAACAGTGAAAAGAGGGGAAGTACAGGAGAAAGGAGAAAGGAGGGGAAGTGAAGAAGAAAGTAAGGGGTGGGATAGTAAAGGAAGTGATGGTAGGAGAAAAAGGAGGATTGGAATTATAAAAGGGGGAAGTAGAAGAAAAGAGTGGTACTGAGGGAGGGGGAGATATAAACGACTTAATTAACGTTTTAATAGGCAATATTATTTACCAATGGAAAGTGGTTTACAAATAAAAAACGCAAAAGTGATTTTTTTTCTGACTCGATGAAATGAAATCCAATTAAATCGTAATTGAATTTCCTGAGCCAGTCCACCCTTTATACATATAATTCTGCATAAATAGAAAGCACCATACTCGTTTTAGCCAGAGGCGAGACGCTTGTTTCGCAAATGTCGATTCCATGCTCTTCCATGCTAGATTCCATGAGACCAGGAAACTCACCCCCCCCCCAGCCCTCCTTTTATTCTCAGTTAGAACTTTCAGATTCAGACCGTCAAAGTTTTCTTCGTCTACCCGGACGAACTTCACTCTGACAAGCTCAGAAAAAATGCAAGAACTGAAAAGGAAATAAATAATGTATGACAGACACCAAGAAAAATATAAGAAAACTCATAGCTTTCTTAGGATTACTGACTCCCATCAATTTATCACCGACGCTTTACTTTTTTCTCTGAAATAAATCTACACAGAAAAATATATCTGACTTAAAACCTTCTATTTTGGGGAAAGAATATTTTGTTATCAACTTTTTGACAGTGGCTTGGTAGAAAAAGGTGACTAGACGCTACAATAAGTGTAGTGTGAAAATGAAATTGTTTCCAATCCTTCATCTTCATTGAGAAAAATGAATTTTATTATTTCCTTTCATTTCTTATAGAAAGAGGAAAGAGGAAAGAGGAAAGAGGAAAGAGGAAAGAGGAAAGAGGAAAGAGGAAAGAGGAAAGAGGAAAGAGGAAAGAGGAAAGAGGGGAACTAAATGCTTTTATATAACATTAATGTTGGTACCATATTCCTAAGATTTTAAGTCGATTTTTTTTTAACCGTAAAAATGAACTTGCAACAAAGAAGTTGTATCTTTCACTTTTTTTATTAAAATAATGAAATTTTCCACCAAACAGTACACAGAAAAAAATGGGGGCAACCAATGTTGCAGGTAATCATTATTTCTGGGTAAAGTTGGCTAGGGTACATAGTAATGTAGAGCTGGGTAATTGATAAGTGGGTAAAGTATACCTGACTTTACCCTGGAGAAGAGTAACGAGAGAGAAGTGTCACTTGCTAAATTTATGTTTAAAGAAGCGGCTATAAATAAAGAATTAGCGCATATTTTCGCGTACAAACAATCCAAAGGGATGATACATGACATAAATTAGCGAATTGATGGTACAAACCAGGGGTCGGAACCTTTTAGGTTGAACACGAGCTTTAAAGGTTCCCTACGGATTCGGGTCCGGTCTGGACCCTTTAATATCTTAATTGTCCGGATGCGAACCCGGACCCTTATGGAACCCTTTAATATCAGATCCAGCATAAAAATTTCCTTCAATTACATTTGAGAAATTAATAAAGGCGATTTGAGAGAGAAGAAGGTACAGTTTAGTTGGAGGTATGGAACTGAGAACAATGGAGACCCGAAACCTGAACCTGAAGGTTCGAACGTCGATCCGTCCTTTTTTACTGTAGAGTCATCTTTGTCTAGTGGGGTCGTACTAATTCGAACGCGGACTTGAAATGAGATTTTGTAACGCACAATGAGAACTCAAACCTAAAGTATGTGAAAGGAGCACATAACCTATAAGTTCTTACAAAACAATGCAATGCGATTTACTGCGGGCGGCCGGCGGCGATGTTCTTGAGGTTATTATGAGTCAATTTAATTATAAATTTAATTCGTGTATATAAATTAAAACGTGTATATATATCTTGTATACATTGTCGGTGCTTGTCGGCCTTATCACTCAAAAAATTTAAACTTAAAGTTGAACTAACGCACAATGAAGACTCAAACCCGAACGCGTTCGAGTTCAGGTTTCGGATTCTGTTCTCAGAGTTTAATGGTAGATATGACTGAGAAGTAAATTCTCACGGCACTTGCAGCTGCACAGTAGAGTTAGATGGCAATTTCGTCTGCACACTACAATTAAATGGTACTTACGGATGCGCACCACAATTAAATTGCAATTACGGATGCGCAGTACAATAACACGGCACTTAGGTCTGCTCAGTAAGGTTAGGGGTTACTTTTATGTGCACAGTTGTGTTACGTAGCACAATTAGATGCACAGTACAGTAACATGACACAAACATCTGCGCAGTGAAGTCCCATGCTACTTATGGGCGTGCAGTTGTTACACGGAAATTATGGCATGCAGTAATGTAGTGGGGTTCTTATGGCTGCGCAGTAGAGTTACATATAACTTACATCTGCGCAGTAGAGGTAGATGGGACAATATATATGGATACGCAGTAATGTTAGGGGTACTTATAGAGACGAAACGTTCCGAAGCAAAAACGCAACTGGAAACAAAACAGAAGCAAATCTGCTCCTTTTCTGAACAACGCTATATGTGTATACTGTACTAAACTTACACAAGAAAGGCAATGTTAAATTACTTCAGAATTACTTTATGAGTTAATTGATTTATCGATTCTAGGATACAATTATGGATTCGAAATTCAAAAATTATAAATCTGAGATAAATTTTGGAAATTTCATTAATCTGGAAGATTTTTATTAAAGATACTACGAGGAGTTTTTTAAAATAGCAGAATGTGACTTTGAGGTGAAAAATCGTAAATTCAAGAAAGCAAGCGAAATTTTCAAAAGTCAAGTCACAGAACATGAATTTGGGTTCAAAATTGAAAATATCATGGAAAGGACCTTAATTTTTTTTTAATTTGAATAAATTAGTGAATTTCTATGACAGTCAGTAGGAGAAGGTTTTTTTATGTCACAGGATACGAGTTTGATGTGACAAATCCAAAATAAATAAAAAAACGACCTTAATTTGGAATATTTTTTTAAATTAGTGGATTTTCAAGAAATTTAGTACGAGAAGGAAGATTTTCGAGTCTCTAAAGACGAATGTTTTCCCCAAGTTTGTATTCCGAAACTCGAAAAAGCCCCTCGTACTGGCTTTCATGGTAACCCTATAATTTAATGAAATTTGCCAAATTTATGTCGCTTTTTTCTATTTTTTAAATTTTGACACCAAACTCCTTTTCTGTGCACAGAAACCCCACCTTGTACTGACTTTCATAGCAATCTACCAAGTTAATAACATTTTCAAAATTTTAGTTGCATTTTTTAAATTTTGTATTTTTGACGCGAAATTTGTGTTCGCTACCCCGAAAACCCCCCTCGTACTGACTTTCATAGAAATCTACCAAATCACCACGATTTTCGAAAATTCAGTAAAATTTGCAAATTTTTTAATTTTCATCCCAAATTCGTGTTCCGTGCCCTGAAAAACACCTTACTGACTGAGTTTAATGAAGATCTACGAGATTATTAAAATTTCCAACATTTATGTCAACTTTCTGATTTTTAAATTTTGAACTCATATTTGTATTGAACAAACGTTATATCAATTAATTCATGAAGTAATTCTAAATCATTATAGCGGAAATAAATTTTTAATGAGCCGCGCAATAAATGCTCATGTCGCGTGTCTCGGCAGGTCCCGCAGTCTGTGGTCTTTTCACGAAGGAATAGGCTGTGTTCTAGAATTCACTGGAGGCAATAGTACTGTCAGTATTATTTTAATGCGTTCGGAAACTGGCTGACAGTACAAGTGCTACCAACTTTAGGACCATGTGTACTGAGGAAAATTAAAATGGCTGACCATGAAATACCCTGGACGTTTAAATTATACAGCGTGCAACAAAGCTAGTTTCTCTGAGTCCCACTGCCGTGTAACCAATCAGAGCAATCTACCGGATATCAACCCAGCGCCCGGCACCGGACATCTATACACAGCCTTATCTTTTCGGTAACTGGGCCGACCTTATTTAGCCATAATTGGCCCGACTTTAACAGTGTATGATGAGCCAGAATTTGGCAAAAAACCTCGGCCCGTAATAATCATTTGGGTTTGTTAGACGAGCTCTGACTGGCAAGGTTGGGCCGACTTTAGGAAAGTTGATCTGATTTCGGACATCCTTTACCCCAGTGAGTGGATGATTTTAATATTAGATGGTTGGATTAAAAAGATATATTTATTAGATTGTTTTTAAAAACTATTTTATTATTGAATTAATAGGCTGAATTCAAAGAAAAATATTCTTAATTACTGTGTCTACATTCTGCTTCAGTTATGACTTAATTGTATTCGTTTGACGAATATTGCAGTAAGTTATTTGACATTATTTATCATATCTCATTTTCACTGCATTTCTGTATTTCTAATCAGTGCATCAAAATACATCGATATACGAAGCGAAACAAAAAAATATTTATTAACTTGTTTTTAAAAAACTCCCAATCTACTTAAACGCAGATATCACACGAGTGAAATCTTTGCCTCAACCCGAGTTATGCATTTTTACATCATATCGATAATCGAAAATTCGACTTTCGATGCCTGTGGAGCGGGTCGACAATTGAGTTTTCTACCCTAGGGAAGAAAGTGACAGATCAAGAATATCTAGCAAGAATATATTTTTATAGATTTCGCAAAGGAGAATAATTTTTAACTATGAGCCGCTATAAATATTTTGTTTCGTGTTCGAGAAAAATGAGATTTTTTATAATTATAATTGAAAAAATCGTTTTTCTCATAAATGCGTGATCCGATTTTTTTCTTTCTTGGCTTGAAATAATCGAGGGGCACCTTAAAAACACACAAAAAAGAAAAACTGGATGTGCAAGCACTTTTGGATTGAACTTAATTGAGACTTACCGCAATATTGATGATATCCTATTTTGAATTTGAGTATGCCGAACGAAGGAAAAATGTATGCGGAAAAACAGATGTAACGTGGCTTAAGCTACTAAAGACGAGAAGAGAAGTCGGTTGTGTTTGTGCGACAGCTCGAGCTGTTTGGAAGCTTTTGGACTTTTAATGCAAATCTCTTATTTCCGCGCGCATTATCTTAATTTTTGGTGCCTTATTCGATAACTTCGTGTGCCTTTCAGACTTAGTTTCTGTTATCAATCAGTGGTAATCTCCTTTTAAGAATTTTCCGTGTGCTCCGACGAGTGTGGAGCCTATGTGGCAGTGGCATCTCAATTGTTTTTCTCGGATTTTTTAACATAATTTACCCGAGCTGGCAGTCCTCATGAGACCCCTGAGCTAGTCTCATTCAAGTATGGAACATATTTAATTGTATCTACTTTTTTGAGGCCAAAAATCAAGAATTGTGCTCCTGTGTGCAGGGAATCGAGAAATGACGTCACTAATAGAACTCTAACGTAACTCTACCGTAACTCGAGGTAAGCTACCTAGTGCACGCTACTGGTAAGCGGTTTGCTCGTCGACAGGCGCTCTACTTTTCGTTACAGAATACTCGAATCGCCCATAGTTTATTTTTTATTATTTTTTTATTTTTTACTTGATTAAGATGTTTGGCTCTTCCTCACAAACGCAGCAAGTTACTACTGATCGAATTTGAAAAACTTGCAATAAAGAAATTAAAAAACTTGCAAAGGCGAGAATTTGCGCCTCTTGCAATGTTGCTTTCCATGCGAGATGCTGCTACTTTTACGAGGTTGAACAAAAGAAAGGTTGAAGCCTACTTGTCTTCGGCTCCTGTCGAGACTGTTTTACGGGTGATGATGCTTCTGGAGGAGCTACCTCGATCTCAATCAGAGAACTCCAGCCTGCCATGGATGTTGAGGAGGATGAGGCAGAAGAGCTTAACGACAAGGATGTCCTCAATTCACCAAGTACGCATCGGCCCAATTTTACTCTGCTAAGCAACCCTGGGCCCCACAACGATTCTCCTCCGTTGGGTGGACCTAATTTGGAATCAACTTGAGTCGTGCCAGCTGAACAAAGTTCTCCCGATCCCGTCGCATTGAATATCCTATTGAAATTGAACACCATTTGTGAGAGGTTAGAGAAAGTCGAAGCTAATGGCTTTCAAATGAGCTTAAATATCCAGGCTCACAACAAAACAATGGTTAAATGAAATTCAACGGTCTCAAACCTCTCAGTCAGCTACGATTCTCTATCGACTGACTTGAAAAAAATATCTGAGAAAAATACGCTCCTACTTGAAAAATTCGAAACTGTAAGGTCTCAAGTCGCCGACCTGCAATCCTCGAGTATGCAGCACTTCAAGAACTATCAAGAGTGCAAAGAGGAGCTCACCAGCCTTATGTGCACATACGAGAAGCGTATAAGAAGACTGGAAGAGGTGGCCGTGACAAGAAGGTAATTATCACGGGTATTCCGGTGTCGCCTCAGGAGAAGCTTTCAGACCTCGTCGACTCGATCTGCAGGCTTGGTAAATCGAAGGCCAACAAAACCAACATCGAGGACGTTTTTAAAGTTCCAGTTGGAAACAAAACCATTCGTAACCCAATTATCGTCAGGTTCAACGTCGCTAAATTTCGGGATGACTTGGTTGCAACTAAAGTGAAGAACAAAAAATCTCTAATGGCCCACGATGTCGATTCTAACCTGGCTGACGGTCCTATCCAAATCAATTGTAACCACCCTCGAGACCTTTATAAGCTACTGAAGGTACTCAAGGCTAAATTGGGTCCTGGTAAGCTTCACGGTAAAGCTTGGATCTTCAGCAAAGCAGTGTGGATTCGCGACGCGTCAAATTCTTCGTCTAAGCCAATAAAGATCCCTGATTTGACAGACTCGTTCGATCTTGATGCCTTCCTTTCCTTTTTCAAAAAATTGCGGAGCATTAAATTTGGCAATAGGGCATTAAGTGAGCCCTAAATGAGCCCTAAATTATTCTGGAAAGAAATATTATTCTAAGTAGTTTTTTCTATGTGTAGTCCTGCTAGCTTAACGTTAAGCCAGCATTACCACAGTTTTTTTCATAAAATTGCGAAGCATTAAATTTGGCAATAGGGCATTAAGTGAGCCCTAAATGAGCCCTGAATTATTCTGCAAAGAAATATTTTCTAAGTAGTTTTTTTCTATGTGCGGTCCTGCTAGCTTAACGTTAAGCTAGCATGACCACAGGTTTTTTTGTTTAAATACAGAGCATTAAATTTGACAATAGGGCATTAAATTAGCCCTAAATGAGCCCTAAATTCCCTATAGGTTTTCAGTCCATTTGTGCAATGCGGTCCTGCCAGCTTAACGGACCTTTAAAAATGTGAAGAATGAATTTTTAAGTGCGAACAAGTACCGAACAACAATTATAGTCAATAGTTTAAACAATTTTTATAAACAAATTCACTTATTTGGCATATCTATGCATGGAAAAATTTTCTTACTTGTGGAATAATTTGTTGCCATGTGAAGAACAAGAACAGTACACATGAGTGTTCCATGAAACAACATTTGTCATTGTTATAAACAATTTTGATAACATTCCGTGAATTCCTTGAATGACATGAAATCCTTGAACTTCGTGAAATCCGTGAATTCTGTGAATTCCTTAAACTCCGTAAATGTTTGAATTCAGTAAATTCCTGGAATTCCTTCAGTTCTTCGAATTCCATAAAATCCTTGCCCCTCTGAATTCCTTGAATCCTGTGAATTTCTTGAATTCCGTGAGTTCCTTGAATTCCGTGAATTCCATGAATTTCTTGAATTCCATGAAATCCGCGAATCCCGTGAAATCCGTGAGTTCCGTGAATTCCTTGAATTCCTTACATTCCGTGAATTCCCTGAATTTCCATGATTTCCGTAGATTCCGTCCATTCCGTGCATACCTTAAATTTCATAAATTTCTTGAACACCATGAATTCCTTGAATTCCATCAATTCCGTGAATTCCGTAATTTCCTTGAATTCTATAAATTCCTTGAATTCCGTAAATTTATCTCTGCGAAATTTGAAAATCTTAAAATTGTGAATGCGGAGTTCCGAGATTTCTTACCGTGCTCGCGATCAGAACTCACGTGGGATTCCCCTTCAGAAATACAGACTCGGCTAAGTTTGGCGGCTTTCGGATTCAGTCGGCTTTTCGTTCCACGCTCCTAGCCACTTCATCTCTTTCCACACTAAGCAAAAGATTTCCAAGATTTCTTCACGAATGCTACATTGCTAAGAGATTTCCAAGAGTTCCTCAAAGATTTCTCTTAAGATTTCCTCGAATTCGTAATTTCTTTGAATTCCGTAATTTCCTTGAATTCCGTAATTTTCTTGAATCCGTAAGTTCCTTGAATTCCGTAAATTCCTTGAATTCCGTAAAATCCTGGAATTCCTTGAGTTCCCTAAATTACATGAAATCATTGAAACCCGTGAATTCCTTGAATCACGTGAGTTCTATGAATTCCGTAAATACAAAGAACTTTGAAAACCCCCGAGTATCAAGTTTTGTGCAAATCAAATCACTATTGGAATTTTCGGACCCGAACTTTTCGGGTACCTTTCTTGCACCCAAACTGCTTTCACAACCCAAAATTTTCGAGTACCGGAACTTTTTCGAGAGTTCGAAACTGTTCTAGAACCCGAAATTTTTGGGTAACCGAATCTTTTCGAGAACTTGCAATTTTTCGAGTTTTCGAAACTACTGGGCCCGGCTCGAGCTCGGCCGAAAACTGATCGAGCCCGGCTCGGTTCGACTCGAAGCGTTAAAAGCTCGAATCGGTCCCGTCGAATATCGGGCTTTGGTCTTTTTGCAAACCCCTAACGATTATGTTTTCAACTTACAAGTCCACGTGCACAGTAAAGGCACAATAAAAACGAGTAAAAGGGTGTCCTATCTGTGCACGTAAAACGTCAGTTGGGTCAGTTGTGAACGTCTAAATGTCGAAGTGCACAGATGGGAGTGTGTCTCATCTGTGCAAGTGCACAAGCACAATTGAGAGGCCGAATGCAATAAGGGCATATAAAATTTTCTCGTGCGAAAGCAAAGTCCCCTGGAGGCTTACAACAAAATTTTCGAATTTTAATTTTTAAATGATATATCTGGATGTGAAATATTATTGCGCCTCTTTTTTCTTTTATATGAAAAGTGGTTACTTCTTTAGTTTACAAATTAAAGCCGAGAAACTGACTTTAAAAAAAAACAATTTTAATCCGTTTTTCACTTCAACTCGCGCTCCGTTCGTCAGTTTTTGGAATTTTTCAATAAAATTTTCAAAAAATGCGCTTTAGGGTATCCTCCGATTAATAAAATAAGAGGAATAAAAAAAAAATAAAAAAATTGTTATTAATTTTTTCCGATGCTCAGCGTGAAACGGACTTTTGTAACTTCCAGCGTTTCGTTTATCGAGCGAGTTTTAAGCAAGGAAAGACTTCTCGCGACAAAAATGCGCAGAAGACTATGATAAAGTTTTTGGGCAAGCTTCAGATCCAAATATTCAATAGTTCAGGAGTAGTTATGATTTTTGTTAATGTCAGCGCTGGAGCTTTCGAGTGTACTATAGGGCTCTGGGGCTTGCCGTCATGACACATTCTCGCGCTAATGAGTTTTTGCTTACAGTACGATATTAATTAAATTTCTTAGTGAATAACAATTTAACGATAGTGAGCTGATAAAACACTCATGAATTTTATTAATTTTTAAATGAAGTTTTGCGGTTTCTTTTGACTTAACTGTAAGATACATACTCTAATGTACATACACGGAAAAAATTAGTTGTTGAAATTTTAAATGACTGAGTCAACCACTCTAGGATAGGGCCAAACGTATGTCATAACCTGTCGTTGTGATTTCGTCGTCTCCTGTGACCACCCATCTCACGGTTGTGAGACGTGGCCATGAATGGGATTTACTAGGTCCTACTGGGAGCCGATGTAATTTTTTAGATGACAGTTGCTCCCAGTGGGACCCTGCTGTGGTTGTTAACCTTTAGTTTTTAATTATATATGTATATATATTGGTAATTTGAACCAAATTTAGAATTTCATGTCTTAAATAAAAAGCTGATTTTTCTATTAAAGCCAATTTTTGGTTCGAAGGGAGCTGCAACAAAAAGGAACCTCTTTTGCTGAAAAGGAACCCAAAATGATAAATTTTTCTGAAGGAACCCAAATTATAAGTTCTAATAGAGACGTTTTGTGGAGAAATAATTTTGTTCCCCGACTCAGTTCGAAGATTTTATAAGTTAATGATGCACTTTTACTTTATAATACAGATTAAATAATATTGAACTTGAAAAAACATAATAAAAAACTAAAGTGATAGCGAGAACATGAGATGTTGCAATGTTTAAGGTTATTTTGAAAACCCGAACTTTCCAACTGCACATTCACCGAAAAGCATGGGCCTACTAAAAATTATGTAATATACACCTGCAATATGGCGTTTATATTAAATTATTTGAAGAAGTTAGGTATTTCTATCACTCAATTTAGTCTGTAAGAAAATCATTTGTTAATATTAATCTGTACCATTATTCATAGTATTTATTGAATTCATTGAATGTATAATTATGTATTAATGCTTCAAGTATATACATTCTGACCCTTTTTTCACATATAGTAAAGTTAAAAAAAATTAAATGGCGGAGGAAACAACTTTGGTATTCCGCTGGCCTGCTCGGTTATGCTAACTGGTAATCCGAGGTAATCCGGCTAATGCAGAGTAATCCGGTTAATGCAGAGTAATCTGGAGTTATCAAAGTAATGTCGGAGTAATCCACTTGTAAACGGGAATAATTCGCTTGCAATACTGAGTAATTAACATTCAATTGGAGTAATCCACTTGTAATCCAGATCCAATCCAGCATAATCCGCGTGTAATTCATATAATTTGGTATAATTTAGGTAATCCAAATAATATCGATTAAATAATGTAATCCAAGTAATCTATCCAGTTATGATGCAGATTCATCCAACCGTAATCTGGGGTAATCCTCTTGTAATGCAGCTAATTTAAAGCAATTTAGATCATCCAAGTATTAAACTTGTAATCCACAGTAATCCAGTAATTCAGAGTAATTAATATATAGGTACTCCACATAGTTTTCAACTATTTCGTTGGAAATTGGTTGATTCTTTTTTTCATAAAATTAATGTTATTAACGGACAATTTAACTATTCCACTCTCTAAATCTGAATCAGTGAAAAGTCACTGATTGTCAGTGAAATCTCACTGATTCAAATAGTTAGAATCCGGTCACTGAAAATCAGTGAAAAGTTACTTATTTATTTAGTGAAAGTAACGCTTTAGAGAGTTGATAGCACTGCACCACGTCAATTTTGCAGTCGTAATAAAATAATATATTAGTAGATTCAATCAAATAATCATTGTAAAAACTTAAACCCCATAAATGTGGCCAAATATTAAAAAAGGCGAAAAGTTTTGATGCTTCTAAAATATAAATGACAAAACACCTCATATTATTTCTTTACTTTCAAGATTCGACGGTCATGTACACACCCGTCAAGTAAATACTTTTTATACGAGTTAGATTATATTTCCCCCGCAGTAAATTCAGCACACCTACAGTCCGAAAATTCATAAATTTGTTAAATTACAAAATTATTTTTGCTACTTGAGTAAAAGAATAACAACAAGGCTTTACTTTAAAACTTAGACGTTATGTCTCACATGATTTACTCTGGTGTTACTGAATTGATTATTGAATAATTCAGGAATATTTGATTAGTCAGTGAAACTTCCAATTACTATTTCAATCATTGAATATTTTCACTGATTCATATTTAAAGAGCATGTTTGGTTCGAAATTGATCTTTTTTAGTTGCAAATACGTCTTTTTCGATAGAAAATTAAATCTTCATTGAAAATTCATGACTTTCGTTGAAATTGAACTATTCGGTGAAAACTTCATCTACTTTGTAAGGAAATTCAATGGTATTGTTGAGAAGTTTTTTTAAATGAAAATTCAATTGGTTTATTGAAAATTGATCTTTTTAGTTTAAAAATTCAACTATTTTGGTAGAATATTAATTTCTTTTTGTAGAAAATCAATCTTCTTGAATAAAAATTCATGTTTTTGATTGAAAACTAAACTGTTTGGTTGAAAATTGTTCTGCTTTGTGGAAAATTCAACGATTTTCTTAAATGGTCATTTTTGAAGTTAAAAATTCTTAATTTTAGTTGAAAATTTAACTAGTTGAATTAAAAAAAAAAAATTATTTTAAATTATTTTTCAACTTAAAATTTAATCATTCCATTTTTTGTGTGTGGAAAATTGATCCTTTTTAGTTTGAAAAGCATGCATTTGCTACCCTCATTTACGGGCCTTCCATAAACTACGTGGTTTCTTCAGGTGGGGGGGGGGGGAGTCGAAGAATGGCCACATTGGTCTACATGGGCGGAGGAGGGTTCCGAGTCAGAGCCCCGCGGTTTTACACATAGGTGGTAAAAAAATAATAAAACGCATGGCCAGAAAACAGAAAAATGTTTAGTGAAAACAATAATGAGTCCAACAATATTACAACACAAAATGAATCAATTTTAACCCAAATATCGGATTCTCAAACCAGAAAGATTAATTGTTTACCCCAAAATAAAAAAAGCGAATTTTCAACAAAATACATGAATTGTCAATTAGTGGATTCCGATAAACCACGTAGTCCCCTAGGGAGGGGGGTCGGGTTGACGAGAATGCCACGGTGGACTACATGGGGGAGGGGGGGGGGGGGGCAAAAAGGGGGGAAAAATGGGATATATTTTATTATATAATTATATAATTATATAATTATATAATTATATAATTATAATAGTCTATAACACAAGGAGATACTTTTGGTATTAATATTTCTTTTATCGCATATCCATAATTGAAATAAAATATACGAATTAAGGGATAATCGAGGTAAGGTTAGAAAAAGTTAGGTAGTGACTATGAAAATGCAGACTAATATCTCTGATTGGAATACATCGTAAGAATATCAGAGTCTTAGTTAAAAAAAATTACAGTATTTGTATGTCGCTGTCTTAAATTTTGTGATGTATTCGAATAACGAAAATTGGTATAGTGTTTTGAAAGAAGCGAAACAAACGCTTTGCAACCTTTCTAAACGACAATACGAAAAAGGAGGGTCACGTGATGTTGTGTTTCACGCTGGCGCTTGGCAAAAAGAAAGACGGGTGGAAGCGTATGAACGCACACTATTTTATGGACTCTAATACTTATACGGATGGAAATTTATTTGTTGACATCGAATTTTACAAATGTTTAGAAGAACTATCTATCAAATCACTTGGAATATCACAAATATCAAATCACATGATATAATTCAATCAAAAATAAGTTCGATTTCAACTTTTTGTTCAACATTAAGCTCAGTTGTTAACTATTTCAATTACTACATTATTCAGTTTACAGTGCTTAATTCTAAAATCTTTTACTTGACAATATTTCTGTTTTATTCATTTCAACGACAAAAACAAGTCAATGGTGCTGAAACAGTTGAAGTGAGGGAACAAATTAATATCGCTGAAACACTTGGTGTCGAAACAAATCCTCCGACGCCGAAAAGGGCTTTTAACTCCAGGGAAGGAACAGACGTTACTATGCATTTGTTCCCTCACTTCAACTGTTTCAGCAACATTGACTTGTTTTTTCGTTGTTTGTTCATTCTTCAATAACGTCTGTTCCTTCACTAGATTTGAAAGTCCTTTTCAGCGTTACAGAATTTGCTTAATCGCCAACGGTTTCAGCAATATTCATTTGTTCCGCCACTTCAACTGTTTCAGCAACGTTCACTTGTGTTTTCGTTGTTTGTTCATTCTTCGATCACGTCGGTTCCTTCACCGGAGTTGAAAGCCCTTTTCAGCGTCACAGGATTTGTTTCGTCACGAAGTGTTTCAGCGATATTCATTTGTTTTTCCGTATTTGTCCTATTCCCGACATCGGATAGTTGGATGAAGCACCAAGGTTCGTGAGAGGCAAGGGGACTCACGTTTAATCAAGCAGCCCGGTCCGTAAGAGGCGGCGACTCACGATAATTGAGCACCTTGGTTCGTGAGAGACGAGGGGAACTCACGTTAACCAAGCATCTCGGTTCGTGAGAGGCAAGGCGACTCACTATAATCAAGCACCCCATGAAAGGGGTTTCAAATCGTACTGTAACCTCCACCTGGTGGGCACTGGGAACTACAATTATTGTAGGCTGACTACAGGCGTTCAAATAGACAAGGGAATATTTCAGTACATTTATCATCCAGATTGTGAAATTTTGAACTCTTAACTGGGTGTCAGCTAAATTCGGAAGCACCTAAAATTTGTTTGTTTTGTTTGATAGTCGTTTCTCTACATACCCATTTCACAATGTACAGCATCCAGTGTACGGTGCCCTCACGGTTTTTATTTTTTTTTAACTATGCTCTACCTTTTCAATCCTTTTGGGGATCAAATATGTTTTAGAACATGAATTAAAGATTTTTTGGTGAAAGATGAAAGTGGTAGTGGGAATAAAACCCATAAGAAAAAAATTTCAAAGCTTTCCAACAAAAATTTTGCAGGTTATATTTGTGGAAAAAAGTTCATAAATTTTTTTCAGCACCCTACTATTGATTCCCACAACATACTTTTTGCTCATCAAAATCGGTCAAGCCGTTCTCAAGAAAAATTACTTTTTCGATTTTCCTTCTAACCCCCATAACTCCCATAAAAATCATTTCTGGTAGATAATACGAGTACCCTAGGATATTTCACTACCGATTGATGCCATCTTATGATGAAAATATGGACATGATCGGGCCGGGGGTAGCACACACATGCTTATCCTGTTATGCTCTTTAAAATTGTTTATAAGAAACGATTTAAGTTGATCAACTGTAAATATAAATTATTTAATGATTTTTAAAACTGAACTGTAGTTCGAATGTTAAAAATTGTGCAATAATTATTTTACAATACGATTCTGAATCTTTTCAAAATAAAAAAATTTACAGATATTAACGTCGTAAATTCAACTTTTTCAATACGAAAGCCCTCCTGTTTGTGTGGCGCCCCTGAAGACACTTGGGCACCCCCTGGAACAACTTTGTATACGGATATATTTTTATAAACATAGATATTGAACAATTGATGAAGCACAACCAAAAATCTTTTTATCTCAGTCTATTCTCAGTTTCCTATATTGCTGGATCAGCTGATTAATCATTGATAAAGTATTTTTGAGAACAGATTTTACATGTTTCTGTCATTTATTGACTCACAAACTACAATATTCCAAAATCGTAATAATACGTAAAACAAATCAATTTCTCACCTCACGAAATTAACCGAACAATGTTAAAGTGTTTTAGGAAAAATATTTGCATCAATTTCTAGAAATATAACTTCCAAACTACGTTATTATAAATATAATATCATAGATATATTTTGTAAGGGTGAAGTTTTGCGAAAATTTTGACAGGATTTGACAAAACTACTAGTCAAAACTAAAGTTTTAAATGTTCAAATTAACGACATATATCTTTCTCAACCGAGACTTGTATTCAAATATTCTTCCAGCTCTCTCAATATTTTCTGAACAAAAAGTTACACAGTAAAAAAAAGGATCACTTTTGTTGAAGATCATTTTGCTCCAACGATCATTTGACTTTCGAGATCATAATGATCTGTCTATTCGGATCATTTTGATCTGATTTTACATACATACATACAGACAGACAGACACATTCGTAAAAACCTGTTTTTTGGGTTCAGGGGGTCTCAAAACGTGGACCGCTTGAGTCTTGAGTCGAATTTTCGGAATCGACCCTAGCTGTGATGGAATCGAAAAAAATCGAACCGAGCCAGCAGTTTAGATTGAATCGAATTTATATATTCTTCATAAAAAATTAGTTTGTAGCTAAATTTTTTTTCTAACAACAGTTGTTTGATAGTGTTCTTTAAACGTCTTTATAATATATCTTCATTCTTCTCCAATCTTAATAAACAATGGCTCGTTTTGTTCTTTAAAACATTCTCTACAATTCAACTCGTTGCATTCTGCTAAAATAATTTTTTTATTGAACAAATTCTAAACAAATTATTTTTATCAAAATTCATCGAGTATAATTGTAGAGAATGTTTCACAGAGAACAAAATGAGCCATTGTTTGTTAAGTTAGGATGGAACTTCTATTTATAAAATGGGATTGTTTAAATATCTTATTTCTGAGAAGACTGAAAATTAAATTAATAATATTTTAAGTATTACAACTTTCCTTAAATCACCAGAATCAAAGTCGGGCATGGGGGGTTTAATTCTGGCGTGCCAACACGGAGAAAAATGGAAGCTCAGTTTGGCCATCTAGGTGTGCAGACAGATTATATTGAAGGGTCAACAATAGGACAGCCCTTGAAGATGGCTAAAGCGACTATCTCTAGAAGGCTAAAACAAGAGGTTCAAATCGATTTTCTCAGAGTGTCCACTTGATCATCTCGGACGGTCGACTCGAATGTCATAGAGAGTCGAACTGATCATCACTGAGGGTGGAATTGACCAGTATAAAGGGTTGAATCGCTCATCATAGAGGGTCGATTTGATTATCCTACATTTCCTATATTTGTCGTCCTTTTTCTACTTATTCCAGTCTCTCTCTTATAAGATACTGGAAATTATCAAATGAAGTGGAACCTGTAAAACCTGTGTTGCATTGAATTATAAGATTACAAATATTGGAGTGAATTCAGAAACCAATATTCCACATCTCGTTACTTTCTACATCGTCAATGAATGCTAAATTTTTTTGCACGTTTTCAGTACGAAACGACACTTTGACAACAAATTGATAGCTGAGCGTCCAGTTACGTCTTTATCCTTAATCCCTTGGAAGCATCAAATTTGACGTTGCAAATTCAAGAGAATAAACTTATTCACTTTTCATCATTTTCTCTCTTATGCACTTCACTCTCCACGCATGTTCACAATATCAAAAAGCAGTTCAAACTTGTTAAAAATATGTTTAAGTTCAATAAACAGAAAATGTGACGCTGAACGGCTCAATGACAATCACTCACTCCGAAATTGCTCTGAATCACGGTGCTGCCAACTCTCGTATCATTTCACCTGCATCCAACGGGTCGGAAACCGGATTGGTTAAGGTTGGCGCGCTTATTTGAAATGATTAAATGTTAAAAGCAATTTTATACAGCAAATAATAAGAGTAAAGTTATTAAAATTAATTCTTTGCTCACAAGAAGGACTTGTAAAGTAAAATTTAAATTACTTATCAGATTTTTTCCTTGGAAATAAATGATCGATTTTAATTTTAAGGAAAGGAATATTTTTTTTATCTTAAATATGAATTTACAATAATTCCTAAAATTCCGATGCACTTCATATTTATCATTTGTTGTGAACATTTGACTTATACATTTATTCATTTTAAACGAATACGCCAACGGTAACTAATCAGGTTGGCCCTCCGCGATGGGTGATTTGTTCTTCGGTGGATGGTCGAAATGAGTGAAAACAAGATGATCGTATTAACCATCTCTATAGGATACATTGATTATCCTTGATAGTGAGTCTGACCTTCTTATAACAGTCAGACAGGCCATAAAATGAGAGTCTCTCTGACTATATCGTAAAATTCCGAAAGGCTTCTTAGACCATCTAGAAGAACGGACTGGCTCTCTAAATTTTGACCCTCTAACTTTGACCATCCATTTTTCTCCGTAAAGAAAGTGTCATTTCCCCTTTAGCATACTGTCGCCATATTTTAAGCCAAGACATTCTCTATGAAAGCTGCAGAACGAGTCATACCCACCCCGAGCACATAGGGCACATACTGTCTAGTTCTGCAACTCACGCGGGAAAGACGTACAACCAAAGCCACAGTGAGGCACTGTGAATGCTTTCGTACAATCTCTGTCACTCTTACGGCATTAGCCTAGCAGTAGGACTCTAGGACCGTGTCAAAATTCGAACAAACCTCTTTTTTCTAACATGTGATGGAGATAAAAAGCGAGGTCCGTTCGATCTTCGACTTCGAAACGGCCCCGGAGTCACTCTGCTGATACTGCTCCGCCAAACGCTCGAAGGGAAATACAGTCAAATGTCCAGAACAAGAAGTGCTGAATATACTGGAACTACAATATATTCTAGAAAATTGTATCGGTCGTGCCCTCGAGGTCTGACATAGTTCTCCGTGACTTTGAGAAACGTACCATGTTTGTTATCGAATTTTCGATGCCAGCCGACAAAAACATCACAGCCAAAGAGAATGAAAAGAAAGAGAGGTATAAAGACTTTATAAAGGAATTTTGACGGTTTAACCAGAATATACCGTTGGCCTAGTCATCCTGATCATCGGTGATCTCGGAGGTGCCAAGCTTTCACTATTTCATAGCCTGAAAAGCATCCCTATGTGTCATCGAAATACCGAGACACTTGCGGGGAAAATGCAGGAAATGGTCGTCCCTGGGTCACTTCGTGTCATTAGGATGCACATGGCTCTTACTGGACCGTCGTATAAAGTCCGTCACACAATTTTTCCCCTCATCTCACGGTCATTAGACTTGCACGGAGAAAAATGTCTAGTTGGGGTAACAAGAATTCTGGTTAGCCCTACTAGACAGTCTAGTAAAATATGAACCGATGTGAATGATACCGCGTGCATCCCAAAAAACTGTGGCCACGACCTTGTTGGCCGACAGACCCACCTTGGCCTTCTATGGTGCACGTTCACCCGGAGAAACCCACTTTTTTTATTGTTCCTTGGTCTCAGATGTGTTGTGGTGTATCCATGTTTCGTCCACGATTAGGAAATGACGCAAAAACTCGTTCGGATTGAGGCTGAACATCGCCAAACACTCCTTTGAATTGGACACACGATTGCGCTTATGGTCGAATGTGAGCAATCGCGGCACCCATCTCGCGGATAGCTTTTACATGTCCAACTATTCATGTAAAATGTAATTTACCCGCTCAGTTGAGATGTCTACAGCCTCAGCTAACTCACGCATTTTCATTCTATCGTCCAATATCATTCCATGGATTTTATCGACGATTTCTGGCGTGATGACCTCTTCTGGGCGACCTGAACGTTCGGCGTCACTTGTGCTGGTACGACCATAACGGAACTCAGTATACCACTTCTTAACCATTCAAATCGATGGTGCAGAATTCCCATAGTATTTATCAAGCCTTCGCTTGGTTTCAGTGATGGTTTTTTACGCAAAAAATAATGCTTAATCAGCTCACGAAATTCACTTTTTTCCATTTTCGTGAACATTCACGAGGTTCTCGCCTTTCAATGGCTATCAAACACAAAATAAATGTCGCAGCTTGCTCAAAATTTAACAGTAGTCTATTCATAGATGGCGTTGACGGGATCAGTGGTGCGTTTGAAGTTACTGCGCAAAAAAATTCAAAAAGTCACTGACTTATCAAACAGCCCTCGTATGTCGGTACTTTTATTTAATCTGTTGTGTCTTTAACTTTTTTCCAGGGCAGCAAAATGTCTTTTGCTTGGCGCCATCCAAAAAGAAATTAAAAGTCCTGGGGAAAGCAATTCAAAGCTTTTCATTTTAAATTATATTTTTACTATAATGAAGAAGTAAGCATGTTCGTTTTAACTGGTGCCCTGACGTGTGCTGGGCAAAATCTTGGTTCGGAAGAGCAAAGGCAAAAAAAAAAGAGCCTGAAAACAAAATCTGAGAGAGTCCCGCTTTTGGTTTAAATACGATTTTAAAATGAGATTAAATTGTAATGAAGTTACAATTTAAAATTCGGGCGTGATTTTTCTAAACGCGAGTAAAATCACGCGGATCAATATCGAGTACGAAGGCCCGGAACCAGAAGGGAGCAATCGTATCAGCTCGCCACTGTTCGGGAACACTCAGCTCGAGGGAGCTCACTTCCAACGAGAGGCGACACGGTACACTGGTGCGGGCAAATATACAGTCGACCGGTACAAACGAAAAGTGACAGCGTACGACAACGTCTCCGCGCGTTAAAAAGCGATTATGAGCGGTTTCTAAACAAATAAAAAGGGGGAAATACACTAAATTAATAGGAAAATGATCTCGGGTGGATTTTCACGAAAAATAATTTATTATTAAAATTTTTTTTATAGTTTCATACAGGTCGTTAAAATTCGTCGTAAAAATAAAAAATAAAAAAATTTCGTAGTCAGGTGCAGCATAGGTTCGGTTCTCGCGATGGGAATAATCTTTTTTTACGATCATTCTCCTTCGTTTTGACAAAACTGAGTTCGATTTTTACGATTTTGATAAAAATGTAATGAATCTGAATGGAGTGAAATTTTTTAAAAATATTATCCTCCTCATGATTCAACATCTCTTTGGATTTTAATAATTTTTCGGTTGAGCGGGATTTTGTCAATTAATCTATTTGTTTTTATTTTTCGCTTCGTTTAAAAATAAAAACAAAAATGGCCGAACAAGGTAGCAGTTGGTTATTTGTTGAGTAGGCCGTATGGACGACAGCAGATAAAGACACGTCAAAACAGGTCCCATTCGAATCGCATAGGCGTCCAATCGAACTTGATACTTCGGTAATGACAGACGAGACATTTATGTCAGGGGGAAATAGCACCCCTTCCGCGGTTCGTAGAAGTGCATCTCTGAATGGGATCTCGGGATCCCACCCTCCACAAATTCAAAATAAATATGCACCCTCGGAATCCAGATCATTTAGTGGGGGTACTGTTCGAACCCCAATTGCAACAACTACTACAGTTACCACCAATACAAATACGTTGGTCACTGGTAGAATAGCAGACAACAGACCCACTATTATCCAAGCCTTAATTTTTAACCAAAGTACGGAAAACTTTGCGTGGCCAACAACGCCACCCTTAAGACAGGGGGGGGGGCGAATGTTTTATGAATAATGAGGGGGTACCTTTTCATTCCGAATCACGGATGTTTAGTAGACCGCAATCACCGGAAATGGAAAGGTTAGTTAACGTTCCGACAAAAATTCGCAAAAGTTTACCAGTCTCTAATTTTTCAAGGTTTGTCACAGAAGGAAATTTTATCCCTGAAATTCAACCAAAAAATTTAGGGATGGGTGGTATCCCAAGGGGTATACCGGAAACACAACCCCCCCTCTCCTCAACGGCTCATGTAGATACGGGTAGACTTGCAGATTGTGAGGGACGGGATAGGTTATATTTGGAAGGTGTTATACATTTTCAAAACTCCCGTCCAACCCCAAGTCTTAATATGGCTCAATTTTTGCCGCAACTGGATTTAAATAATAAAACAAGTGTGACACATTTTTCAAATTATATATCGAATGAGACGAGACCGAGGCCAACTAATCAGGACATATTAGTGGCAACGAAGACATTTTTTGCAAATAATATAACATCGGGACAAGCGGATCACAGGAGTGGTTACGGTATACGGAATGAAACCTACGAGGGGTTAAATAATCTCTATTCTGAATTTCGGGAAAATAGAAGAGATTTTGGTTATCAACCAAATGAACCCATCAGGTACGGTGCCTATCGGGGTGACATTCCTAGGGAGGTCCCACAAGGTAGTTTCTACGGTCAACCTCATAAGACTGTGCTTTATTTCTATAAACTGCAAAACCTCAACAGGTTATGGGCCCAGCACGCTTCCACTGCGCGAACTTGTTACAGTGTTTATAGTGATTGTGTATTCTTTCTGCGAGTGATAAATGAAGGATTAACGAAAAAGAAAACGGAGTGAGAAAAATTCCAAAAAGGACGCTCCGGGTCACGAACTGCGGAAGAAATAAATTGAGACAAGGTTTTAACGAATTGTGACTATAGCGAGTGTTTATTATTTCTGTGAGTGATAAGTGAAGGATTAACAAAAAGGATAACGGAGTTAGGAAAATTCCAAAAGGACGCTCCGGCTCACGAACTACGCAAGAGGGACGCTCCGACTCACGAACTGCGGAAGGAACGAATCGAGACAAGGGTTCAACGAATTGGTAAAGTTTATTTTAAACGATATAGTTTATTTGATTGGATGCATGCATGATTATTTAACGATGATATAACGAAAGATAATTATTTGAAAAATTATTATACGAAAGTAAAAGCATAAACACGACAGAAACGTATTAATGCAGGAATTAATAAATTAAAGTGCATTCATTGAACAAAATCTACGCATATAACATTAACGTGCTATAATATAAGACGAAAATGTGTGCGTTTTTCTATTTTCTTTAAACGGGTCGATTCCTCGGGGTAGCATCAAGCTTGAGTGGACTCTGAGTCATCAGGAGTGGGTTTCCACCATCTTTCGGAGTCTGCAGCGGGCGATTCTGCAGACTGGGACTCGAAAAATATAACGGGACTCGTTCTGCGCCGACGTGCGACGCAGGGTGGAATCAGTGAAACGAAAAGCGGGACTCAGGCGCGCAGAAATAAGGTTGCTTGAATTTTCCGGGCGAATCGACTCTTGAATCGATCTTTACTGATCGATATAATCGACTTTTGCATCGATCTTTATTGATCGATTTCAATCGATTTTTGACTCAATCCTAAATGATCGAACTCCTAGGGGGTAAGGAAGTTTCGATAACATTGAATCAAACCTATAACCTAAAATAATCGATTATTAAACGATCGGAATTATTAAGAAGTAACATGAACTTCGATAAAAACAAACGACTGGTTAAAATATTTCAATAAATAAACGTATAAAGAAAATGTAAAATATATACAAACGACTGTTTATCATGAATAGCGAACGAATTGTAAATTATATAATTGTGCAACAATAAAGATAAATAATTTTTTATGTATTATTTTACTTATGACGATATCAAGTAACGAAACGACTGGATGACGATGTGCGATAATAATTACTGTTTAATAACAAAAGATTGATATACATAAATTTTTAAGTGTTTGATTATCTCAAAACTTTAACTTAATAACCGTCTTAAAAGAACCAGTCACTTATTAATTATAAATAAATAAACGAATACGTTCAAGGGATCTGGAATAAAATTACAAACGATATTCAATAACAATTCTATCTTAGACACAGAAAAACCTGCTTCTCGGGTGATCGGATACTCTTTTCCTTGTCGTGATAACTGGATAAAGGATCTGCATCACTAGGATCATTACAGAAATGTGTGATAGTAGCATGCATGAAAGTGTGATCCGTCTCGAACTTCAGTGCTTGCTGTGCGGCATTGAGGCTCAGAGACACTGTCTCGGATTTTATGAATTTAATTAACGATGAGTTACGACAATTTGCAAATACGGTATAAGATCGGAAATCAAATATAAGTTGATGTTACAGATAATAACAGTATATCTGTAAACGGGGAAGGCAAGTTATGACAAAACCCGAGCAAAACCGAGAAGCCGGCGATGGTCCACATAAAGGGAATAGTCAAGTGACTGTTAAGGAACACGCGAAAAATATGAGTGCTCCAATTTCAGAGGAGATTGCCAAAATTGATCAGAACTCAGGTAAATTGACGAACTTGAACATAATATCTCTGTATTAACCTTAATATGAAACGTATCGCAAACTATTGAAATTAACCATAACGAGAGAATAACGACGGTCATTTTTTTTATAAATAATTATAGAAGAGTAACTATTATGAGAAAATAACAAACAAGACAATAACGATAACGAAAAGAATAGTCGAAATAACGACAGGATGAACGAACCTGCTAATTATGTGTCTGATTTTGTAGGAAAGCCAGATCCCAGCAAAATGATTCCAGAAATAACATCAGGGAGTAACTCTGACGCGCAATGTAAAGGAACTGCAAAATACGCGGCATTGCAGGAAATGCTTAATAAAACAATTCAAATGCAGCTTGAAACCCAAGCTGAAATGGCGCAAATTTTAAAAGAAAGACAGGCGGAAACGATTGCTAGTGAGAAAGCAGGTAAAAATGTCGAGAAAGCGAAGCCGGAAAAAAGGTCGGTTATTAACATCCCTGCTGGAAACCCGTCAATAATTGCAACCCAAAATTTTGCCAGCATCCCTGCAGGAAACCCTTTGATTCTTGAGACCCAAAATACAGTAGATCCGGGAGACTTTATCAGAAAGATAATCCGCGAAGAACTGAGTAAACTCGAATTTAACAAAACGTCTCAAAGGAATTCGGCTCCTGAACAGGCACAAACTGAACAAACTATGAAAGAAGCCATTCGAATCGAGTTGTTCAATAAAAATAATAACAGCACAAAAAGGGACTACAAGCTAGTTCCCCAGGTCAAATTCGAAGTCGGAGTTGCGTTCAAATGACTTGCTTTATATAATAGATGAAAAAATAGAACCCCCGGTAGGGATAAATTACAAAATTAGAGAAAAACATTTTCACAGCGTTAGAGATATTTTAATAAATCGAATTGATCATATATACCATTCTAAAATCCTAACAATTCAAGATCCTAATCAAATCCTTAAAGTTTTAAAAGAATTTAAACGATGTGAGACAAACCTGACGAGCGTGAGCATAAGACGGCAATTGTATTCTATGGAATTTCTTATGCACTTTACATTTATTATTTGTTGTGAACATTTGACTTACACATTCAATCATTTTAAATAAACACGCCAAAGGTAACTATTCAGGTCGGCCCTCTGCGATGGGTCATTTGCTCTTCCGTTGATGATCGAAATGAGTGAAAACAAGATGTTCGTATTGACCATCCTGAAAGGATACCTTGCTTATCCCTGATAGTAAGTCTGGATTTCTTATAATAGTCAGACTGGTCGTAAAATGAGAGACTCTCCGACTATGTAAAAAAAATTCTGGATGGCTCTTTAGACCATCTTAAAGAACGGACTGGTTCTCCTAATTTTGACCCTCTAACTTTGATCATCCATTTTTCTCCGTGGAAATTTCTCTTTCCTGAAATTTTAAAGTCATGAATCAGGAACTATTTTTATAAAGTTTTATTTTAATATTCATTTCAGAGGTTTAGAAATCATAATTGATAACAAAAATGTACCATCTATTACCAGTTGCTGTGCCTCCTTTAGAATACAACTTTTGATTTCTTTGCAGTAAGCAAAAACTTTAGGCACATAAATCACAGGAAAATCGCCCACAAATGTGTCGCTAATAAGTAATATCGGTACGTGACATAATTTTATACTCGGATCTGTTTCAATGCTAATTATTTAAATTTATCAATTTAAAATTGTCAGCTAACATATTTTTTGTTATACGTGCACAAAAAATTCTACTTTGAACGTCTGTTTAGCAACCACAAAATTCTAAATTCCACATGAAATCATTATTTCCGTATATTAAAAGTTCGTTTCATAGATGTCCTTGATATTTTTTCACGCAAAAAATATATTTCTTCACGCCAATCGACGCCTGCCGCCAGCTTCTGGCAATAAAAAGAATCAGTAGAAACTCGGTAAGCGACTTTTTCAACTGCGCATATGTATCGAAAAGCGCGGATCTATTTGAAATCAATAAATACTACCAATAATAATACAGATGAATACTTGAAACTCGTATTTATATATACTGTAACTCGTGCGTAATAATATTTGTAACTCATGCGGCGCCACTGTTGCTCAATATACTATTTAGTAGAAAGCTGATTATATTTGCTGCCATAACAATATAAAAAGCTGAAGCAAGTTCGTCATACATATTTAATATAAAAGTTCACCATTTCCCCATTATAATCAAAAAGTCTGGGGTACTTTTCGCGAATTTCGCTAATAGCTGGTGTCTCCTTTGTAATCCACTGTCTTCTATTGTTGAAAGTCTCTTTCAACAAAGAAATAAGGTTTTCTTTTTCTTTATTGTTCGGCATCGTGTATGCCATTATATATGTCTGAATTTGTGTGCTAACTTCTTTTGTGATTTGAGTTGTGTTTCTGATTCGGAAAATGGTATTTAAAAATATTTGTATGCACTCTCTGTAGAGAGTAAAATTTCATAACAGCAACTGAACAAAAACAATGATCGCAAATCAATTGGAAATAGGCATGTATTAACACGCATATTTACTTATATTCAGATATTAATATTTATATTTCATCTATATTACAATATACTTACGTTTTACTTTTTTCTGTTTTCTTTTGTCCAATTTATAATTTAAAGCTTTAATCTAAATGATAATTTCGGTAATCTCTTTATTGAACAAATTCCCTTTTTTACGATAATACAATAAATATTTGTTTAATCTGGGTATATACTATAATATCCACTTCCCCATTTAATATGGAGAAGCCACTCCCAATATTGGAAGCTGTCCTCAGGACTTTAATCCAGTCATTCCCGTTGGATAGGCAACTTCATCTCAAATTATGTTTCCCTGGTTGATGGTGTATCATATTACTCTTGACCAAAGAAAGACTATTTTGCTTGAAAAAGGATTATGCTCTTATCGCAACATGTTGTGCAGTTTGAACCTCACCTCGGTCAATGCCTATCTGGACCTTGCTCATAATTTATGCTCGCATCCCTTTGCCATGTTATCCCAAAGGTAGTCTCTCAAAATTAGCATATTAATAAGAAACTCTGTGACAAGGGCTAGGAAAGCAGGATTAATCTACAGGAAAATCCTGAGCCCGCATTACCATGCCAAGCCAAAAGCGGCAAGGGTCGTCGTCCCTGTTGTTCCTCATTCACAGGCAGAATCCTCGGATCCTCCTCAGATCCTCTGCAATCCTGATTGTCGACTCTCCGCATTTAGAACTCAATGAAGCGAAACTTATTATCACAATCATAGAGGTGAAAAAAAAAACGAAAAAAAAGTCAGGGAAAGTGTTGCTCAGCCTCAGCCGGATAGTGCAACTTGGAAATGGTAAAGTCGAACGTCTTGTACTCTCTGGAATAGAAGCTCCAGCAGTTTTAGCTTGGTTTTATTAGAAATATAATTGAAAAAAAATTCTCAGACAATTTGATCACATCAGAAACACTATAATTGCACGACTATACAAAATTTTGTGGAGATATTATGAATAATAAATGGCTGACATAGAAAACAGTGATTTTCAACATGAAAAAAATATGACTATCACATGTCGAAATACTATTTTTTATTGGTAAGTTTTCACAGAAAAAAACCAGCTGCAACAAAAAGGAACCTTTCTTGCTGAAAAGGAACCCAAAATGGTAAATGGTTTCTGAATGAACCCAAAGTATGGACTGACAGGGTTCCAATGGAGCCCTTTTTTCCTCGCTTTTTTCACTTCTGCCTTGACTCACTACGAAGATTTTACAAGCTTATGGTGTACATTTTACTTTGTAATTCAAATTAAATAATATTGCACTGGGAAAAATTTAATGAAAAAACTAAAATTATAGATATTAGTCATTCTTGAAAGGAAGATAGTGCACGTGAAATATGACAGTTTTTAAAGTTATGTTGAAAATCCGACGTTTTCAACTGCGCATGTACCAAAAAAGCGCGGTACTATTTAAAATTATATAATATACACTTGCACCTTAAACCTATATAACTATCTACCCTTCACCTATATACCCATCCACACATCACTACTTTCCAACCGAGCAATTCACGCCTACCCCGAAGTGGAAACGGCTTAATGATATAATAATAATAATATATGATTTACTATTTGTCTAATGTCTTATCTGACCCGGATTTGGCGTCGTCTGAGCTGTCTAGTCTTGACCTCTCTATTTAGGCTCAGATCTGACGCTGGTCAGCTCTCTATAACATACAAATTTTCAAGTGCCAATGAGCTTTGACTAATTATTGAACGTATTGATAGTTCTTCAAATATATTATCTTAGATGTTAAATATGACGATAAAAAACGCATTCGTAGAAAATTCGCAAACACACAACCTGACAATTTTTAGAAAATATTGAATAAAATTTGGCTCATTGGCACTTAAAAATTTGTATGTCACAGAAAGCTGACCAGCGCCAGATCTGAGCCGGAATAGGAGTGTCAAGACTATACGGCTTAGACGACGCCAAATCTGGGTCAGCTCAGACATTAGACTGCCGGTCAATTAGACTTATCTAAAATGAGGCCATCGGCCTCTTGATTTCAGCATGCTTTAACATAAATGTGGTTAATATAGGGGCTGATGAGTTTAAAGAACTTGCTCATCGAAATAAACTTTCCGCTTGTTTAGTCAAGTAAAGCAAATACCACTTAAAGCAAGCAACGTGCATCGAATGCACTTTTTAAAGCAATGAAAAGTTACATGTTATTTTCCTCTTCCTTTCTCCGGAATCGCGTAAGTGTACACATTGCAGTCTATGGATATTCGACACCCATGGAATTCAAAACGGTGATCATGTGCCCATGAAATTGAAAGCTGTATGGATGGTATAATTCGTCTAACCATTGATTCACTTGCTATTTCATTATCATTAAAAAATGACACTAATTATTTTTTCATGTACAATTCTGCAATAGAATTTGTAATTGAATTTTTATTAAAATTTTCATTTTTATTTGCATAAAAATGAAAATTCAGTCCTCTAAAAAAGAAAATGAAAATGGATAATTATTTATAGGAGAGAAAACCCCATTAAAAAAATGAAAAATCATTCAAGTTTCAGTTTGGAGACACCTTTGATTTTAATAAGAAAACAATAGCCGAAGATTCTACCTGGTTTTACCTTCTAATTCAGTTACAGACTCATTGAGGCAAAGTTGTCAAATTATAGGTATTCTTACTACCACACTACCAAGATGAAACATACGTGACATCGTGAATTTTCCATTTAAAAAAAAAAAAATATGCATCTTCTATTTTCATGTGGTCTACAATATGGATAACAAAGAGAGGTTGCGAGATGTACGTCGCCGATTCGACCAGAGCTTCACAGCGTGAAAGTACATAAAAATCCATCAGGTGCGTATTTTTTCTTCCGATCCAATTGGCTTTAGTTTCTGAGATATCGAGGTTTGAGTATTTATGCTCGAGTGCTCGACTCGCTACTGTAACCGATAAATGCATAAGCGCGAAGTCCACGGTTTGGGCTCTATAGTGAAGAGTTTCGCGCTCAAGCTCAAATACTCAAACCTCGATCATCGAAAACTAAGGCCCATTGAATGAAAATAAAAAATACGCAACTATTGGATTTTGATGCACTTTTATCCTGTAAAGCTCCAGTCGAATCGGCGACGCACATCTCGCGGCCTCGCCTTGTAAGTTTAATATAAAAAATTCGAAATACATATTTATCACTTATTAAAGTTGCAATCATTTTATTGTCATATTGCTATCTTCGCGAATCATATGCAGATCACGATTTTTGTCTGTCGTGAATGAAGATATGCATCTTGAAATTTCCTCATATTTCACTTGTTTACATCAGAAGATGCAGAGGAAAAAAATTTTAAAGTGTATCCTGCATTAGAAAAAAAAAGAATCCTATTTGTAAGTTATCTTATAAATTGAATAGCGCTCTGAATTAAAGTTAATATCTTATTGTATTAAACCTAATCAAAAATTGTCAATACTTTTTTGAACCTATTTAATTCAATTTAGATCAAATATTTGGTTTGGTAACCGAGAAATGTTTACCTTTTCTGAGACCACGTTTAACGCGCTACTTATTCAAAGTCATATTAATTACTGGTTCACAAGTCTCATTCATACCCCGCTCGCGATAATTGCAAATTCTAAAGCCATAATGCTTACTTTATTGCAAAGTGCTACGGGTATTAATACAAATGAGTGATCCTTAAACAGTGTCCAGTGTTTTGTCTTTTCGGATTATTGTGAAATGAAGTGATTTTCCCGGCTCGATCGTCCTCTGGTGTTATAGGAAGTAACGAGTTGAACGACATACATCTCCAGTTGCATAAGTGGTCGTAGCTTCCAGAGCCTACACCTGGGTATCCAGAAGTGCTATACATATAGATTTGAAATTTGCACCTTGAATTAAAACGAAAGTAATAGTTCCAACGAAAAACTAAAAGCAGCCCTGGATTCGTCTCAGCCATATCTCTAGGTATTTTTTTTTTTATCTTTTTATAAAAGTCATTTTATAAACAAATTCATTGTTACTAAACATTGTGCCTTTATTATAAACAACAGTATGAGCCTTAAAGAAATTCTAACTACATAGGGAGATTCCTCACTACCATATCTCTCGGAGTTTTTTTCATTTTTTCAATAAACAAATTTGAAGTTACTTTCTAAAACATAATGTACACTAAGGTATCATAATTGGCAAAAAAATTTCAATAATGAACAAAAGTTGGTTTGAACATTGTGTTTACCCCCTCCACGTTCATACCATCACGCAACCCCATGGTGCATATAGATTTGAATATTGAGATATTCTTATAAATAAAACCATGAGTCCCATCAAAAAACTGAAGATACCCCTATATTCATCTCGGCAATATCTCCAGGTATTTTTTTCATTTTTTGAAAAAAGTCATTTTAAAGGTATCAAGACCTTAGAAGAGAGCTGCAACGACTGTACCCAAAATATTCGGTACGAGTAATTGTCCTTGTTATAGGTGCTCTCGGAGGTGCGAAACTATCACTGGTTCGTAACCTTAAAGCCATACCGGCGTGCCAAAAATATGCCACGGCACTTGCGAATTGGATGCAGAAAGCTGTCATCCTTGGGTCGCGTCGTATCCTCAAAACACAAGAGAGTTTCGCTGGCCTGTCGTTGTGATTTCTTCGTGTCCTGTGACCACCCATCTCACGGTTGTGAAACGTGGCCATGAATAGGATCTACCGCGATCCTACTTGGAGCCGATGTCATGTTTTAGATAACAGTTGCTCCCAGTGGGACCCTGCGGTGGTTGTTAACCTTTAGTTTTTAATTATATATATATCAAATATATTATTATTGTATAGTCTATTGTATTGATTTTTAGTTATTTTTATTTTCTCAATGGCTTGAAAACGCATGTATTAATTTGTATTTACATACCATATAGAATCATCTCCTTCATACATTTTGTGATATTCAGTTTTACTCGTATGTAAGTGAAAAAAAATGATTGACAATTAAAGTTTGAACTGCAATTTTTCATAGTACTTATTAAAAAAATGTTGACCATTGATATTTTCTCATAATACTTGTAAAAAAAACCCGTGCAGCAAGGTTTAGTCAAATTGGTTTTATTTTTACAATTGTGATCTGACATATTGGATTCACCATTTTTAATTCTGATACTTTGAGTTCGGATCTGAAATTAACGACCCGATAATTCCCAAAATAACAATTCTCAATGAAATTGGTTTAGTTTTTACATTGATGGTCCGCCATATTGGATTTTCCACTTTGAGTTATGATATTTTTAATTTGGATTGGAAATCAGTGACCCCAGAAACCTTGGAACACTCCTAATGATGAAATTGGCTTCGATATAAATAATGCACTCCTTTAAGGATTAAAATGGCAAATGCAATAGCATTTTTCTCAGAATCCTGAAGTTTTGCATTCATTAGCAGGCTGGATTTGGAATCAACATGCAACAAATTATTTAAAAACGTATGTAGAACATGAAAAATGATATACATACGCCTGTGGTATTCGATAAACGAAATTTAAAAAAAAACATTGCTGATTTCTACATAGATTTTCAAGGTCCACCTTCTTTCTTTACACGTTCTTTATATTTTTTCTATATTAGCTAAAGACTTACCTTCAATTCAAACACAAAAATTATCCCTCTAAGTCATTCCTATCAAAATTTCTACGATTTTGAAATGAAATTCAACCAAACCGACCATAGTGCACCGGCAAGTACGCTCCTTGTCGGCTATTTTCTTCTCTGGGTGTGAAGTTTCGAAAAGCATATATCAATTTATTTTTATTCCTCGATTACTTAAGTGGCTATAAAGGCCGTTCACAGCTATATTTTGATGCTCTGGATTACGAATATGGTCAAGAAAATACGTTTCAATATCATTTTCAATTAGAATAGTAAGAAAGCGACGTTTTTTTGGGCAGTGGAACCACACTACACGAAAAAATGTACCACCCACCCTGGATTTTATAATTCTTCTCCGGGAGAGAATCATTTTGGAGTAACCCCCACCAAGTTACAACCACCCCCGTTCCAGGAGACCCTCGTTTTTGATATCCCTTTTCGGAGTGCAAGTGAGTTAGCCGACAAAAATCGCCAGTCACAACCTCCCCCCTTGCCAGGCCGCGTCACTAACCCTTACAAATCTTCCATGGGGGTTGGGAAGGCACCCCTGTGACTGATCACAGAAATAATTATGGTCATACTCTTTTCAACGTCTCCTGGGAAGCAGATAAGCACCCCTGTGATTGATCACAGAAATAACGTTCATCACAACCCTGACACTTTCCAACGTCTTGTGTTGGTGTGGGTGAGCGCCCCTGTGACTGTTCACAGAAATAATGTTGTTCAAACCCCTACACCTCCCTAAGTCTCTTGGGGGGAAGAAAGGACCCTTATGATTCATCACAGAAATAATTCGTCACATTCCAAATCCTTTCCAAAGTCTCGTGCGGGCATGGGAAGGCACACCTCTGCATAGTGTCACAAAAATAATATTGGTCAAACTCCTTTCCCCTTTGCAACATATCGTGGAGGGAAAGCACTTATGTGACTGTTCACAGAAATAATGCTGGTTAAACTCCTACCTCTTTCCGACGAATTGTGGGAGGCGGAAAGGAGCCCCTGTGGCTACAGAAATAATGTTGTTTGAAACCTTACCCTTTCCAACGTCCCGTGGGAGCGGGAAGACACCCTAGTGACTATTCACAGATATAATGTTGGTCAAACCCCTACCCTCTTCTAATGTCTCTATGATTTTTTTCAGTGATTATTTAGGAAAATACTTTCAATTACACCCCTGAACTTTTCCAATGTTTGTCAGGCTGTGAAGTTAACTAGCAGAGTGGCCGATACCGAGCGCCAAACAAATTTGGTCTACGCTCAACGAATTTGAATGACAAAAAAAGTTGAAATATCATTTTCCTTTTTATAAATGTGGTTTTTATCAGTTTTTATCTTAAAATTAATATTTCAAACATTTGCATTGTCATTTCCGTAATCGGTGCATTAAAATACATTGACTTTCGCTGTTCCTGCTTCTCGCGAAAAACAGCCGGCAATGGGCTTTCTTGCCGGCGCGGCATAAAGTACTTTTTCCGGCACCGGCCGTTTAGACTTCACCTATTTAATAATCCTTCATTTTCATATTATAGACAAAAAAGTATTTCAAACACAGAAAAGATTATGTTGGAATAAACTTTGCATTCCATATAAAAATCTGAATTAGTAGTTTTCTACTAATGTAATTGTAACGGTGTAACCTGAAAATGGGAAAGAAAATAGAAAATGTTGGAGTCTACTTTGCTAGATAAGTAGATTATACCAATTTATATTCGTTTCGGGTAATTCGACACGCTCCCGAGTCTCCACTCGCGCTCCGGGGAGTCTGCCTCCTAAATTTGAGGAAGATCGATTGGCCAGAGGCTAGAGATCTCGAAAATACAAGCTGAGCTAGTACTGAGATTCACTGAATTTTGTTTCTATTGTTCTTTTCTTTTTGTTTATAACTTCAAATATAAACATTTTTTTTAAAAAGCGAGACTTAGCAGCAAAAGAGACCCATATTTAGATGAGGTATGCAAAAAAGCAGACAAAAATATTCAACCGTGCGGCCGGAAAATGCCCATCCATTTTATAATGCTGATAAGGCCCCTTAATTTCAAGTAATAAAATCATTTAATTCTGTTAGTGTCCACTGATAAGTAATCTAATAACTAAAGAGGTTTTAATTCTAAGTTTTGAATAAATCAATCGTTTCTTGGATTACGAAAAATTTGTGTTTCTAAAGTTGCAGTCAAATAATTAACGTAATTGCTATATTTTAGGTCGAGTATTGCTTCCGGATAAATATGCCGGATTTTAATTTTCTCGTCCGGCATATTTCATTGTCAAAGTAATTCCTTTGTCGCTAGAATTATGAAGAATTGCACGGAATAGGGTCATCCACTAATTTTTTTTCATATTAAAGTATATTATAAAAAATCACTAATAATACCAGCATAGTGTAAAAAACTTTTCTTTGAATTTATAAATAAAAAAGAAAAATTTGTACATATTTAAAATGCCTATTTCTGTCGCGCCCATTCCGTCACCTTGATGTGACGTAGCACGCTGTCAAACGCTTGTAAATAAGCAAGGCGGTTCACTTTTTTTTCATAAAAATGCAAAAAACAGCGCTACCTTTCGTGTTTTGTGCCTCAATGCACGTGTGTCAAAAATCCAGGAAAATTATTTATATCTATACCCAAGGTGAGGAACGAAAAAATCGGTACAAAATTGTTCGACGTGACATCTGCCCTACCACATCTTTAAAGACAACAGTATATCGTTGCGAAGAACATTTCAAGGATAAGAAAAATTTTTTATTTTGAATAGAAAATTATAAAATAGGTTTTTTTATTATGGCATGAAACTCGTAATTGACTTATGTTCAACGGTGTTACATATATATTGAGTGTCGGGATGTACGTGAGCTATAATAACCTCGCAGAATCAAATAGTTTATTTACGCAACAAGTATTATAAAATAAGGTTATACGTATAGCAGTGATTATGAATCCTATAATTATAAATTTCATAACAATTTTATAGAAATATTTATAAAAATATCTATAAAAAAGTGAGGTTAGGTTTTCCGGATGAAATATTGCCAATATTGCATATATGTTACGATGCCACTAAAGCAGTTATCATTCTAAATTATTAAATTAAATAAATAAAAGTAAATGTTTCTAAGACTTAATGTCATTCATCCCATTTAGTTATTTTTTCGCTCTTACTCCTCGAGTCTCAGCAACGTTGAAATTGAACCACTTCGCAAAAAAATCACTTATAAGTTTAATCACTTTGGAAAATTATCTTAACTGGCTTTAACGTATCCAAGCATAATGATACTCCATAAAAATAAACTCTTTTAGCTTTTATCAAACTGACCATGTATTTTCTTCTGCATTGACGGCGCGTGACGTCACATCATGTATATCATGCCAAGCGGGCGCCACTGTTTCGTTTAAAAAATCAACATTTCCTGTTGATATTTGGTCACTTTTTAATAAATGATTATAAATTATTAAATAAACAAAATTAAGTTTCAATTTCACATTTAAATTTTTTGGGAGTCAAAGTTTACAAAAAGCTCCACTATAAGGCAAACAAAATTGTTGTGGATGACCCTATTCATAGTGAATTCTAAATAATTTTAAGTTAATCCTAACAAGTTTCAAAATTCATCTGCGATATAATATGCCAGAATATAAAATGAAAATGTGATCTTTGTGACAGATGGAGGTTATGTTTAGTTTCTATATCTACATGTCCCTCCCACCAAAGAAAACTTGGAAAAGGCCACGAGTGTGAACAAACTCGCGCTTGAATTCTAAAGAATTCAAAGGAATTTATTATGAATTCCGCATAATTCAAAATTAATTTCATCAAGTTTAAAAGCACATCTCCGGCAAACTATGTCAGAATAGAAAATGAAAGGGTGATCTCTGTGACAGATGAACGTTATATTTCATTTCTATATCTGTATCCTCCCACCCCCAGGGAAACTTGGAAAGGGATGCTTGATTACTCTCTCCCCCCCTCTCTCTCATGTATCAATTTAAATAAACATTCTAACTAAAGAGAATCCATAATATTTGTGTATTCTCTTCCGGCATATTTTTCTTTTCCTGAAAGAGGTTATCAATATTATCAGACCGGTGAGTGTGAGCGAACATGCCCTTGAATTTTTAGAATTCCAAGCAATTTACAATGAATTTAAAAGGATTTAAGGTTAGTTGCAACAAGCTTTGAAATTCATCTCCGGCTACATATGTCAAAATCGAAAATTAAAAGGCGCGCCTACGGAGTACCTAACCTCAATTCGAGAACGAGAGTACGCTATTTCGGTTACTTGGGTTCTTTGGTACTTTTCCTCCATGAAAGGGTTTGTGATTTGTCCCGGGATACTCTTCTCCTTAGAAGTGAAAAATATGCCGGAAGAGACAATTAAAAGTCGGTAAAAATGTAGTGAATTTTATTAACTATTTACATAGGGTGACCATCCGTCCCGGTTTTCCAGGACGTGTTACCAGTTTTTAACTGTCCGTCCCGTTGTCCCGGTCAGTGCTGCATATGTCCCAGTTTTGTCTCTGATACTGTCTAGGAACGGCATTTACTGTTTCATCCAATGACGGGCATGACTCTCTACTGATTGGCTAATACTACGTTTAAGTGTCGTGTTCCGAGAAAAATCTCTCTCTCGTTTTAAAATACAGTGTGAGTTAATATATTTATCAAATTTATGATCAGTTCTAAAAACAGTTTTTATGTTATAATTATTAAGAAGTCTATTGATATTATTATATATTGTTCCTAATAATGGAATAGATATAATCTCTTATTTAACATTAATAACCTCATTATTATTATCTGCTTCTAAAATAAGTATCCCTAGATTCGAATTCTCTTAACCTTTTTTGAATGTGTTTCTTAACAACAATATTAGGATTACTATTATAAAATAAGTACTTCCCAACAATATTCAAATTATTTGTATGAAAAATAGAATTAGATAAGATAATAGCCATGCCAACTAAATTTTTAACTACACCAATCTTATGTTGCACAGGATGGTCTGATAGAAAATTGAGAAATCTACCTGAATACGTTTTAATACTGAACCAATTTGTGATGATACTATTGTTTGAATCTCTAATTAATTCAAGGTTTAAAAAACTTATACAATTATTCTCTTCTGTTTCCAAAGTAAATTTCAGTCTAGAATGGTCAGAGTTGAAAATTGAAAGTATATAATGGAGTTTATCACTTGGTATAATTAAAAACGAGTCGTCAACATAACGTGTGTAAGCTAGAATTTCAAAATTAATTTTTTAAAAAGCATAAGATTCCAAGTCTTGCATAACTATTTCAGATTATATGGCAGAATTAGGAGATCCCATAGGGGTTCCAAAAGATTCTCTGTATAATATATCATCAAATTTAAATATTGTAGAATCTAAAAGATGTGAAATGCCTTTTTTAAATTCTCTAATGGTATGTTAGTATGACAACCAATGAAACACCATCTGTCATCAATACTTTTTAATACCAATGCAGAAGGAAAATTCGTGAATAACGAAGTAACATCTAAAGATGCCATAATATAATTATCAGGAATTTTAACATTACTAATGCGTTCTTAAAAGGTTAATGAGTTTGTCAAGTTATAATTGCAAGTAGGTAAAAAATCAGAAATTATTTTACTTAGTGTTTTTGCTAATACATAAGTATGAGTATTAATAGAAGAAACTACAGTTCTAAGTGTACAATCTGGTTTATGTATCTTTGGCAGACCATAAATTCTTGCTAGGTTGGAATTATTTGTAATTTGATCTTTTCTAACTATATTAGGATTGAGATACTTCTTAATCCTCCATTTATTAATGATATTGTATGTTTTATTTTGCAATTTCTTTAAAGTTGTTATTGGGTCGGAGTCTAATTTGATATATGTACTAGAATCTTTAAGTAAATTCATACGCATTACATACGCATTGACTAGGATTGCGTTAACAAAATGTTTCTAAAATGGTTTCTATTACGTTACGGACAAGAAGCTCTAATTACAACGAAGGACTGGATTAATGTTAATGAACAATTCTGAAGAACACGGGTTGTTTGAAATATCAGTTAATTTATCCTTACAAGATTTACTATACATATGGATCGAACTAAAATTAATCATGCAATTAAAAATATTCTTAGGATGTAACTTATTCGTTCTGCAGTCCATTAAGAAATCCCTTTATGCCCATGTTATTCTTAATTGTTCATTAACATTAATCCAGTCCTTCGTTGTAATTAGAGCTTCTTGTCCTTAATGTAATAGAATCCATTTTAGAAACATTGTGTTAACGCAATCCTAGTCAATGCGTATGTAATACGTATGAATTTACTTAACGATTCTAGTACATATATCAAATTAGACTTCGACCCAATAACAATTTAAAGAAATTGTAAAATAAAACATTCAATATGATTAATAAATGGAGGATTAAGAAGTATCTCAATCCTAATATAGTTATAAAAGATCTCATTACAACTAATTCCAACCTAGCAAGAATTTATGGTCTGCCAAAGATACATAAACCAGATTATCCACTTTGACCTGTAGTTTCTTTTGTTAATACTCCTACTTATGTATTAGCAAAAACACATAGTAAAGTAATTTCTGATTCTTTACCTACTTATAATTATAACGTAAAAAACTCATTAACCTTTAAAGAACGCATTAGTAATGTTAAAATTCCTGATAATTATATTATGGCATCTTTAGATGTTACTCCATTATTCACGAATGTTCCTTCTGAATTGGTATTAAAAAGTATTGATAACAGATGGTGTTTCATTGGTTGTCATACTAACATACCATTAGAAGAATACAAAAAAAGGCATTTCACATCTTTTAGATTCTACAATATTTAAATTTGATGATATATTATATAGAGAATCTTTTGGAACCCCTATGGGATCTCCTATTTCTGCCATATAATCTGAAATAGTTATGCAAGACTTGGAATCTTATGGTTTTTCAAAAATTAATTTTGAAATTCTAGCTTACATACGTTATGTTGACCACTCGTTTTTAATTATACCAAGTGATAAACTCCATTATATACTTTCAATTTTCAACTCTGACCATTCTAGAATGAAATTTGCTTTTGAAACCGAAGAGAATAATTCAATAAGTTTTTTAAACCTAAAATTAATTAGAGATTCAAACAATAGTATCATCACAAATTGGTTCAGTAAAGAAACTTATTCCGGTAGATTTCTTAATTTTCTATCAGACCATCCCCCTTGCAGAAATTTTTCCGTGGCACCGACCGGGCCCCGATCTGGCCAAATGAGGCCCAGATCGGGAAGCCAGGTCGAATCAAACCCGTGATGAGACACACAGCCCAGTCTGGGCTGGATTTGTTAGCCCGATCGGTGTGCCGGGTCAGTGCCAAGTCGGTACACTATCAGGTCCCGATTTAGTTATATTAAAAATTATGAGGCATTTTTAATCTAAATAATTATTAGTACACAAGAGAACTGTATTATTTATTAATTATAAATTATGATGCTTGAGTAGAGGAAGGTCGTGTCTCCCAGAATTTGGGAAACAAACAAAATTTAAAATACTAAAGTTTGATTTTTTGTAACGGTGTAACCTGACTGAGTAAATTAATTAGAAAAATATTCGAACATTATTATAGAATTCAGTGAAAACCATTAAATTAATCCCTGGAACCAGTAAAAAGTTCTAAAAAATGCCATGTTTTTTATAAGAGGATAAAAAGCTTTGAAACTTCCTTCTGATCAACGCCAAATGTAAAATCGCATAATTCCGAACGTAAAATTACCGGCACCTGGTAATATTCCGCGCGGTGCCGTTGAAAGCTGCTACTTTAGTCCGTAAGATTGATTACAACGACAGTCGGCGGAAAATTACCAGGCGGGTGCAGGTTCCTTTTATTTCCTACGACCGACGGTGTAATTTTCAGCAACTAATGTGAAATTACGGCCGCTGCCGCGGCGTATTTTATGCATCAGTGCAATTTTACCACCACAGAATATGTGAAATTTCGAGGACATTTTTACAGTGCATCTGTGGGCAGGAGTAGGCGGCCGCCAGTGGTGAACTCGAAAACGATTGCTCACATCTGTTCTGATCTGCTAGCCTAACCGTTTTCCACGAAGGAATAGTAAGGAGTGGTATCACCCTATGTGTTTGGTGAGCAGAGGTGGGACAAGCGACGTGCAAGAATTCATTAATGTTTACAACGAATGAAAAGTTGGTACCAGGATCATGCACATGCGCAGAGAGTTTTTATTTTGTTTTGTGTATATCACGTTCCTGAATCAAAAACGAGAAAAAAAATGGCATCAAAAATACGAAAAGGATCTAAAAAGTGTATGTACTACAACATGATTATAATCATTTACAGATTACATAAGTAAGGGATGAAATTGATTTCAGTGAACAAAATATTGTAGGTTATTATGTGCAACATTTTTATATTTCATGAGTTCAAAACACAAGTTCGAAACTTCCAACGCGTGTTGACATCGTTGACTTGGCAACCGCCAGTGCGCATGTGCGCGATCCTGGCACCAAGCTTTCAGTCGTGGCAAGCATGAAGGATTTCTTGGACGTTGCTCGTCCCACTTCCCACTTACAGGGATACCACTTCTTACTATTCCTTCGTGCCGTTTTCTATGCGTTCACGTGGTCCGCTCGAATGCAGCAATGCTTAGTTTTCGGGCAGCCACGACCATTCACTCTCTGTTCACCACACGACTTTTCCTACCTCGGGTAGCGCGAACGGACCTTTTAGTTCGTAACACTGGGAAAAGTGCGATTTTGTTCGTTTAATTATTATTTTTAAATTATATAGATATTAAATATATTCTATTATTAATATAATTGTCATCAGTGGCAAAAAGCTTCTATTGAACGAATCGTCCCTACCAGAAATCTAGACGATTTCTAGATAAGATTGTTGATTGTCTAGATAAACTTGCTCCCCATATTTCGGGAGCAAGTTGTTATTATTTGTTTAAACTTAAAAATAGATCTTCAGCCGCTATCCAAAGACAATGTTCCAAACCCATGAATTTTGAACCTTAAAATTCTTGAATGATTTACTCGGAATTGGTTCACTTTTTCTAATTAAATTCATTTCCTCCCAATTTAGCAACTCAATGAATCGGGACTAAGTTTTGATTTTTTGCGTCAACTGAAGATTGCACTTTTCATCGTGCTTCGCAACCAAGCCTGTTCCAATTGTAGGTCCCTGTCACTTTGAAATTGTAAACTTCCACATTCTATTTCCCGGAACTGGATAATTTTTTTATTTCTACATTTTTAATCTCAATTTAGAAACATTTATATATATTCGATTCGCAATGAAGCCTGTCGCAATTGTAGGATCCTGTCACTTTGAAATTGTAAACTTCCACATTCTTCTTCTCGGAACTGGATAGTATTTTTTAATTATACTTTTTTGCCCTCAATTTAGAAATATTTGAGCTCGTGATCAAACTGTCGTTTTATCTGCAAATGGTGACTTCGATTTTACAGAATGTTATTTACTTCACCTGAAAAATAAAATTTTTTGTTAGTTATCTAGTTATGTACTGCAACTCTTCAACTGTCAGAAAGAACAGTAATTGTGGAAATCATATGTATATTTAATTCGCAACTAAGCCTGTTCCAATTTTCGGTTCCTGTCACTTTAAAATTTTGAACTTCCACATTCTATTTCTCGGAACTGGATAATATTTTTTAATTATACTTTTTTGGCCTCAATTTAGAAACATTTCAGCTCGTGAGTAAACTGTTGTTTTATCTTTGAATGGTGACTTTGATTTTACAGAATATTATTTACCTCTCCTGAAAAATAAAAAATTTTGTTGGTTAACTAGTTATGTACTGCAACCCATCAACTGTAAAAAAAAAATAATTGTGGAAGTCATATATAGATATATTCAATTCGCAATGAAGCCTGTCATAATTGTAGGATCCTGTCACTTTGAAATTGTAAACTTCCATATTCTTCTTCTCGGAACTAGATAGTATTTTGTAATTATACTTTTTTGCCCTCCATTTAGAAATATTTGAGCTCGTGATCAAACTGTCGTTTTATCTGCAAATAGTGACTTCGATTTTACAGAATGTTATTTACTTCACCTGAAAAATAAAAAATTTTGTTGGTTATCTAGTTATGTACTGCAACTCTTCAACTGTTAGAAAGAACAGTAATTGTGGAAATCATATGTATATTTAATTCGCAACTAAGCCTGTTCCAATTTTAGGTTCCTGTCACTTTGAAATTTTAAACTTCCACATTCTATTTCTCGGAACTGGATAATATTTTTTAATTATACTTTTTTGGCCTCAATTTGGAAACATTTCAGCTCGTGAGTAAACTGTTGTTTTATATTTGAATGGTGACTTCGATTTTATAGAATGTTATTTCGCTCTCCTGAAAAATAAAAAAATTTGTTGGTTATCTAGTTATGTACTGCAACAACAGGACACGACGAAATCACAACGACAGGTCGGAGAAACTTTCGTGTGTTTTGAGGACACGAAGCGACCCAAGAATGACATTTTCAACACACAAGATTAATTTTCTACTAAAAAAGTTGAATTCTTAAGGAAATATATAAATTTGGAACCAAAGAGTTGAATTTTCAACCAAGAAGATTAATTTTCTACCAAAAAAGACGAACTTTTAAGAAATTACATACATTTTCAACTCCGTAGTTTAAAAAATGGATGCAATGTTAGTATTAGCTTAATTTTTAGTTTATATTTTTTCTTTTCTAAAAATTTTTAAGTAAATAATTCAGTTTTGAAACTAAAAAAGAGATAAGTTCTTAACAGGAAATAGAGTAGTTGAATTTCCATTTAAGAGAATTAATTTTAAATACCAAAAAATGAATATTCTACAAAACAGTTTAATTTTGTACCCAGTAGTTAAATTTTCTACCAAATTGTTGATTTTTCAAGCCAAAAGCATGAATTTTCTACAAAACAATTGAATTTTCAACTGCAGAATATGAATTTTTAACAAAAAAGTTCATACTTAAATTTTAAGTTACAAAATCAAATTTTTAACATACAAAAAAAAACGAATTGTCAAATAAAGAGTTGATTTTTCAACCAAATAGATAAATTTTCAACAAAAAAGATCAATTTTCGACACAGAAGATTAATTTTCTACAAAAAGAGAGGAACTTTCAACAAAATACATAAAGTTTGAACTCAGTAGTTTTGAACAATGGATGTAATGCTAGTCAACATTTTATTTGATTAATTTTTAGTTTATATTTTTTTTGTTCTAAAAAGGTTTGACTAAGTATTTCTATTTGAAACTAAAAAAGATCAGTTTTCAACCGAAAATGGAGTAGTTAAATTTCCGTTTAAGATCATTAATTTCCAACACAAAAAAAAAACGAATATTTTACAAAACAGTTTAATTTTCTACTGGGTAGTTGAATTTTCTACCGAATGGTGGAATTTTTAAGCCAAACGGACGAGTTATCTGAAAAAAGGTGAATTCTAAACTGCAGAATATGAATTTTCAACCAAAAAGTTAATTTTCAACCAATCACTTGAACTTTCAACAACATAGTTAAATTTTTAGTTACAAAATTAAATTTCTAACAAAACAAAAAAACGAATTTTCAAATAAAATTATGAATCATTAACGAAAAAAATGACAAATTCAATTGTCATCTAAAAAATCGCCTTTTTGGTTTTAGAATTAAAATCTTCTTTTGTTGAAAATACAACTACTTGGTTGAAAGTTGATCTACTTTTTTTTAATTAATTTTTTTGTAGGATTCGTCCTTTTGGTTAGAAAATGTAACTAATTTGTTGAAAATTAATTTTTGAATGAAAATTCAACTGTTTGAATTATTGAAAAATCGTATTCTTTGCTTGAATATATCTGTTTTTTATTTAAAACTAAAATCTTTGATTTAAAATTTAATTATTTCGTTGAAATTTTTGGATGAATATTCATCTTTTTTGGTAGAAATTTAATTCGTTTTGGTTGAAAATGCAACTATTTGACTAAGAATTACAATTTCCTGTTTGTGGATTCTCCTATTTTGTTGAAAATTTGTCATTTTTGTTATGTTAAAACAAAAAGTGTTTTGATTAAAAATTAGAATCTTTTTTTGGTTGAAATATCAAATATAATATTTTTTGTTAAAAATTCATGTCTTCTTGAAAATTCGACACTAGGTTGAAAGTTGAACTCCTTTGTAAAAAAAAAATCTAGTTGAAGTTTCATCATTTTAGTTGAAAATTCATCTCTTTGTTTAAAAATTTAACTATTTTGTCGGATTATTTTTATTCATTGAAGCTTAATTTTTTACTGAAAGTTTACCTGTTCCATTTTTTGTTGAAAATTTACCTCTTGCATTTTTTGTTGAAAAATCATCTTTTTTATTTGAAAATTCAACTATTTTGTTGAAAATTCAACCATTTTATCAGAAAGTTTTTTTTTCAATTCTTTTATTAAACATTCGTTTTTCTTGGATAAAAAATTCGTCTTTTTGGATTGAAAATTCATCTTTTTGGTAGAAAAGTTATATTTTTTTTAATTTGCCTGTTTGGTTAAAACTTCAACTATTTGTGTTTAAAAACGTCTCTTTAGATGTAGAATTGTAATATTTGGTTAAACATTCATCACTTTTGGTGGAAAATTATTTTTTTTCAATTGAAAATTTAATTATTACATATTTTGTTGAAAATCGGTTGTTTTTAGTTGAAAAATGTTTGTTGTTTGAGAATTTAAATACTTGTTTGAACGTTAAATAAATTTTTTTTGAACATTTTTTTCGGTTAAAGATTCATCTCTTTGGTTAAAAAATTTTAATAATTTTTGAGTTTTTTTTTTTAAATTAATTTTACTGTTTGAATTGCTGAAAATTCCTATTAATTGGTTAAATTTAACTATGTTTTATTTAAAACTAAAATCTCTTTGCTTTAAAATCTAATTATTTCGTTAGAAATTCTTTTTTTTTTAATAATAATTCATCTGCTTTGGTAGAAATTGAATTTCTTTTGTTAAAAATGCAACTATTCGACTAAAAATTAATCTGTTTTGGTTGAAATATTATATTTTTCGTTGAGGATTCATAATTTTTTTGCTGAAAATTAAACCACTTGATTGAAAGTTGAACTACTTTGTTAAAAATTGATTTTTTTTTTCGTTGAGTCATCTCTCTTTGTTGAAAATGAACTTTTTTGTTGAAAATTCAAGGCCTGTTTGGCTTGAAAATTCAAGTCATTTGTTTTGGTTGAAGTTTAATCTTTTTGTTTGAAAATTCGCCCATTTGATTGAAAATTCTTCTTTTTAGGTTACAAATTTAACTTTCTTCTAAAAAAATCACCTTTTTGGCTTGAAAATTCAATTCATTTATTTTTGGTTGAAGTTTAATCTTTTTTGTTTGAAAATTCGATTATCTGGTTAAAAATTCTTCTTTGTAGGTTGAAAATGCAAATTTAAAATTGTACTTACTTTAATGTAAACCATCTTTTCTATTCTCGCAGCAAATTTAAGTTATGAGAATGAGACAATTTTTTCCTATAAAAATCGATTTTTCATATAATAAAGATGATCATAACCTCCTTACTCTTTAATAAAAGGTGTCAATATTATAGGTCAATCGATCTGTTTCGAATCAAGGAATCTTTTATTTTTTCCATTAACTTTGCATCATGTCAATGAAAAAAGTTTTTCCGATTAAAACAGATGTTTCAAATATTATAAACGGGCATAACTTTCTTACTCCTCAATTAGATGTATTAGTACTATAGGTCAATCGATTTGCCTCGAATCAAGGAATATTTTTCGTTCTTGCATCAATTTTGAATTATGTTAATGAAAAAAGTTTTAATATAAAAAGACGTTTTTTTTCAATATTAGGCCCTACCATAGCTTCCTCACTCTTCAATTGAATGTATCAATATTATAGGTCAATCGATTCGTCTCGAATAAAACGATATTTTCTTCTATTCTCTCATCCATTTTAAATTATGAGAATGAGAACATTTTTTACTATAAATATTAATTTTTTATATAATATAATTGATCATAACTTCCTTACTCTTTGATAAAAGGTGTCAAAATTATAGGTCAATCAATTTGTCTCGAACCAAGGAATTTTGTATTTTCTTGCTTCAACTTGCATTATATTGATGAAAAAAGTTTTACTATCAAAAACTGTTTTTTCAAGTATTAGGCCTAAAACTGTTCAAAAAATTGTATCTTCTTTGAAATCCAATAATTCTTTATTGAAATTACCGCTTTCCGGTATAAAACGCAATAAAAATTACACAAATATTGTGAATCTATAATGATTCCTAACAATAATCTGAAGAATAATGATCACCTGAAAAATCTTATGATTTTTCAAATAAACATATGACTTTCGAAATTTGGAAAGTTTGGCTGTAAAATCTTTTAAATTCTTTTTAAAAACTTGAAGGAAATCAGTTTAAAAAGTTTAAAAATTATGTCAATATTTACTTATTTTCAAAATTTTTCAATAATACTAAGTACCTTTTTTAATTAGAATTTCAGCAAAAAGTTCATTTTCAATCAAATAGTGGATCTTTCAATAAAACAGATGAATTCTTAACGGAAAATGTTAAAAATGTTAAATGAAAAACAGTTGATCTCATAAAAAAGTAGAATTTTCAACAAAATAGTTGAATTCTCAACTATAAAGGATATATTTTCAACCCGCTGCATTTTTAACAAAAAAGGAAATAATTTTTAACAAAAAAAGACAAATTTTCTACAAAACTGATTATATTTTTTTAACCGAAAATATGAATTCCCAACAAAAAAAGTTTCATTTTTAACGAAATACATGAATTTTTTATCGAGAAGAATAATTTTCTATCAAGAATGAGAAATTTTCAAAACGTTGCATGAATTTTCAACAAAATAGTTCAATTTTCAAATTAAAAAGTTTAGTTTTTAACCAAAGCAATGAACCTTAAAAGAAAGTAAGGTTGTACCTAAAAAATTGAATTCTCAAAGAAAAATGTAATAGTTGACATTTCAACTAAAAAATTTTTAAATTATAAATGACACACAGTTGAATTCTTCCAAAAAAGATAAATTTTCATTGAAAAGTTCATTTCAAAATCAAAACAAATTAATTTTCAACCAAAGAGTTGCATTTTTAACAACAAAAAAAAGAAATTTCTACCAAAACAAATGAATTTTAAAACCAAAAAGACCAATTTTCAACCCGAAAGTTGAATTTTCAAAAAAAAAAAAAAAAAAAAAAAAATTTTGTTATTCTCTTGAAACCTCTAAAAATTATTAAAAATCTCTCAAATTTGTAATTCTCAATCTTTAAAATTCCACATTATTTTTCAGATTTTTAAAAATCTTTTTCAGTTTAAAATTATCTTTAAATCAATTTAAAACCTCTAAGTATCTCTTTAACTTACTCGAATGTTTTCTAAAATTTTGCTATCTTACAAAATTCAAATCTCGTCAAGATTTTATTAATTTTCAATTTTTATCAAGCTTCTAAAATTTCCAAATATCTTTTGAAGTAATTCAGTTTTCATAAAAGAATTTTTAATCCTGCAAAAGTTTTATTATAAAAAACCGATTTTTATAATATTATAAGGTGCTGAGAAAGATGCAACCGTTTTCCGTTACCGTGTTCACAAAAAAATGACATCCTCACAAACACACACCCACACCCACACCCACCCACTCACACACACACACACACACACACACACACGTCCAGATATTGTTTTTTGACAATTGCTTATAACATTGTGTTAGACATTTTTAAATTACGGAACGTTTAATTAAATGAATTAAAAAATGTTCGAAAATGGTACAATTAAAAAGCTTCTTCTATGAGGATGCAAAAATAAAAAAAATTAGAAACATAATATTAATAAGTCAATCTGTGCAAGAATTTATTTTTGAAAGGAAAACTCAGAAACATTGTGAATCCAAAAATCAGTTGTTTTGAAAAAAAAAACACATATTCAAAAAGTTCAATCTATGCAAAAAGAATTGCATAGAAAGGGTATAATTTGATAGGATACTATCAAAACATATTTCCATCTTATGCTTAATATTAGTAATGTATGTACATATGAGACTGAAGTTTCTTATCTTCCTGTTACTCACATTATTTTTAATTTTTAATTTTTGGATAAATTTGTAACTTTGAATTTTTAGTATAAGTCTCAATTCTTAATATTTCGGAAATCTTTTATGCACTTTAATACTTGTTTTAATTGCCAATGAACAGAACATTAAAATACAATACCCAGGCGGAAATATTATATATAGTTCATATATAGTGTGAAGCATTATATACAATATTCATTTGTTCTATACCTTTTTTATATAAAACAAATGAATATTATATATAATACTTCACACTATATATAAACTATATATAATATTTCCGCCTGGGATCCTCAACCAATAAAATAATGTTTTAACATAGTAGCTAACAACAAAATACATAAATTTTCAACCATATCGACCAAATATCGACCAAATTGTGAAATTTTCAAGACGAAAAGGTGAATTTGCAAAACAAAATATGAATTTTCAAGAAAAAAGGTTATTTTTAAAACAAATAGTTGAATTTTTCACTAAAAGCAATCAATGTTAAGTCAAAAATGGAATAGTAAAATTTGCAGTTGAAAAAATTGATTTCCAACAAACAAAAAAAGAAATTTCGACAAAATAGTTAAATTTTCAATCAAAAAGATGAATGTTCAAATAATGAAATGAATTTTTGACAAAGTAGTTAAACTTTCAACTTGGTTAAAAGTCAATTTTTCCATCTGCAAATTTCACTATTCCATTTTTTACTGAAAATTGACCGTTTTTAGTTCAAAATTCAACTATTTGGTTAAAAATTAATTTTTTTGTAGACAATTCATATTTTGAGTGGAATTTTCTACTCTTTTCTAGAAAAATCGCCTTTTCGGCTTGAAAAATTTTGCAAAAAAATACAAGATTTCACAAAAGTTGAAATATTGGGAAACTTTACTTCAAGCGATGTTTTATATATTGGTAGTTTATTGTATAAATATACAAGTTTAAATAAAAATATATACATTTTTAAAAACAATATTTTATATTTCGCATCAATGTTTCGACTTGTACTTTACTGTCAAATTTTGTAAGATATGTAATATATAATTTTGTACAAATGTAAAAATGTAAAAAATGTAAAAAAATGTAAACGTTCGATTGAAACTTTATAAGCTATTCTTAATTCAAAATAATAACTTGAAAAACGATACGCTCTTATTAAATTCCAAATCATATTCAAATATTGTTTCAATTTGAAATATTCCATTTTTAACCAATTTAATTTGAAATTTTTTAATTAAGGAAGACATTTTTTTAATATTTAGCAATATTTTACTTTCAATTTCAAATAAGCAATTATAAATAAAATATTAAAAACTAACCAATTTTAAACTGAATTATATGAAAAAGAAAGGCTTGAATTGTTAATATTTCAGAGTGTTAAATTAAAACTTTGAAAACGTTACAATTTTAATTGTTTTATTCAACAAATTTTTAATGTGTAGCTGAAATCATTGAATTCTAATGGATAAACAACAATTGAACAATTATCAATTTGGAAAAAATTCGAGTTAGTTCAAGAGATATTTACAAGTTTTCAGAAGATCCAAACTTAATTTAAAACTGGAAAATATTTCGAAAAATAAAAAACTAAATTTATATTGTCGAAGATTTCGAAATAAAATTGTGAAGCTTTTTGAGCATCATTAGAGATTTTTAAAAAATATAAAAAATGTCTCAAGTTTGCTGGGAAAATTTAAAATGATTTTGTATTTTGAATAACTAATTTTTAAAGAATATTTAAAAAGATTTAAGATTTTTTATGAATGATAAATTACAATTGGACAATTATTAATTTAGAAAATAATCGAGTTAGTTTAAAATATATTTCATAGTTTTGAAAAGATTCCAAAATAATTTAAAACGTGAAAAGATTTCAAAATATTCAAAACACAATGTAGATTTTTGAAAATGCCGAGCACAAAATTCATAAGCTATTTAAACATTTTGAAAGGTATTAAATAAATGAAAAATTTGTATCAAAATTCCTAGAAAAACTAAAAATAATTTTTGTGGTGAAAAATTAATTTAAAAAGAATATTTAATAAGATTTATAACATTTTCGAAAAAGAATCTGAATTATTTTGAGGTAATTTTTTTCACTTTTGCAGGATTTTCAACAAATTGTAGGAAAAATTCGAGTTCCAAGATAATAAAATTATTATTAGATTGTTAGAAAATTTTTAAATGATTTTTTTTAATCAAATTTTTAAGAGAATATTTAGAAGATTTCAAAACAAATTTTAATGTATAAATTAATGTTTCTAGCTTACAATTGCTTAAAATGATATAGTTTTGAAAATTTATAAATTTTTCTATTCATTCTTCAGTTCATAGTATTGGAATTGATAGAGCGTGAATTTATATATATACATATATATATTTTAAAATATTTAATTGAAAAGTTTTAAAAGCTTTAATTTTATACGTGAAAATTGTTGAGCGTTTAAATTAACGTTTTTTCAAGCTTTAATTTTAAAAGTTTAAAATTCAAAAGTATTCCACGATTATTTAATTTTCATCTGCAGTCAAAAAGTTGTTCTTTTTTGACCTAGGATGACAAATATTGATAACATTGCAATAACATTTTAAATGACATATATGGTGTCTAATCGGTTGCTATATATTTGAAAAAAACTTCAAACGTAAGGTTTTTTTTTTAATAACAATTATTCATTATTGTCTTTTAATGTTCTGTCCTTCTTGTAGAGTTTGAACATAGAAGCTTTTTTGTAATAGCGATCATATACACATCCTAATTTCAAATTATCTCATTGCAATATTCTAAATATTTGCCATCCTAGATCGAAAAAGAACAACTATTTGGATGCAAAAGCTGTCAATTTCTGTAGATTCTTGTAGAAAATTAAAACTACAATAAAATACAACAATGTACAAAAAAAATACAAAAAAAGTACAAAATTCGTCTCAATAATATAAGAAAGTTGTACTTTCCAGGAATTTTGGTTGTAGTTTGTTGTATTCATTTGTAGATTCCCATGAAAATAGTTTTAGTTTTCTGTGCTTTTTGGTAAACATTTTTCCACCAGGGTATTTCGAAGTGAACAAAGTAACTTTTAAGGTAAAATAAAGTTACTTTATGTAGTAAGTGTAACTAGTTACAATTACAAGTAACGTAACTGTAGGGTGGAGAAATGTGATTTTGCTGTGTGTATTTTTTAAGGTGAAGCTTACATTACAAGGGAACATATGTTATTACTCCGAACCGCTTTTTAATTTCTTCATTTAAATGAAAATTAAAACGACGTTACAAACTTTTGTAACTTTGTAACTTTTACAATTAAAAAAGTAATTCTATGCGTCATTTTCCATTTAAATCTTGTCTTATATTTGAATAAATAATATTCATCATATTTATTAGTATTAAATAATTACATATTTACCACTTTTCAATCTGAAGTGAGCAAAGTAAAATAGTACGAACGATGGTATCAAAACAAGACGATTTGGTATTGTAACAGGACGCTAAAAAAGTGATGCTCACTTAAAGTGGAACCATAGTTTTTACAGTGTAACTGACATAAAAGACATAGCTTACTAAAGTTTATATATTTTCGAATATAGTTATCAGACTCAAAAATATGCTTGTATGTGTGAGAATATCTGGATTTATAAACGGCTTCTAAATCATTTTTTATGTTCCCATATAATTTACTAATTATCTCATCAAATGATTGTTTTGCGAAATCTGGGCATTGATTTGTAAAAATCCGTTTGAATCCCAATTCACCGAGAATGTGCTTCAGTTGAAAAAATCAATTGAACTCAATATTAACGATGCTGGATTCTAGCGTGTTTAATGGCCCTATCTTATTATAGCATTTTTTAACCAGTCTTTCGTCTGGCATTTCTAATATTTTTATCTAAAAACGCAAGGCTCTTACTATACAGTTGTATTTTAGCTTAGATCTACTTACTTCAAGACGCACCATATAATTTTGGGTATTCCGGGATAGATACAAAATTGATTTGAAATATTTCATCTGCGTCACTTCAATCTCATCAAAATAACGAAGCGACTATATTTCGGATCCATATAAAAATTTTGAGTTAAATGCTATTTTCAGGTACCCCAAAGTTATGAATAGGAGATTGTTCTGACTGCTTCTGGGGACCCATTTTTGATGAAATAAAAATATTTCCCTGAACGAATTTTTTTTGCCTGGATAAACCTATTTGAAATACTAAAAAGCAGTAAAATACTGTTTTCAAGTTAATAAGACCATATAATTACGTTTATATGAATGTTTTATATGAAAATTAGAATTACTAACGAGAATAAATAAACAAAAGAAACGATTTAAAAAATATATAAATCAATGTATTTATGGATATTTTATCAAAAAATTCGTATACATAATGTTCAAGTTTCAATAATAATTTCTTGTAAAAACTATACTTCGTATAATATACATCATATTTGAATGTTATTGCAGAATACATAATGTGTAATATACAATGTACAACAATATATAATAGCTACATAATAATTCTATTAAAATTAAACGTGCCTGCTATTATACTTATTCATGTCGCATACAGCTTCGCGTACAGTAGGCTCGTTTAATTATAATACAATTATTATATAACTATCATATATTATTGTACATTGTATATCACACATGATGTAATCTACAACAACATTAATATATTATGTATCTTATACTTACTATAGTTTTTATAAGAAATTAATATTGAAACTTGAACATAATGTATACGAATTTTTTGATGAAATATACATAAATATATTCATTTAAATTTTTTTTTAATTTTTCCTCTTATTCATTTATTGATGAACTTCTCGTGAGTAATTCTAATTTACATGTAACTTCTTTCTATAATCATATTTATATGGTCTTACTAACTTGAAAATAGTATTTCACTGCTTCTTAGTATTTTAAATGGGTCTTTCCAGCCAAAAAAAAATCCGTTCAGGGAAATATTTTAATTTCGTCAAAAATGGTTCTCCAGAAGCATTGAAACTGCCTATTTTTAACTTTGGGGTACCTGAAAATAGCATTCAACTTAAAAAAAAAAAAAGAATTAGTAACTATATCTACTAAAGGAATTGGCAATGCTACTCATAAAAGAATTAGTAAATGTATTGCTAGTTACTATTTTAAACGGTGGTTTCAAGTAAATTAAAAAACTTATTTTACAATGAAGAGAATTTTATTCAAATACATTAATCTATGAACCTAAATAATAATTCAAAGAAATTTACATTTTATCTTTTCATACTTAAAACTCAGTGCATATTTAGGTCAAATTAATTTGGATCCTCTATTAAATTCACTTTGAACCGTTTCAAATTCCTAAAGTTCATAGTAAAAATATTTAATTTTAAACAAGAAAAGTGAATTTTTGACCAAATAGGTGAATTTGGAACCAAAAAGATTAAATTTCTACCAAAAAAGACGATTTTTTAATAAAATACATGAATTCTCAACCAAATAGTTGAATTTTGAACTAAAAAATATTCGTTTTCAACTAAAAATGGAATAGTTAAATTTTCAGTTGATAAATTAATTTTCCAGCAAAAAACAACAAATTTTAAAGTGAAATGATAAATTTTCAACTGAAATGGATGAATTCTGATCTAAAAGGATCCATTTTTAACAAAAGAATAACTTTCAACCAAGTAGATTTTATCTTCAATCTAAAAGATGAAATTTCACCTAAAATGATGAATACTTAACTGAAATACTTAAATTTTTAACAAAAAAGATCAACTTCCAAACAAAAAGGGTAATTTTGAAACATAAAGAATAATTTTCTACCAACAAATACGTTTTTTCAAGAAAAGAGATGAATTTTAAGCTAAAAAAGACAAGCATTCAACCAAATAGTTTAACTTTCAGTTAAAAAAATTGATTTTCAACAAAAAAATTTCCTACAAAAGAGATAAACAAATTTTCAGCCAAAGTGATACATTTTCAAATAAAATAATGATTTTTTTACTGGAATAGATGACTCTTCAACTGGAGTAGATAAATTGTAAGTCAAATAGACGAATTTTTAACAAAAGAGTTTATTAAGTTTTATACAATAAGATTAATTTTATACCAAAGAAGAAAATTGTTCAACAAAATACATGAATTTTCCACAAAATATTTGATTTTTTAACAAAAAATATCACTTTTCAACATAAAAATTAAATTAATTTATTCATTGAAAATTTTATTACTTGGTTGAAATTTGAACTACTTTGTTAAAAATTCATTTTATTGGTTGATGACTCATGTATTTGATTGAAAATGTAACTATTTTGTTGAAAATTGGTTCTTTTTTAGTTGCAGATTCAAATTATGGGTTGAAGATTCATCTCCTTGGTTGCAAATTTAACTATTTTGTGTAAATCCCTTTTTTTGCTTAAAAATTAATTTATCAAATGAAAATTCAACAATTACATTTTTGGTACAAAATTCATACTTTTTACTTGAAAGTTCAGTTTTTTTTTAAATCCTGTATTTTGTTACAAGTTCGTCTTTTCCGGTAAAATATTAATCTTCTTGGTTGAAAACTCATCTTTTAAACTGAAAATGAAACTATTTGGTTAAAATTTTAATTTTCTGTCTGAATATTCATAATTTCATTTATTTGTTTATTCAAAAATTAATTTTTCTATCTGAAAATTTTACTAGTTCATTTTTGGTTGAAAATTAATCATTTTCAATTGAAAATTCTACTATGTGGTAGAAAATGTATTTTGTTGAAAATTTGTATTTTTTTTATAGAAAATTATTCTTCGTTGAAAATTCTACTATTCATCTATTTTTAATTGAAGTGTTACGAATGCAGAGCGTTTTCAAATTTAATTTAATATAGTACATAAGTACCCATATTAATTTTATTCAAATGAATTGATTCTCCTATTTTCCCCTGTTTTCAGAGAATTGTGGCCCGTGAAGCCTATTTGGTGGAAAATTTAATTTTTTATTCAAAATTCAACTGTTTTGTAAAAAATTCGTCTTTTTGGCTTCAACATTCAATAATTAGGTTTCAATTATTTTTTCTTTCTTAAGCGAAAAATTTTGTTGGAAAATTCATGTATTTTGTTGAAAATTCGTCTTTTTTATTTGAGAATTGATCTCTTTTGATTGAAATTGATGATATTTAAAGATGGCGCAAGGCGCAAGCCCCATGAAGATTAACACGTATTTCCCATAAAAAAAACGTTTCTGTAAATTTTATTTAGAATCGTCAATTTTAAGAGAAATGAGTTGAAACTCAATATTTCTTTTCACAATTATATAGCCATAGAATACGAATAAAATATTACTTTTTAAATATCACCCCCATAAGTGATTTATAGGGTCCCAAAAACCCCCATAAGTTTACATTTTGTTTTAGTTCAAGATTCAAATTATTGGTTGAAAATTCATGTATTTTGTTGAAAATTCTTCCTTTTTGGTAAAAAAATTAATCTACCGGGCTGAAAATTCAACTGCTTGGTTGAAAGTTGACGCTAATTTCCACACATTATATGGAATTTTCTCCAAAGTATAGAGGGGAAAATTCCCCAAAATATTCGTGTGAAATATTAACGAATAAGTAGTGAATTTTCTCCAAGATTTGATGGGGAAAATTCCCTATGCTATTGTGAAATAATACCTAAAATTTCGGGAATTTTCCCGGAATTTATGTAGGGAAAATTTTCCCAAAATTTATGGAACTTTGCTTGAAACTTTGTGAATATTGATACTCATTATTTAGGGAAATCTCCCTAAACTTTTCAATAATTTCAATCAAAAGAGATCAATTTTCAAATCAAAAAGACAAATTTTCAACAAAATACATGAATTTTCCACCATGATTTTTCACTTAAGAAAGAAAAAATAATTGAAACCTAATTGTTGAATGTTAAAGCCAAAAAGTCGAATTTTTTACAAAACAGTTGAATTTTGGATAAAAAATTAAATTATCTTCCAAGTAGTTGATTTTTCAACCAAGAAGATTAATATTCTACCGGAAGAGATGAACTTGTAACAAAATACATGATTTTTAAAAAAATAGTTGAACTTTCAACAAAAAGTATCCATTTTCTACCAAAAATGTAATTGTTAAATTTTTATTTGATAAATTAATTTTTAAGCATGAAAAGGGGTTTTAAACAAAATAGTTAAATTTGCAACGAAAGAGATGAATCTTCAACCAATAAAATTAATTTTTAACAAAGTAGTTGAATTTTCAACCAAATAATAGAATTTGGAACCAAGAAGATTAAATTTCCACTAAAAATACGGAGTTTTCACGAAATACATGAATTTTCAAGTAAATAATTGACATTTCAACTAAAAACGATCAATTTTCACACGAAAAAAATGAAAAACTTAAATTTTACAGTTGAAAAAAAATAAATTTTAACAACAAAAAAACGTATTTTTAACAAAATAGTGTAATATTTAGCCAAAGAGATGAATCTTTAACTAATAAAATAAATTTTTATTAAATTAGTTAAACTTTGAACCAAGTAGTTGCATTTTAAACCAAGTAGATTAATTTTCTACCAAAAAAGACGAATTTTTAACAAAATACGTACATTTTCAATTAAAAACGAAGAATTTTAAACCAAAAATGGAATAGTTAAATTTTTAGATAAAAATCGAGAACCAAGAAGATTAATTTTCTATCCAAAAAGACTAATTTTTAAAAAAAGACGTGAATTTTCAACTAGAAACGATCAATTTTCAACCAAAAATGGAATAGCTAAATTTTCAAATAAAAAATTAATTTTCCACCAGAAAAAAAAACAAATTTTAAACAAAATCTTTAAACAAGAAAATAAATTTTTAACAAAGTATTTCAACTTTTAACATAGTTGTTCAACTTTAAACCAAGCAGTTGAATTTTCAACTCGGTAGATTAATTTTTTAACAAAAAAGAAGAATTTTCAACAGAACAAAAAATTAATTTTCAACCAATAATTTGAATCTTTAACTAAAAAAAAAACAAGTTTTAATTAAAAAAAAAAACAACGAATTTTCATCAAAATAGTTATATTTTCATTCAAATACATGATTCATCAACCAATAAAATGAATTTTTAACAAAGTAGTTCAAATTTCAACCAAGTAATAAAATTTTCAATGAATAAATTTCAATCCCTTTACCCCAATTTCTGTCTATTTCAATAAAGTCCATTTTCTTCACAAAAAACAATCAATTTAACAATTTCAAAGATATATAATCCTTTTATATTCTTTAAAAAAAATGTGTTGAACATGCATGTTGGGAGAATAAATGGAAACTGGATAATTTCGCAAATGATAAACTGGGTCAGACAGTATCGCTCGATCCAGCCTTGATTATTTAGTCTTGACTCTTGGATCACTCATATCGAACCCATGAAGTGGGATTTCAGTCTGGCGATCGCGACGTTATGTTCAAGGACACAATATTCCGAAACTGAAAGTGCGATCCCGCGAAAATCTAACATCCCGCCTAACCGGTCTAACCGGATCCGAAACGACGTCGCGTCGCTGAGCCACGTAACTCGACTTGTTTTTGGCAACAGCCACATTTATGTCCTTTTTATGCAGCGGCCCAACGATATTTGCAAAATGCATGCACAAGCTTCTATTAAAATGAAAAAAAAATTACTAGAAAAAAAAAAATTTGTTTTCGTGAATAAAATAGGAAAGAAAATTGCCCCATAAGGACACGCTGTTAGGGTGGACCTCTATTTCACTTTTTGACTTTCTTTACTTTCACCTCCAAGTTTTGTTCGAATTCTCAAAAAAAATTCAAATTTGAGTCAAATCGGTTAATATTTAGGATAATTTTTGAGGATTTAAACAATCTTAATTTGTTTATACATTTTTCCAGGTAAATCGCGAAATGAACGTATTTTCTAGATCTTGTGAGTTATTTAATCAATGATAACAATAAAATAAAAAATTATTAAAACCGATTTTAATATTTTTAAGTACTTCCAAATGTTTAGTTTTTAATTTATGGTACTGCTATTTTATTAGTTGGGAAAACCATTTTCTTTATTGCTGGTACTAATTTAATAGCAATAGAATTTTTGTGTCAACTCATAAAATAGCAGTTTCATATCTTACTAACTTAAATGTTTAAACAAATTGAAATTGTTTAAAAAATGTATTTTATTTTAGTTATTTTATGTGTTTTTTATCAGTAGAAGGGAAAAATGCGTTTATTTCAATTTTTGCACAGATTTAATAGGTATCTTAATGAATTTAAAAAAAAATTGATTTGTTTAATCATTAGTATCTCAAAATATTTCCATCTTTCGAAAAATGGCAACAATAAAATATTGAATCAAAATAAAATTGTTTAAACAATTTAAACTTGTTCGAACATTTACAAGTATTTTTAGAAATCAAATTAATACTAAAAAATATTAAAAACTCTCGAAAATTTGGTGAGATAAACAGTTTTTCGTGCTTTTTTAGATAAACTCTATATTTGAACAAACACCTATTGTTTAAATAATTGTAAAATTATGTAAGCATTTTTTTTAATGCTCTCATTGATTAGAGAACTCTCAAAGTATAGAAAATACATCTATTTCGCGACTTACCTGAAAAAAACAAATGATTAATCAAATTAAAATTGTTTAAACAATTGAAAATTAGTCAAAAAATGATCTGGGATAGGATAATTTTTTCACGAAAAGAAGGGGAAATAGGGGAAAGATTAAACATTAATTTTTACATGTAGAAAAGAAACAATCTTTTTATAAGAAATGTATTTTTTCAATGACTTCTGAGATTAAAGAATTGTTTAAACAAATATTACAAATATTTTGATATCTCATAAATTTTCCACTGAGTGTCCATTGGATGACTATTTATTTTTCAAAATAATATTATTTGCCAGTAACGACCCGTTTTCGAAAAAATCCATTTTTTCCAAATTTGTGTTTTATGGATTGGACTGAATATTTATCAAATCCTCATGTCGAATTCAACAGTTAGAAATTGAAGAAAATTGTTGAAAACATAATGTTCATTTTTTTCTTCATTTTTAATTTTCTTCAATTTTTAAGAGTCGAATTTTTTACTGTTGATAATTAATCTATCAAGTTTCTTTAATTGTCAACAGTTGAAAATTAATTTTTCTCTAATTTTGAACAGTTGAATATTCAATTTTCTTCAAATTTCAACAATTGAATTTTTAGTTTTCTTTAATTTAAAGTAATTGAATTTTCAACAATTGAATATCTATCTGTTGAGAATTCAATTATTTTATATTTACAATAGTTGAAAATTCAAGTTTGTTCAATTTTCAACAGTTTAAAATTTAACTTTCAACAATTGAATTTTCAGTTTTCTTCCATTTATACTGAGAATCCATTGGATGACTATTAATTAACCAAATATTATTTTTTATTATTTTTTAAATAAGTTAAACAATTTTATTATTCACTTATCTCAATAGGTTAAAATAACTTTTTATTTTGTTTTTATCGATTTGTATGAGTATAAAAAAAGAGAGTAAGAATCCATTGGATGACTATTAACTTGCAACAATTGAATTTTCAAGTTTTAAAAAGGCAATTAACAATTTTTTTCAATTTTCAACAGATAAAAATTAAATTTTTTGAAAATTTCAACAATTGAAAATTGATAATTGAATTTTTAACAATTGAAAATTCAATTTTTGCAAATAATATTTGGCTAATTAATAGTCATCCAATGGATTCTCAGTATATATGGAAGAAAACTGAAAATTGCATTGTTTTAATTTAAACAAACTTAAATTGTCAACTGTTGAAAATATAAGAAAATTGATAATTGAATTTTCAACAGATGAAAATTCAATTTTCGGAAATTCAGTTGCTTTAAATTGAAGAAAACTGAAAATTCAATTGTTGAAATTTGAAGAAAATTGAAAATTCAATTGTTAAAAATTGAAGAAAATTTAATTTTTAACTGTTGACAATTGAAATAAATTGTAAATTGAATTTTGGACAGTTGAAAATTCAATTTTTGCAAATAATATTTGGCTAATTAATAGTCATCCAATGGATTCTCAGTATAAATGGAAGAAAACTGAAAATTCGATTGAACATGACAGGTCTTAGCGATGAGGAGAGAAATAGACTTGAAAATGATTACAGACACAAAAAGAGGAAAGTTAAACGCCTAGTCAAGGAAAGTAAAGATAAAATCAGAAGAGAAGAAATTACAAAACGACTTTTAAGGAACCATGAAAATAATATATAAAGAGATGAACAAACGTAAAAGTACAGAGTTTGTCAGCACGAGAAACAGAAAAGGTGAAATGCTATATGATACACGCAGGATAGTAGACGCAACAGAGCAACAGAGCAACCTTTTTCAATTTCAAATTCATGATATAAATACATAATACTTAAAAATATCTATGTGGGTATATAAATTCGGAATTCAAAAAATATATATTAGTACGTATACAATTTCCAAATAAATTAAATTTTTTCAAAGACTAAATTTAAAATAAAAAAATTAACACTTATAAAAATCATGTAAATATAAATGCGGAATATTTTTAAATTTGTAATTTATTTCAAAAACAATATTTATAGAACTGTAAATATAAATTTGGAATGAGGTAGGATTTTTTCAAAATTTGAATTTATAACAAAACCAATATTTATAAAAATTCTGTAAATATAATTTTGAAGTGAAATTGGAATATATCTAAATTTTCAATTTGAAACTTACAACAAAAACAATACTCATAGAAATTCGGTGAATATAAATCTGAAATAAAGTGCGATCTTTTTCATTTTGAATTTAAAATTTATAACTAAAACAATAATTAAATTTTTTATTTGAAATTTATAACAACACCAATACTGATGAAAATTCATTTTCTGCTTATTCTGCACAAATTATTCATGATAAAATGGATTTATTTTCATAAATATTCTCCGTGTCTAGGTTTAGTTCCGACCGAGTTTATCATATTTGAAAGTCATCAGTGACGTTTAGTACCGCCTGCGCTAGCCGTTAGATAATTTCCGACGTACGTATTTTACAAGATGAGGATTATTATTTTCCTGCAAAATAGATAAAGAAATAAATATGCGTATTTTTCTCGACAAGTGGGTTCGATGTTGATAAAGAAATCTCGCAAATGTCATTCCGCTCCGTATTTTGTTTATCTCTAGGTAATAATATTACGCAAATAGTGGTGGGGGAACTTCTCACTACAAGTGGCCGCTCTTTGTGAAATGAACCTCAGTAAGCGTTTTGGCGTTGTGAAGTGATGTGTTTAAAATTAAACTTGTTCTTCAATAAACAAGTTTTTATTTTTAATTTAATTTCTTCCTTCGTCGAGTGAGAGTGCAATGAACATTGAACTTGACCATTAGCACAGGGTCACGCGAAATGATACTTTAATGAGGAAGTGTCATTTGAGAAATAAATTACTCTTGTGTAATTTTTACGAACTATAGGTATGTCATATTTTGTAAACAGATGATGACATTGCTTTAATATTTTTTTTTTATTAATTACACTACCGGTCAAAATTGTCCATCCACTTACGAAAAAAAACACGATTAAAAACAGACTAACTTGAAAGTATTTTTGATAAACAGGGGCCGAGAATTTTTATTTTTTGTCCCATTTTTTATTATCATATTCCTCCTTTTTCTTTTTAAATATGTTATATAAACACCAAAATTAGAAAGGCCTTTTGCAATATTTTTGAATATTTAATCATTTTTTAATAAATACGTTTTGTCACTGAGAAGTAATTGTTGAAGTAAATAAATTAATATGAATGAATATAAAAAAATAATGTGTTCACTTTAATTATAATACATTTCCAGTTTAAATAATTAATTTTCAACCAAGAAAAAGAGAATCTGCAACAAAATAGTTAAATTTTCAACAAAGTTGATACTTTCACAATTTTTTTTATTTTCAATACAAAAACTGTGACATTGAACAACAAAAAACGAATCTTCAACAGAAGAGTCGAATTTAATTTTTAGTTTGAAAAATAAGTTTTTCAGGAAAAGAAAAGAAATTTTCAACAAAATAGTTGAATTTTTAGTTAAAAAAAATTAATTCGCAATAAAAAAACTAATTTTCAACCAAAGAAATGAAATTTCAACCAAAAAAATTAATTTTCAACCAAAAACGAATTTTGTTTACAAAATACGTGAATTTTAAACCAAATATTTTAATTTTTAATGGACTGTTCAATTAAAAAGGTTTTTTTTATCCAAAATTGTCGATTTAAAACGCTTCTAGTTTTTCAAGTCTTTAAAACTGCATTTTAAAATTCTTTTGATGAAAAAATAAAAATAATAATAAATAATAAATAATAAAAAATAAAAAATGAATTTTCTAAAAATTTGTAATTTGAAGGAACCTACTCCCCAGACAGGATCCGCTTCTTCCGGATAAAGTTGAAAATATCGTTCTCCAAGTTGGAGAGGTGGTGCACTCGAAAGTCGAAGATTCGTCCAGCATTGGATAAATTTAATAACCGATTCAAAGGTGTAAAGAGCAAGTCGATCGTTTCCATAATTCGACATATGAGTCATGAAGATGTTGATCTGCAATAATAAATTATAAATAAATAAAAAATATTGAATTTTTTTATTTTTTTATTTATTTATTTACTCACCGGATTGTAGACAATAGTCTGAAAGAGTTCTCCACCTTGAATCGATTCATCAAGTTTGTCTCGACCTCCCGGATATCTTTCGATAAATATCGTATGTGTGAACAAACCACAAGTCTGTCTCGGAAGAACCTGCAGCGAAAAAGATTTTTTAAACATTTTTTAATTTTTTTTTTTTAACTAAAAATTTAACTATTCCATTTTTGGTTCAACATTTATCTTCTGCAGTTGAAAATTCAAGAATCTGGTTAAAAATTCATGCATTTTGTTAAAAATTATTCGTTTTTGGTGAAAAATTATATATCTATTTTTTTTTTAAATTAATTTTTTTGACAAAAAATTTAACTATTCCATTTTTGGTTCAACATTTATCTTCTGCAGTTTTTATTATAAAATTCAAATGGATCATGTAGTAAAACCTGTAATATGAAAAATACGACCCCGTTATTTTAGTACTAAATTTGACCACCAGTTGGCGTATCGTTGTATTTCAGATCCCAATATTGTTGATCATTTTCATTACTTAATAAATATCACAGCCACACAAAAATAGTATATTGTGCACCTAGGGGGAGAAGAGGTGCTTTTTCGACAAGTGTATGTTTTCAGTACAAGTCGTAGCGCTCGCCTACGACTTGTACTGAAAACGATATTTTTTATAACAAATGGATGATTTCAGACATTTTTCGAAATGCAGTCATGATTTCAGTTCATATTAAATTTTGAATAAAGAAGCATGAAATTTATGTCAACTTATTCCAAATTATCAAAAATTCAATAAAAAAGTTGCCGGATTCAATTTAAATATGTCTATAAATTTGCGGAAATTTATGGACATTTTTGGTTATTTATGGTAATTTTCCGGTAAATATGGTAGCCTACCATAAATAACCAAAAATTTATTTTTAGAAATTTCCGAAAATTTATGAAAATTTTCTGTAATTTATGGTGATTTCACCGGTAAATATAGTAACTTACTATAAATCACTCAAAATTCATTTTAAAAAATTTCCGGAAATTTATAAACAATTTCGGGCATTCATGGTAATTTTACAAGTAAATATGGTAACTTACCATAAATTACCCATAATTCATTTCTAAAAATTTCCATACATTTCCGGAAATTTATGAAAATTTTCGGTCATTTGTGGTAATTTTACCGGTCAATAGAGAAACTTGACATAAATTACCCAATATTCATTTTTGAAAATTTCCGGTCATTTATTGTAATTTTACAGGTAAATACGGTAACTTACCAGAACTGATATAAAATTCATTTTTCAAAATTTCTATTAATTTCCGGAAATTTATAAAAATTTTCGGTCATTCATGGTAATTTCACCGATAAATATGGTAACTTTCCATAAATAATCGAAAAATTCTATTGTCTGCAACCAAAATTTCCTCACAGTTTTTACGTTGAGTGGACTGATAATTGTAAAGTGCGAGCTCATAGATGTATAATTTTCATTATTCACATCTGATGTCCCTTTTCAGCCCCTAGGGAGAAAGTTATTATATATAACTGATCAAATTACCGTAAATTACCGTGAAGTACCAACAAATTTCATAAATTTCTAGACATTTATGGACATTTTTTTAAACAAATTTTGGGAAATCCATGGTAAGTTACAATATTTACCTGTAAAATAACCATAAATGACCGAAAATTATCATTGTTTTCCGGAAATTTTTAAAAATGAATTTTGGGTAATTTATGATAAGTTACCGCATTTAATGACCGAAAATTTTCATAAGTTTCCGGAAACTTTTAGAAACAAATTTTGGGGCATTTATGATCAGTTACTATATTTACTTGTAAAATTACCATAAATGACCAAATTTTTAATGAACCAGAAATTTTTAAAAATGAATTTTAGGTGATTTGCGATAAGTTACCATATTTACCTGCAAAATTATCATCAATAAACAAAAATGTCCAGAAATTTATAAAAAATTTGTTAGTGTATTTTAGGTAATTTATATCAAGTTACCATATTTACCATTATTGACCGAAAATTTCCAGAAATTCATGGAAATTTTTAGAAACGAATTTTGAGTAATTTATGGTGAGTTACCTTATTTACCTGTAAAATTACCATGAAGACTTAAAAACGAATGATTTATGGAATTTTTAAAAATGTGTATTCGATCATTTATGGTAAGTTACCATATTTACCATTGATGACCAGAAATGTTCATGAATTTCCGGAAATTTATGGAAATTGAAATTGTGCCAACATCCAAAATAACTAGCAGCAGTGAGTGGACGATCCGGGTGTAACATATTATGCACCAGGTCGTTGAGCACGTATTCTACGAGAATTTTGGTAAAATTTAAATCGTGCCAACATCCAAAATAAGTACCAGCAGTGAGTCGATGATCCGGGTCCACCACATCGTGCACCAGATCGTTCAGCACGTATTGTACGAGAATTTTTTTCAAATTGAAATTGTGCCAACATCCAAAATAACTACCAGCAGTGAGCTGACGATTCGGGTGCACCACGTCGTGCACCAGGTCGTTCAGCACCTATTCTACGAGAATTTTTTTGAAATTTAAACTGTGTCAATAGCTGAAATAACAAGAAAAGGTGAGTCGACGATCCAGGTGCACCGGATCGCGCACTAAGTAGTTTAGCACGTATTCTACGAGATTAAAAATAAAATATAATTGTGTAAACAGCCAAAATAACCACTAATGGTGAGTCCACGATTTGGGGCACACAGAGCGTCAACTCACAATCGGTGGTTATTTTTGCTGTTAGCACTATTTAAATTTGGAAAAAGTTCTCGTAGAATACGTGCTAAAATACCCGATATGCGATCCTGTGCACTTGAGTAGTCGAGTCACCATTTGCAGTTGTTTTGGCTGTGGATACAATTCAAATTTTCAAAAAATTCTCGTCGAACCCGTGCTGAACGACCTGGTGCGCGACGTGGTGCACCCGGATCGTCGACTCACCGCTGGTCTTTTTTTCGTATGTTGGCACGATTTAAATTTTGAAAAAATTCTCGTAGAATACTTGCTGAACGACCTGGTGCACGATGTGGTGCACCCGGATCGTCGACTCACTGCTGGTATATATCTTGGATGTTGGCACAATTTAAAATTTTAAAAAGTTCTCGTAGAATACGTCCTAAACTACCTGCTGCGCGATCTGGCGCATCTGCGTCAACGACTAACCATTTTGAGATGTGTCGGCTGTTGGTAAACTTGAGATTTTATAGTTGATTATGAGCCAATCTATTTAGATTATTACATTTTCCAATTAGGAAAAGAAACAATCCAAAATTTAATGTATTTCTAACATTGCTATTTAGATTTTCCCGAATAAATAGTGCCTACACTCCGGGTGTCACAAAAGTCCCGGGACGGCTGATGACTTTCAAGGTCATTTCAAGGTCGACTTAAAAAAAATGGAAACCTTTTTTTATATCGACAGTCCATAGAGCGGGAAATTTCACGTTCAAGTGAAATCACCCAGGTGATACAAAGGTACATTGTAACCTTGAAGGTCACTTTAAGGTTATTTAAACTTAAACAAGGTCTGCATACCTCTGGGAATAGAAGCTTTTCCATTTTTTTTCGTAGCGAGCAAAGTTACTAACTTTAAAAAGGGGTATTCAGTAGTCACCTTAAGCATGACCTTGACGATAAATTTCAAGGTCATTTCAAGGTCAATTTTTTTCCATTGAAGAATCTTTTAAGTTATGATGCCCTGGGTACATATTTGAGCTTTAAAATTCCCGCTCTATTGATTGCCAATGTAGAAAAGGGGGTTTCCATTTTTTTTAAGTTGACCTTGAAACGACCTTGAAGGTCGTCTTCAAGATCAAAATAAAGGTCAACGATAAATTCCTCGTTGATAGGTTTATGGGACAGTTATGGGTGAAAAATTACTTTTTTTTGGTTGAAGATTCAGCTATTTTCTTGAAAATTCATCTTTTTTGGTTGAAATAATATCAACCATTATATTTTTCGTTGAGAATTCATCTATTTTGGTTGAAAATGCATACTTTTCATTTGAAAATAGAACTGTTTTGTAAAAAATTCCTCTTCTGGGCTTGAAAATGCAAAAATTCAGTTAACAATTTTTTCTTTCCTCTTTCAAAATTCGACTTCTTCGTCTCAAAAATGATCTCTTCTGGTAAAAAAAAAATATTTATTTAGGTTGAAAATTCAACTATTTTGATAGAAAATTTACTTGATTTGTTTGAGGATTCAACTATTTGGTTGCAAGTTCGTCTTATTGATTGAATTTATCTATTTTGATAGAAATTTCAATCAGTTGGGCAAAAATTAACAAAAATTTCTGTTGAAAATTCAACTCTTCATTTTTTCTGTGAAATTTTTATTTTGGTTCGGCAATTTATCTCTTTTGGAAAAAAAATGTCTAAAGAGAGTTGAGCTATTTCTTTTTAATTTTTCTTTTCTGCTGGAAAATGTGGCTACTTGTTTGAAAGATTACCTACTTTGTTAATAATTCCGTTATTTGGTTGAAGATTCATAATTTTAGTTGAAAATTCATCTCTCGTTGAAAATTTAACCAATTTCTTTCAAATTCAATTTTTTTTAGAGGGTGGAAAATTAAAATATGTATTTTTCTAGAAAATTCAATTATTTAGTTGAAAATTAGCTTTTTTGTTGAAAATTTTATTTTTTTGTTGAAAATTCGTCTTTTTGGTTTTTTGAAAATGGTAGAAAATTCAACTATTTGGTTGAAAATGAACTATTTTGTTGAAAATTAATATTTTCGGTTTGAAAATTCAACCATTTGGTTAAAAATTCATGTATTTTCTTAAACATTTAACTATTTTGGTAAAAAGTCCAAATTGGATTAAAAGTAACTTTTGTTTAAAATTCTTTCTTTTGGCTTGAAAATTAATTTTTGCCTTTAAAAAACTTCATAATTTCTCGGTAAAATAAAAAATTTTTGGTTAAAAAATGTGACTGAAAAATCTTACTTTAATTAATGCCTATTTCTTTTTCAATTAAGTTTTTGTGAATAATCATCTTAGTTATTTCAGTTTTAAACTATAAAATTAAGGTATTAAACAACTAACTTTTTAGCTAACTTGAAGTTACTTTATCTAGTAACTGTAACTAGGTATAGCTACAAGTAACGTAATTGTAATTGGTTACTCAACAAAAAGTAACTCACCTAACACTAGTACCAATACATTAATTTTATTGAAAAGAATTTATTTCCCTATTATTCACCTATTTTTGTGAGAAATCACCCAAATATTGCCTGTTTTATATTCTCAGCATTTTGGACTGTGAAGGCTGTTAAAACATTATCTTCGTACGTTTTGTGGTTTATTTTGAGTGCTTATTAAATGAAATCGAGTAAAAAATGTAAACATAAAAGAAGGCGTCACTTATTTTTTGAGCGGCCCCTTAAATACACACTGAAGGCAGACCGAGTAGGCTACCATCTGAGCCACGCACTCCTACCAAAGAGCGCAATCAGGTAATGCTAAAAGAACAATTCTGGGAAGGTTCTCAAAATCTTTGACATTGAAAAAATGTACTCTTTTTCTGCATTCGGGACCTTTTAGCAGTTTTTGCACTGCTCTCGTGAATTTGGTTGGAAGGTGAGAGCAAAGCGAAGGCTCATTGGACTTTTGTCGCCTGCCTCAAAGCGAGGGTAATGGAGCATCCGCGAGTGGGAAGGAGGAAAAAGGAAAAAGGGAAAAAGGGAAAAGGGAAGAGATGTGAGAAAGAAATCAAGAGGAGAGCTAGCACGCGTGCCATTCGTCTTCAGAGGCGTTCAACCGTTTGATCGCAAACGGAGGGCCGACAGTAGGTTGGTAACATTACACCCCATCGTTCTGACTCGATGGGAGGCGAGTGAGGAAGCGAGAAATTAGCCGAAACCAACCGTAATTTTTAGTTTCGACCTTTTACAGCTTCATACCTAGAATTCTCTGTGATTAAAACGACTTGCGACAGCTACAGCTACACGACCAAAAGCACACAAACTCACCCTATTCCCTATGGCCTATACCAAATTTCAAGCATTGTTAATTACAGGAGTCCGAATCACGCCACTATTGACACTATGTCACATTTATTTTCATCGATGCCACTATTTTGAAAAAAATCCCCACATTTCCTTTGAAAATATTATTAACTTCTTCGCTGATTGGCTAAAAGGGGAGTCCACAAACCTGCACTGTTAGAAATGTTTGCAATTTTAGTATACATGGGCATATCAAATTTCCTATATGTTTACTAAATGCATTACACTTGAAATTATCTGTGAAAGTGATGTTAGATGCGCGGATCTGCTCTCGCAATTATCGATTGAAGAGAGCACTAATTATTATAGACTTGAAGTAAATGTAGATAAGCCACTTTCATGTCTGAATATTGCCCGGGGAACAACAAAAGATCAGGTAATAAGTCGATTCCTAGATTTGAAAAAAAGGATGGCCTGATCGTGTAAGCGACGAAGCGCTTGAAACATACTTGACCAAAAGGTCAGGTATAAATCAAGACATCGACCGCTTCGTCTTGTCATGCGCTCCCTGCCAAATTGTTCAGAACGGTCTTAGAACCACAGTCTGGGAGCATCTGCATATTATTTTTTAGATTTTGAGCACAATAAGATCTACATTATTGTTGATGCCTATTTATACTGGGTAGATGCTTATGTGAAGCGAGGTACAGACTGCAATCAAACCGTTGAAAAATTACTTATTGCCTTCAGTTTATCAGGGTTTCCTGGAAAACTTTTTGCGGGTGACGGCGCTCCTTCAAATGTGGGGGATTTTGAGCAGTTTGGCTTAAAAAATGACACCAAACTGGCTCACCGTCCTTCGTACCATGCACAAAGCAACGACATGGCTGGAAATAAGTTGAAAGCGCAAAAAGCTACCTGAAAAAATCAATTTCAGAATACTATTCGGGTTGAAGCAAGTAGAACTAATTAATTCGTTTCGGACGTTCATGAGAAACACGCCACGTGTTGAAACTAAGTCAGCCCCTACAGAGCTAGTTTTAAAATATGGACAAGACACAAGCCGAGCTTGAGCCACAGTCCATAAAAAGGAATTGCAGAAGATTCCCGAAGAAGTAGAGAAGATGAAGTCGCTGTTGTCGCCACTTGCAAAGCTTTATGAGACGGAAATTCTATTGGTCAAGATTGACTTTAATTGTCTATCTCGCTTAGCTGATTGGGAAGAAAAGCATGCAGATCGAACGAATAATTAAAACCAGAAAACCTTATTGTCTTAGACAAAGAATTCGACAGTTGCAGAATCCACGCTTTGATTCGTCAAGCCTGTAAATCGAGTTGACGAGATCTGGGAGCTTCTCCGTAGGGAACACTGGCATACCCGTAATAATTACCTCCGTCCTGGCGTTTGCCTATTTCAGGCTTCTTCATCGCTACTCGTATGTACAGTTTAGGCTGATGAGCTCCTTCTTGCACATTTGGTAGTTTCTGTATTGCTACATACTCAAAGATTGGAGGTCAGCGTCTTCAGACTATAAAGTTTCAAATTGTTGAAGATGGAGGGTATTTTCCTGAAACATTTTTTTTTAAGTCGGTCGATGGAGAATCTCATCTTTCAGAGAGGTTTGATATCGTGAAATTATAACTTATCATTGTGTCGTTGTGAGCCTAGATGTCTAAACTGATTTGAAAGCCATAAGCTTCGACTCTCTGCAACCTCTCGCAAATGGGTCAGGGGCCTCATGGGAATACACATGAATTTTTGAAAGGAAATTGCTACTGATGTATGGTAGAAACTGAGTCTGAAAAGCACACGAAATGAATAAATGACACTAGTTTACAGTCTCTTTATACATTTAGTGCTGTCATATTTTTGTAATGTATTTTGGCATGCTGAACTTGGAAAAAGCTTTGAAGAAATTGTCTATGGATTGGTATTGGAAATATGAATTTTTAAAAACAAATTTTATTTTGATGATAGCTTCACTCTGTGAACCATATCTCAATCTGTATTAATATAAATTAAGTTAATAGTCATTCTGATTTTTTTCGAACATTGATATTCTTCGAGAAAAATGACAAAAATGGATTTTCAGACTTATTTTTTAAAAAGAAGGTGTTGTAAAAGGGATCGGCCGTTGGAAAAGGGGTTCGGTGTGAGTGGGTGGAGAGGATGTCGTTCACATCCACTCAAGCCAAACCCCTTTTCCAATGGTCAAACAAAAAAAAACGCGTCCTAATCTTGGGCACTTTAAATGGCCACCACCACTCATGCCGAACCATTTTCCAGTACCCCCAGTTCCAGCAAAAAGTCTGAAAACTCATTTTTGTCATTTTTCTCGAAAAATATGGATTTTAATAAAAAAGTATAAAATGTAGTCTAAAAGGAACCCCTAGGCCAAATATCTAGTCTATATTCTTGGGTGAGCTTTTCGAAAGTATACCCTAAATATGGAATATTTTAAACTGAAAAATTTTAATATGTATTACTATCATTGAACATTTATTTGCTTCAAAATTTGAATAATATAAAAAGCGAAATGGATTACCAGCGAATACTTGTAGATTATTATTATCAATTTTACCTTGAAAGAATTACCGTCAGCCCAGTTTTATTGTATGGAAATTTTAGAATAAAATGTAAATATATTAAAGAGAGAAACACAAAGTCTACAAATCATAATGTAGCAACTATATGGTATTATATAAACGAATGAAGCACCAGAATATCCATCAGTTAAATTGTTATAGAATTTTTCATTGACATACTAATACGTTTTTCCTTCAATTAGAAAAAATGAGAATTATTTCTACTCTTGTCTTATCCTTCGCGGTTATCTTCAATTCTTTTGGTAAATATGATAACATATTATATCAATAATATTTGGTATATTTTTTTAACCTATCCGCAAATCAGATACAGACGCACAGTTGGCAGTGTACCATATGCTGTTCACGTGGATGTGTATGCTGGACATTTGATTAGAATTTGAAGATGTTCTTTGATCAGAGGTTTGGAAAAATACACCGGTTCCTAATTCCACCCAAAAAAATAGTGAAGTTAGGCGATGCGAGCATACAAAAAGGGTTTTGTAGCATATTGAGACGTTAAATAAGTAATTCAAATATCATCCGCCCATAATAACCCTCCACTCACTTCCCATACTACCCTTCCACTTACTCTCATCTTCGCTTCACATCCATTCCTCCACTGCCTATTCTCTCACTTAACCTTTAGTTTTTAATTATATATATATAAATATATATATATATATATTAGCAAACGTTTTTCAATCTGATCATTTGATTTCAAATAAGTTGCCAAGATTAAATAAAATCACAAGAAAGTATCAGCATAATTTCACGATTTAGAGTACTAAACATGAATTCTACTTTTACTATATGTATATGCATATTATTTTTATTACATTTATAGTAGAATCGCTAAAGAAATTTCTGACAGTGTACTCATCAACTATATGAAGTTGGAATACAATCATTACTCAATTTTATAGAAAAATCCAAACAAAACTTCTAGGTCAAAATAGTTAGCTCCTCATTCATAAAGTCAATAAAGCAAGTTTTCATGGCATGTCTTAATGAAAAAGTCGTATAAAAATGTTATTATTTTTTTACGTCTACCAGTATCGTAAACTTAAAGTACAAATAATTTAATATAAAGTTATGACATATAAAAAAAGAGAAAATCATGAAACGCAAAATATAGATTCCACAATAAACTTAGAAATGATAAATTACCACCACTTTGTATGCCTAGTATGACATACTTTATAAGATTGCTTTATGTGCATTAAAGTGTAGACTTTGAAACACATTTTGTTTATAAAGCGAAATACATATTTATACTGTATAAACTCAAGCAATTGTATTCTGGTTTCAGCATTTGTAAATTACTTAATGGAATTTCAAATTTTAATAAATATAAAAAGAAATTCATTTTTTAAATCATAAAATACTCAAACTAGTTTATTATTTTAGTTTAATTTAAAGGTCTATCTTATGTCATTGAATACGTTACAAAAACAAAACATCATATGGTCTTGAACAATTTTTCTATTTTATAATACTACTGTTTCTGCTACTGTTACAGATATTTGAATTCCACCCTGAATCCAGCGATCTACACTGTATTCTCACCGGAATTCAGGAGCGCTTTCAAGCGACTACTGTGCAGGCACAGAAGGGGCCACATCGGCCGAAGAATGGCTGGTCGACGTCACATGTAGGAATGGGTTTAGGGTGGAGGTTACTCAATTTATATGCCCTTTTTTATTCTTTATGAGCGTAAAAGTACTTTTATTGCTTACTAAGGTCGTCTGCTCTTTAGTAAATTAAAAGCCACAAATCTCAGAACCAAAATAATAATAACCACTATAATATGCATTTCCTAACATATCACTGTTATGCATAAATAATTTTAATATCAAGTTAATAAATCTTACTCAATAATATATTATTTATTACACATTTTTCAAATACAAGATAACACAGTCACTAATAAGAATTGAAAGTTCAACTAACCGCTGCCACCATATACGTATACATTTTTATATTAATAGTGCCAGTAATGAGGACACCTTAATTTAAATTATGTTCAACGTTTGAAGTTTACTGCTTTTTATAAAATACTATTGAAAAACTATAAATTATTTCAAATTATTTAATACCTTTAAGAATCTACTTTTAAATCATACTTTAAAAATTGCAGAACTTATTCAAAAGAACATCTGTGGGTCTAATTAGCATCCTCTTAACGCAGCTTCACAGTTGAATTTAACCTACTACTTTCTAATATCATTGCTTCAAAGGAATAATTACTTCTTCTCAGTCAAAGAATCTAAATACCTCAAGTACCTGCCGTTAATGCAAACATAAGTTTTTTAATATTCGTGAAAAACAGACGATCTAAGTTCTTAGCCTTTAAAATTATGATTGCAATTGTGATAAATTAGAGTTCACTGATGAGGATGAAGCTCTCCATTAACCTCCAGATTATATTTCCTCAAAATGTCCTTGAATGATCATTCACTTCCTTTTCCTTTCCTCTATTGCTGACACAAACTTCTGTCCTTGTTCGAATGAAATATATTCTTAACAGAGAATATTCCAACTTTTCTCCAAGGTCAAGAAAATAGTCGTCTTCATCGACACCCTGCGTCCAGAAGAAAATTTGTCACGAGATCGAATTTCACTTGGTGTAACTTTTTCACTAAGCGAATTCTCGAAAATTCACTTATTTCAACATTAATTTTTTTGTCATATGTGAGACATGATGACATTAGATAATTTACATCAAATATTGAATATTATATTACATTACAAGTAGAGTTAGGCACGTCTTTATATGGAGAGTTCAATGTTCACAAGCCGAGTAGGCCATGGTTTCTCTGTTCGTCCTCGCGAAAATTGAATTCCACGTGAAGACGTGTGTAACCCCACGAGTGATGTATGATATTGTATTTGAAACCACAACGTTATCAGACTGTAGAGCCGCCTGAAAAGTGAGCGTTAGATAGCCCTTTACCGAAATAGTACGAGAACGTCTTATGAAGTGAATGTTTGTTGATAATGATGATGATCACTGTCCAAACATTCTTCTGTTTTGTTCAGTTTTCTCCATTTGTCAAATTTCTCGAAGGCCAGCTCATATTCATCCTTAAATTTTTCGGGTAGTAAATCTTGTTTTGCTTCTTTCACTTCTTCATTTATGTTGGGTGGTGGAATTTTGGTTGTTTTTTCCATGATCTTGAGGTACCAAGATTGACAATTATAACACCAGATAGCACTTTGCGACGTAATTGCAGATAATTGTATGTTTCACGGATTCTATTGTTATAGATGAAAACATACGATTCATGGGGAAGTCATCTGTTTGGCCTGTGATTGGTGATTTCGTATAGCGCAAGATTTGAAAATGGTTCGTCCCGAGGTAAAGTTTCATATGTATATATATATATCACGGTTGTGAGACGTGGCCATGAGAGTGATTAAAGCGTTCCTACTGAGAGTTGGTGTCATTTTTAGATGGCAGTCGCTCCCGTTGGGACCCTGCGGTGGTTGTTTAACCTTATTTTTTAATTATATATATATATATATATATATATATATAGTCCAGGGATGGTCCCGAAGGAATAACCCCTAAGCGGAGATGCATAGAGAGATTGATGCCCCTTTGAAAAACTAGATTTACTATCTCATCTGGAAATTATCGTGTGACAACGAAGAACGTCACCTTCCAGAAGGGCGTATTTCAGGGCGATAACATGAGCCCTTTGCTTCTTTGCATCACACTTCTGCCTCTATATCTCGCAATACGAAATTCTTTTGGATACCTCTGTAGCGACACTAACCATCGCGAGCATAAGGTCACTCATGTATTTTATATGGATGACCTGAAGATCTATTTCTCTGGTAAAAGCAAACTTCAAACTGCTATAAATATCGTCAAGGAGTACACAGGAGCGATTTGGAAGGACTTTGGATAGGATAAATGTGCCAAAATTCATCTGAAGAAAGGAAGGATTGTTGGCGTTCCCAAGGACACTGAGCTTGTCGATATAAGTGTTATTAGACATCTTAACACACAAAAAAACTATACATACCTGGGCGTGCCTCAAAGCCGTATTCAGGACGTAACATCAGTCTGTTCCGCGATTATATATCTTACGCCGTCAAGGCGGACGCGGAGTTCTGAATATCCAATGTCTTTATAACTGAATTGTTCTAAGTAAAGCTTATATCGTTGTAAATGGAAAAGATCCTTTCATAAAAATGGTCAGGAATCACGATACCATTGGCAAAGGAGCGTTCCTTTACAAAGCCGCGGAGCAGGCGACTGAGAACCTTGGCTTCAATTTTAACATCAGTAGTGAAGAAAGTGCATTACTCTTTATAGATGCTTCACTTCTGAAAGCCGGAGTGAAGAAAGCAAAATTTGAAAAATTCCACCAACAGCTACTAGACAAGAAAATAGACGGAAATTTTCACAGGATTGTAGAAAAACAGTCCTTGTCGGAGGAGCAAACTTTTGCTTTTTTTAGATCATCAGGACTTAATTCAGGTTTTAGAAGGTTTTATCTTCATATGCCAGGAGGGTGTCCTTTCCACCTTAGTATACCGGACTAAGAGTGCTTTATTAACATCTTTGTCGCTCTTGCAGTGTTGGCCGCGACCCTGTCCTGTCGAACGCTCCAAGGGAGATAGAGTCAATTGTCAAAAACGAGTAGTGCCAAATTTTCTGGAACTACGATTTTCGGACAGCAGTTTCCTTTGCATACTCGAGGCCTGATATTGTTCTCCAAGACTTTGAGAAACGAACCATATTCGTGATCAAATTCTCGGCTCCGGCCGACTATAACATCACTGCCAAGGAGAAGGAAAATTAGAAGAGGTATCAAGACCTTGAGATAATTGACACATGATAATTTCGCCTGTCTGTCGTCGCAATTTCATCATGCAACACATCTCACGGTCGTAAGACGTGGCCGTAAGTGTGATTTACCGCGGTTCTACTGGGAGTCGATGTCATTTTTAGATGGCAGTTGCTCCCAGTGGCATGCACATGCAGAATTGCATCACACAGGAGAAATCTCAGAGCGCAGGCTCCAGAACTCCTACGCAACGTTATTGCGTAAGAGAGAGAGAGGGTAGAAGTGGGGCAACCAACATAAAAAGCGTTCCACGACCGAAAAACGGCACTTTGAAATCTTCTACCACCAACAGCCGAGATCTCAGGGTGAATACCTCGCGGGAAGGACTGAGGATCTATCCTCTCCTCCTTGCCACATTCTTCACTCAATTCCAAACGTGAAGCAACTCCTAAGAGAGTCTCCGCAGTGATTGTATGGCTCAGGGACTGTTTAGAATGAGTTATTCTTCCTTGGGACTTTGCGAGTCTCGACTTCCGTGTCAGAAAATTGATGAGCTTTTTCTCGCCCGCTTTCTTTTTTAAGCATTTTTGTGCAAAGTTTATTTTGTCCATTTGACTGACAGTGCTTATCCACTCTCACATTTATCGTTTCAAGAACAGTATTGTACAAGGTAGAGGTTATACCAAAGCCACAGGTCAATACAGTGTTTAGACGTTAACTGTCATAAAAGTCACCGATATTTCGAAAGCGATTGTTGCAAGAACAGTTTTGAGCAAGGCAGAGGTTATACCAAAGCCCCAGGTCAAAACAGTGTTGGAACTCAGGCTAAGAAAAATCGTCAAAATCTTGACTCTCGTTTATCAAGAGCATTATCGAGCAAGGTAGAGGTTATACGTTATACCGAAGCCTTAGGTCGATATAGTATTGAGAACGTTAGTCAGGAAAGCCATAGATTTCTGCCTTTACGATATACAGACAATAAGAGGAGTTGTACTACTCGAATTGGCTGGATACCTGAGGCTCGAACGTTCTCGAGCCCAGGCAGTAGAGTCGAAGCGTGAGCTCACAGCCCCCTAAGGGATTAACCTGTGAGTGAAGAGCAGTCAAACAATCAGCCATCTCAAAATCACCTGTTATTAATTTGCATTGTATTATAGCTATTACATTTATTGTGTTTTGACAAGACCTACCTTTGGATGGGAAAACACCCAATGTAATTTTCTTTATTCTGTGAATAGGCTCATTGAAGGATTCTAAGAATAAAAGTAGAGTAGAATCGTGAGATTCTAGTACCTGAGTACGAGTAAAAATCGTAAATTTGTCCGAAGTGTTCATATAATAAAGACATCTTTTTAACACTAGTTTAAAAATAATTGGTATGAATTCTAGGTCTATCCGTCAGAATCATTTTGCGTGTTTTAATTTTAAAGAAAGAGAGAGAAAAATCATAGACTTTGCGGGAAACACAGGTCTATAAACTCAAAACTAGATTTTTAGTCGTTACGGTGTTCCTTTTTATTTTTACATATTTTATCTACAGTGTTTCAAAAACTCTTTTATCATGATTTCATTCGTCAATAAAACAAATCTAGGTTAACACGTTTTTTAGCTAGGAAGTAGGGCAATTAGGCATAGTTAAATTAAGTAAGACAATAAGTTAACTCAGCCAGCGAAAGCTGGCGGTTGCAATATATATATATATATATATATATATCTGGCGGGGTGTTGTACTCGGTAGAGCAGTTACCACGCTGCGATCTGTTGAGACTCAGCCCTTGGCTTGGGGATTCGCTCACTTTTCCTCTCTCCCTTTTATTATTATTATTATTATTATTATTATTATTATTATTAGAATAAACTATTATATGATGACTGTTACATGATCTGGTCAGTATTAAAATTTTTAACTATAATATAGTCCTTTAATTGGTTCGAGTACATATATTTCTAAATATATATTTTGTTCATACATATGAAATTATGTAGCTATTGAATGCTAGGCCTATGACTTCTAAAATGCAAATCGAAATAAAGCCAGTCGAATTTCAGTCTCAAGTTGTGACCATCTAGTCAAGATTTTATGTACACTTGAACTTTGAATAGTAAAATCGATTTCAATTAGTCAATAGATTTTTTATACCTTATGAGCGAATAATATTTCATAATTCAAATCTAAAAAATGTTACGATTTGATTTTCCATATCAAGCGTAGACATTGCTCGGGTAAAATTCTTTAATAATGGAATTTTTGAAATTCTAAATAACTCCACGCATTTTAAATGTTAACAGAAATACATTATGAAATACTTTTTCCAGGCTGAAATGTTATTTTTCTCAACAATTTATACAATAGTCTTTCAACATTACTCTCTCTTCAAAAACAAAGAAGCAATTTTTACGAATTTTTAACATAAATATGAGCCCTCATGCTCGTTTTTCTCTATTTGGCATTATATGCACCTATTAATTTTCTAATAAATTTCTTTTAGACGTCAAACAAAAAGACACAAACCATCTCACATAGTTTTTTGATAATTGTAGGTAAGAATTTTATCTGTTATTTACTTGAAAGTAAATTATATTATGTTTCCAATTATTAATATCACTAGAACTAAAGAACATTTTTATGTATCTTCGTTTCATTTTACATGCGAAATTATACACTTTTCTTCAAAAACTTTCAAGTATCCGAATACCGAAAAATAGTTCGAGTAACTAGAGATAAACGTAAATACACCAAAAAAAATCTTAAGAGCATATCGTGAAAGTTCAAAAATGTTCTAGGAGTATTTATAAAACTTTGGTTTCGCTTAGTTTAATTGAATATTTAACGAAAATAAATTTTTTATACTGTCGTTTCGTTATTAGAACAAATATATTATTAACAAACTGGAAGTTTTCTAAACAGTTTCCAGCATCAATAACAAAGTTATTGAAAGGTAATGAAAATGAAAACTTCTGGCAATACGTTTCGCTTTCGTAAAGAAAATGAACGAATATTCTGGTTGAAGAAAAGGAATTAAAAATGTTCATTTTTCGTTCCCTTATACGAAACAAAGATAACATCTCGTATGAGAAACCTGAAATTTTATATAAAACAAAATGTAAATAACTTAAAAATTGTTGTAAGCAAATCAAAACAAAAAAAACGCTCTCTTTTAATTATTACTATTATTACTACTATTATTATTATACTATTATTATTATATTATTATATTATTATATATTATCATATCATATTATTATATATATTATCATTATTATATTATTATACTATTATTATTAGAAGCAAAACAATGAAAGAGCGTAGCTACGTGTATCAAAATTTGGGTATGAATGGCTTCGAACAGTTTTATACACGTCGCAATCTGACTCAAAAATATGACATGGCATATGGAGAAAGGAAAAATATCTTTGTCAATAATTTATAGTAATGGAATGTTTAGAAGCATTTGTTTTCCCTAAATTGTACTGCGCGTATAATATTGCTGTATCTAGATCTGGTGACCTATATAGAGTGGGTTCGAGATTAGTATATTGTGATATTATATTCTACCCCAACTGTAATCAATATTTCCAAATTCCACCGAGGATCTCTCTTTTGTACACACTTCACCTAGCTCTATATATCTATTTACATTTTAGATCGCTTTCACTGATCATCTGACTTTGGCTAATGTCTTCTTAGATAAAAGTAAAATAAAAATATTAATTTCTCCAGTGTAATAGTGATGAACTTGAAATCTCGAGTCATTTTCTCAAGCTCAAATGGACAGTTATCCGAACATAGGCATAAGAATTTTTTCGTCAAAATCTAGGACATTTTTAAGAAAAAAGAGAAAGTTTCAACTGATACGTTTAATTTTCAAAAATTAAACTCAAATATCTTCCCGTAACAAAATGAAAGTTTTTAATTTTTATTTCGATATCTGAAACAAAGTAATTTTTTTTCAAATTTCATAGATTTTCAAAAATAAAAATTATTACAATGAAAGAGATGGCTGAAAATGTTTACACCTGAAAATCAGTCTGCAAATTATCAGTGCATAAGCCCGACTACGTCTAGCAAATTGGTTAAACCTTAGGATAGAAAGTACAAGAATGTTGTAATGTGTAAAGTCCTGTTTTATTTTGTTTTATTTTTATAAATAAGGCTGAAGACTCTTAACATTTTTCGTGTCACGAACAAAAGGAAATCTTCTTCTAATATTTTTATTCTGAGCAAAATCTAGAAGCAAAATAATAATAATAATATCGTTTAAGTTCAGAAAGGAAAGAAACTTTTTCATGCATCTGAATTGCAGTGAGCTATTCTTCACATATTTCCTTATTTCCATAAATACAGAGAAACTCTCAGTTTCACAGATTTCTGGTATCAAAAACAAAGTCAGAGTTTCTTCTACTGTTTCTTATTGTTCAAGGTAAAATTGAATATCTTCCAATTTTGTTTGCAAAAAGAGAACAAAATTTTTACCTTTCATCACTTTTGTCAAAACAGCTTGAATATTGCTTCGAAAATCGCGTAATTTTTAAAACAAAAATGAAATTATCTGCACCCACCATTATTTCTCTTGAAGAAAATTTCGTTCAAACTGTATTTTGTTTTCAGAAACAAATATAACGAAAAGCAAGTAGAGGGAAGATGTGAAACAAAATGCTGAGACACTTGCGGGGAAAATGCAGAAGGCGGTCGTCCTTGGGTCGCTCCGTGTCCTCAGGGTACACGAGAGTTTTGCCGGATCATCGTATTAAATTCTTCGCAGACTGACCACCCATCTCACGGTCGTGAAACGTGGTTACAGCTGAAATTTTACCACGGTTTCGCTGGGAGCGGGTGCAATTTTTAAGATTAGCACCTGCTCCCGACGATATCCTGCGGTTGCCCTTATGACAAACTTTCAACTATATATATAACCTCCAGCTCTTGCATTACAAAACACTAAGAGAGGAATAGTATTTAAAAGTCAATATAAATAATGCAACAATATCAAACAATTGTGTTTTATTTTTAATGTGAACTACCGATTTTTTTAACAAACAAAAATGTCACAACCGGCTTCTTATCTATTAAAGGGTGTATCCGATTAATCCGAGTCACATAAAACAGAATAAAAAAATGGTAAATAATTATATTTGAATAATCAATAATGACCGAAATCATGTTTTGAATGTATTATAATTAAGTTTTTCTTCTATAATCACGAAAAATTAACAGCTGGTCTCCTTTATTCGATTTTATATCTTGCTTGATCAAGTTTCAGGTTATTATAAATATATAAATTTTAGGTTATTACTCGCTCGGATATATCCAATTAAAATACCAGTTTAAAGATTAAGAATCATTTTTTTCATTTTTATTACAACTTTTTGGCAACAATCCATATTTATTCTGTAAATTTTACGTGATATTTTGTAATGTAAAGTGGTAAATGGTTTTTTTTTTTTCTTAAAATATCTGTTTGAAAATAAACACTAACCTTCCTCTCACGAAGTACTACAAGGAGACCGCACGCCATGTATTTAACCCGGCGCCATTTCGCGATCGCCTGTCCTCCGATTTTCTCCATAGCGAGATTTCTTCGCAGATGAGAGCGCCTCCTCAGAGAAAATTTGTAACTGAATTGTCGTATGCTACTATAGGAATCGTAATTCTTTAATTTGCCACTTGAGGCGCTCTCATCTGGGAAGAAATAAAAATGCGAGGACAGACGATCGCGGTTGTGGGCTGTTTCTCACCATCTCCGCCACAGGCGTGCGATCTCCTTGTAGTACTTCGTGCTTCCTCTCATATAATTGTTTGAAAATAAGTATTATACGTCTTCTCACATCATTAAGTAAACAGTGAGGAACCGTATTAAGTATAATCAATTAGGATTATGTTACCTGGTATAAATTTGGTCACTTATAGCTTGAATGCTTAAAAATAATCCACCGTGTAATCCCACTTAACAGTCACATGATCATATTTGAGGTTAATACACCGGTACACTTTGCTTTGTTCTGAACGCTTTGAAGTTGCACCGTATCCGTAGCCAAGGCCCAAGGCTGAAGTATTTTTCATGAAAAAGGGAAAGATTTTCGAAGATAGGGGGAAAAAGGGGAATTTCTCAAAAAAAAGGGGGAAACGCAGAAAAAAGGGGAAGACTGTGCACCCTGGATGTAGGTTTGCGACAACGTCAGTACTATTTTTCATAATTCTTTCTCAATTTTGCCACAAGATTTTGTTAAATTAGCAAATATATTCAACAGAACTGATATTGCGCGTTTTACAAACTGCACTTACTCCTCTCCAAGACATCAAAAAATATATTTATTAATTATTAATTTTAGTATCTTATCACCTTTGTGACAGTTGTTGAAAATAATGAGGTTGTGTGCGGCCTGGCTGGAGACATCGGTGACACAAGGTTTGTTTGTGTGGCGAATATAGCGCATCAGCGACAGGAGTTTGAACTATCCACCTGAAACTTTGGCACGATAAAATACATTGCAGCTTGGAAGGCCTGACAAAAATCCAAAGGAAAAATATTTTTGGTTTAAGTCATATTCGAGAAATTATAATTTGAGGGAAAATTATATTTTGAGATCCCCAAAATTTAAAATGTGAATCAAAAAGGGGCGACAGTAGATATCAAACGAATGAAAAAAATTAGGATATTTTACAACGGCAATGCTTCCGTATTTTTAATTTAATGTCAATTTAAGAAATAAATATTTGGTTATAATATATTATTAGCCTCTAAATTGATATATTTTAACGAAGTAATCAAATACTCTTTTTTAATATAATTTTTTCAAGTTCCGCTAAGATTTAAGTAATAAATTGAAGCTTTTTAGAAACTTACAAAATTATTTAATTTATACCTGAATAAAAAAGATACATTAAATGTAAAGTTAGGTTAAGAGTTTTATCGAGAGCGATAGAATATTATGAATTGAGAATAAGAATGATTACTGACATAAAATTACAACAATTGATCGAAGGGTTAAAGATCTTTATATTCAGTGATGAAATAGTAATGAGTCCTAAGAATTCCATTATTTTCGTTTAAAAATCGGCCTCAGGTCTGGGCGTCCCAGAATCAAGCGCGTTTTTTCATGTCAACACTCAGGGTCACATCTGTGGTCTCTGAATCTGGTACCTTAGTGCCCGGAATGCGCAGGCTCGAAGTCTTTTATATCTTAGCGTATTTTTTGTAACAATTACAAAAAATGAACGAAACAAATTGATACAAAAATATAAATGGAATATAAATATTTCCTTTATACAGTAATATCAAAAGCTGCGAGATTGAATTTTAACTTAATAATTAATACAATAAATAAATTTCTACATATAACATATTTTATTGAAAAATACTGATATGTCAAAATTTGATAGTACAGTCAACTTTCTTTTATTCTACTGGCCTTGAAACGTATCCGTTCCGTTATTCTAAGATTCGAGGGGATCCCAACTCTACCGCGCGAATGGGCAGATTCTTTTTATCAAGCGACTTTCATTGGCTGCCCAGTTCTTGTATCGATGGGTCGCCTGTATGCAACTTTTTCAAATGAAAAGCGCGGGAGATTTGAAATCAATAATACTCGAAAGATTGCAATGGAATTTTTTCAAAATATTTATATAAAGTAACACTGTAAAACTAATGATAATTGTTTTCAAATATTCGAATAATAAAGTTTAATATTCTTAATTAATTATTTACTTTTTCATTGAACAAATAAAATTTCAGTAATATTTTCATAAATAAAAATTATAAGGGGCCTGGTGGGGGCCAGATCAGGCCTTCCTTATGGATACCCCAGTCTGGCCCTGATCGGATTGGGCGTTTCATTTCGAGTCTGGCCCTGACTGGGATGCCCGATTGGGGTCAGGTTCTGCCAGATCTGGCTCCGACCAGGGCCACTCCGAAATTTCTGCACGGGATGATGTAAAAATTATTTGGATGTTTCAATGAAAATAATTGTGTGATGCTTTTTATGTTATGAACTGATCAATTCATTATTAACTGATTCTATTGAAACTCACATTTTGTGGAATTAGTTTAAAAGTTTATTGACAAATTAAATATTCAGAAATGAAAGTGTAAATTAAAAAAATATATATAAAGTAAAAATTATTTAAATGTTTCAATGAAAGTTATAGTTTGATGCTTCTTATTTTTTTCAGCTGATTATTTTTTTTCAAAATATTAAATTACATAAAGATTGATTTCGATTTGTTTAAAATACGTACATAAATATTATTTAATTTAAAGTTATGTAATTGAATATTGGCTATAATTTTCATAATAAAAGTTTGTTTACATTTGAAATGCCTCTATTGCAATTAAGTACTTTCTGTCAATATATGTTTGTGATGTTGCGAAATGATTATCTGAATCTAATTTTCAAAATCATATGTAAACATGTTTTAATTTTTTCTCAAATTACTAGAAAAAGTTACTAATAAATTAAATTTTCAGAAATGAAAGTGAAAATTTAAAAAATATGTAAAGTAAAAATTGTTTGAATTCCTGAATGAAAATGATAGTTTAATGCTTTTTATGTAGTAAACAGATTAATTAATTATTAGCTGATTAATTTTCTTTACAATATTAAATTACATAAATATTAAATTTTCATTTTTTTAAATCAAGTAGATAAATTGATTATTTACTTCAAGGCTCTGTAATTGAATATTGGCTATAATTTTCATAATAAAAGATTATTTATGTTCACAAAGCTCTATTGCAAATGTATAATTTTTGTAAATGTTTGTGATTTCAAATAAGTATCTGAATTAAGCTTTCCATATTATATGTACATATATTTTACTTTTCTATGGAATGAGTTTGAAAGATTGTTATTAATTAAAATTTTCAGAAAAATATAAAGGAGAAATTATTCCAATGTTTTAATGAAAATAAATGTTTATTGCTTTTTATGTTGTGAAATGATTAATTATTATGTACATATATTTTAGTTTTTTCTGGACTTAGTTTTGAAGGTCATTAATAAATTAAATGTATAGAAATGCAATTTCAAACGAAAAAGATGCATACAATGTGAAATTTATTTGAATGTTTCAATGAAAATAATTGTTTAATGTTTTTTATGATGTGAACTGATTAATTAATTATCAACTAATTCTATTAAAACTTACATTTCTGGAATTAGTTTGAAAGTTTATTAATGAATTGAATTTTCAGAACTGAAAGTTCAAATTTAAAAAAAAATAGGTAAAGTAAAAATTTGTTGAATGTTTTAATGAAAATTTTGATTGAATGCTTCTTATTTTGTAAATTGAATAATTAATTATTAGCTGAATAATTTTTCACAAGATTAAATTACATAAAGATTGAATCTTAATTTTTCTCTACTAAGTGACAAATCGATTATTTATTTTTAAGTTATGCAATTTAATATTGGTTATTATTTCTATAATAGAAGCTTTGTCATATTTGAAATACCCGTATTCCAGTTACATATTTAAAAAAATTTTTTTGATCTTGTGAAATGAGTATCTCAATTAAATTTTCAAAGTTATGTGTAAATACGCTTTATTTTTTTTGGAATCAGTTCGAAAGCTTATTAATAATTCAAATTGTCCGAAAAACATGAGTTAAAAATTATTTGAATTTATAGAATGAAGATAATTATTTAATGCTTTTCATGTTCTGAAATGATTATTCAATTATTAGCTGATTACATTTTTTTTATAATAATAAGTCACATGAAGATTGAATTTTAATTTGTTTTAATTAAGTACATAAATGGATTATTTACTTCATGGTTATTTAATTGCATATTGGCTATCATTTATATAATAAAAGTTTATTTCTATTTAAAATTCATCTATAATTATTAAGTAATTTCTGTCAATGTTTTTGATGCTGTGAAATGATTATACGAATTCAATATCAATCAAATTTCCAGAAATGCAATTTTCAATTCAAAAAAATATATAAATTGAAAATTATTTGAATATTTCAATGAAAATATTCTAAAACATTATTTTATTATTAATTCTTTTAATTAGCATTATACATTTTATTATTAATTGATTCTATTAAGACTTAAAATTTCTAGAATTATTTAAAAAGCTTATTAATAGAATAAAATATTCATAAACGAATGTTAAAATTTTAAAAAATATGAAGTGCAAATTATTTTAATCTTTCCATGACAATAATAGTTTGATGTTTTTATGTTGTCAACAGTTTAATTAATTATTATTAGCCGATTCATTTTGTTCAAAATTTTAAATTAAGTAAATATTGAATCAAATTTGTTTCTCAATTAAGTAACATAAATTGATTATTTACTTTGAGGTTGTGTAATTAAATGAGGGCTATTATTTTTGTGATGAAAGTTTGACTTTTCTTTAAAATACCTCTTATACAATTAATAATTATTATAATTATTAATAATTAATTAATTAAATGTATAGAAATGCAATTTCATATTTAAAGAAGAATATAATGTAAAAATTATTTGTATATTTTAATGAAAATAATTGTTCAACGCTTTTTATGTTGTCAACTGACAATGCAAATTTCGATAGAGAATCGGTTCAATCATGTAGATTCGAGAAGCATTCGGCCTATCTTTATTAGAAAAAAAAGTGATTTAATGAAACGGTGGCCGATGGGTACCCCGGTACCCGGGTGGCAACACAAGGGTTAATATTTGCAAAAATCAGTTTCATGCAATTTACTTTGGAAAATATAATTTCTAGCATCAATATTTGCTCATTATTTTTATTAACTTAAAACTGCATCAATATTATTTAAATTATTGAATACATCTGGATTAAATTGACTTCTTGAAGTTAAGATTTCAAATTAAGCCGCCACTTTCTCTACTCTACTATTACGCCACTATCGGAAGTCGTAATTTTGGGGAAGAATCGGAAGCTTCAATAAAGGAACCTCCCCCACTATGAAAGCCCCCGGACCTGTGTTTACCGCAGAGGTATAAAATAAGATTAGTGGAAATTGTATCAATCAGCCCCACCACTAAAACCCTTTTCGAGGTCCCCCAATCAGTGATGTTAATCTGGGCGCTCAGAGATATTGCGCTTGCGTTAGGGCCGCGCGGTGGCTGGTCTCAGTTGGCACGTAATTTAAAATGAGTATGGAAAACAATTCTTTTAATTGAAATAAACCATTGTTAAAAAATATGTGTTATTAATTTTTTTTCGCCTGATATCAAAAGTTATATAGTTTATATGCATTCTTGTGCATTTTATAATAATTGCTTATTTAAATTTGAAAAGCTGCTTTTAATAGCCATTTTAAATTCCGCGCCAACTATGGCCAATCAACGAGCGGCCATAACGCAAGCGCAGTAGCTTAGGCGCCGACATTGGTATCACTTAGGGATAGGCGATACCGAAAAAGACTCGATACTTAGCCAACTGTCGACTCCGATCCCGATACATATCGGTCAAAAGAGTATCGGTACTAAAGCATCGATACTACCGATACTTTCATTGAAGGGGGAAGAGGGAAAAGGGAAGATCGGAGAAGTCATGTTCTTTCTTTGTATTACATATGAAGTATCGATAAGGACCGATACTGCCAAAAATGTATCGATCATGGCCCCCACAAAGGGGTGGCTGGCCTGGCTGCAGTCAGGGGGCCCGGGACCGCGGGGGGCCCGCGGCTCACCAGCTACTTTTTTTACAATATGAATCTTTAACTTTTGATATTTGCCTAGAATAAACATGCAAAATTTACGCTTATTCGAGGTAAAAAAAGAAGGCTGGAGAGGGGGCACACAAAATGTTGTGGCCAGATGGCCCTTGTCGGGATGTGGGGGCCATGGTATCGATACTCCGATACACTGACGTTCTAAGTATCGGCATCAAGAATCGAATTACCGAGTATTTTGTACTTGGTACTTAAAGCATCGAATGGGTGTCGCCCATCCATAGTATCACTGCACCAATGACGTTACGCGTGGTAGATATTTATTTGTCCATAATCTCAGTTTGCCATAATCTCATTTTACTACCAAATCTACAAAAGTTACCAAAAAGAAACTAGAGTTGAAACCCACTGTTGAAACAAAAATTAAAAGGGAATGATAGTCGACAAAAATGACGGCTTCAAAATTGGTTAAAGAGGTTAGGATTATTTTAAACCGGCATCATGGGGGTGGAAAAGTGTTACACGGACGTAGGGGTGGGTCATATAGATCCGCTTATTAGATATGAATTATACCAGTACTTTATTAATAAAAAAGGTAATGTGCAGCTCCAGCTACTGAGAAGAACGGCAACGTCACACGCATAGTAACCGAACCTCAAACAAAATAAAATTGTGCCGTGTTTCACAGAAAAATGAGCCGGGTCTCACAGACCCAACCCTTATACCCATCATATGGGAATTTTGAATTTGAAAAATTCATAGAAAACATAGTTATTTATGTATGCGATCGAAGCAGACGTGTATCTGTAATTGAGTCGAAATTTCTGCCCCTAACGCATATATAAACATAAATGTTTTCTATTCATTTTACGAATAAAAATTTTCCATATGATGGGTAATTGTTAAATGGTTTATTTTCAAGATTTCTAAGTTCAATCCAGGCTACACCAAAATCAAAAACTAATAGACCTTTTCATTTAAGAGCGGAAGCTTAGGTGCTGCCATGATACTGATCGGTATTTAAAGGTTTCGGACATATTTTCGTTAAAATGTACACTGTGATACGAAATTTTAATGTAAAATTGAATGAAAAAGATGTGCCAGGTGCTGAATTATAGCATAAAAAGGTGGACGAAAACACCATCTGCCAGTTGAAAATAAGATGGTTGAAGTGCAGAGAAAAATATACCAAAGAAGAAAAAGCAAGGACTTGTTGACCAATATGTAGAATGCAGGTTATCTTTACATCTTGTAGATCTTGTATATTCGTATATTTGGAATAGTAGAAAAATATTGTTTTACATAAAAGTGAAATTATCTATAATGAAGAAAATATATTAAAAAAGGTTGAAGAAGCATTTTCAAAGAAATGCAGTTCAAAATTAATTAATAGCTGCCATTATAAGTGGGTTGTTAGTTTTGAAATTCATGTGGCTTGAAAAATACTAAATAAAAATACAAATATAAAACACAAAATATTCTATTACAAAAAGTGGCATTTTTTCTAAAAATTAAAATACACTAGGCATGCTTTTGATATGCGACATTCAAAATTCCTTCTTCCACAGTCCTTGAATAAATCATTAATTTTTTATTTTTACCTTACAATTTTCTTGCTGGCTCTTACTTTTAACGGGGTTGGGGAACTTTTCAGATGGACCACTTTCTCCCACGAAATGCAATATGCAAATATAAGTGTCTTTGTTTACATTGTTTATGCTGGAAAAATACTTATCGACAAGTATTTTTCCTACATAAAGAATGTAAACAAAGACACTTCCCTGCGCGCACATAACCTCACCCACATATCACTTTTACTGCATTCCGCGCAACTCGAGCTTAGTGAGCCGATGCTTGAATGAAAATTCCTAGCAGTGGCTCTCAAGATTCAGAGTTTCACAATTCTCTCTTTTTTACATTTTAAAGAGTGTATATCAAAACCATGTTATAAACATATAAAAAGTACAAAGTAGTTACTTCAAAATTACCAATAGTTTTCTGAAAATCAACGATGCCTTACTTTAATAACTATATTATGTTTATTATAATCACTCTCTCAAAAATAATTAATAATTGTTCATACAAATTTATATATTATACAATTTCAAATAAATGTATAACTCTAACATTTCTAAAATAAAAGTTACACTTTTTACATCGCATTGTTTATACCTCAGGCAACTGTGAAAATACGTGATTAAAGGCTTTGCTTTATAAATGACATATCCTTGCATTTTTCGTTTATGGAGGAAATTTTGATTCTCGAATTACCGCCATACATTTTAAGCTGCGTCCAGTACAAAGCTCATTCTTGAGAAAAGGATTTTCACAGCAATTGCCCCAACTTATTTTCGTTGCCATTATTATAATGAAAAATAATATCTTCAATTATTAAAGAAATATGTATTCTAACTAAATAAAAGAAGGTCCGAGATGGCGACAGACCGTGCAGTAACGCTGTATTTTCGAGGCTAAACGTTCGCAGTTCGTGGTGGTGTTCTTGAATTTAAGGGAAAAAGTCTCTAAAGAGGATATTCATGCTATGAAGACAGAAACTCACTCAAACTCGATGGAAACATTTCTTGAGGTAAGGAGCACCTTCAAGAAACAAAGAGGTAGGCCTAAAGGGACGAGGTTGGGTCGGAATCGGCACCCTCATTCGGTGGATCCTATCGTTCCAGAGATGGTTCGATCACAGACTTTCTGCTTGAGAATCACAACCTGGTTACGCTCGAAAAATTACCCCCGAAGAGGAGGAAGAAACTATGGCAAGGAGAGTAAATCCCCATATCAGAGATGGGGGACGATATGCCTCGGATTACCTTTTGGAATGTCCACAGTTTCTCAAACCTAAGTTACATTTCGATGTTTCGGCTTAACTCAGTGCCTGTACGATGCGGCTAGGGTGATCATTCGCACGCCGGAGGGCCTTACATCCCCTATTGACGTGAATTGCGGCGTTCTTCAATGTGAGCTCCTTAGTCCGGTCTTTTTTATTCTAACAATTACTGATCTGGTAGACTTCCTGCTCAGCCGAGGCCTGAGGGAATTCTCAATTGATCATTTGATTGAGGTTCTTCTATTGGCCTATGCTGATGACATCGTGCTGCTTTCTAACTCTCGTTTTTATATCCAGAGGAAAATTAATGTTCTTGCTAAGTATTGTGAAATCAACCATCTGAAGGTCAATACATCTAAGATAAAGTCCATGGTTTTCCATAGTGGAGGAAGCCTTCGATTCCGAATTTCACTTTGGATGGAAAACAGCTGGAGATGGTTACGGAATACAATTACCTAGGTAAGTTATTCGGGAGTTCAGGTACCTTCGCTTTGGTTTCTACAAAAAGTGTCGCTGCTGCAAAGATTTCTGTTGGTTCGACGTTGCAGGTCCTCCGAGCGTGCAAGTCAGAATCTTGGCTCACGAAACCAATCTTGTACCAGAGCCTTGTCTCAAATGTTCTCATCCATGCTATAGGGATATGGGGGTATATCTAGAGCTTGGTCGAGTCTCAAGTACCCATGACATCCTAAAGTTGGCCCTAAACTAGTTAGAAAAGATGCTGAAAATGGGTGAAGAATGGCTCCCTAGAATATGCCTGAGACACCTTCAGGCTATGGCAGAATCGAGTGCGGCAGCGCACAAACTATGGATAGATCCGATGAAGCGACAGTTCCCTAGATGTGGGGTTCCTTTTTAATTGGTTAGACTTCTTGCTCAGGTTTTTCTTGTAGGATCGCTTAGGGGTAGATTCTCCATAGGGGATCTTAGTTTTAGATTTGTGAAGAGACAGCTCTGCTTAATCTGCAACCAGGGATCATACAGCCTCTGGTGCATTCTGGATCGTAGTGTTCAGTTCGCCGAATATAGCGGAACTGTGTCTTGTTGCCAAGTACTTGTTCGGGATACTGAAACTCAGAGCCTTCATCATGTCTCCGTAGGGTTAAGTTGCTGTATTAAGTGAGTTAGTTCAATTTAACACTAAGAAGACGAAGTACTCCATTTTTACCTATTTGCTTCTTCTCGTTGTTGCTATTCCTGAAGTATCGGACACAAACCGAATCCTTTTCGTGAATTTTAGTCGTTTCTTGAGAGAAATGTACTGCTGTGGTTTTATCTCATAGCGGCTAACATTGTTGCCAAAATACATCATGTATACCTTGAACTACCATGTGGGTCATTTTTACCCATACATGTTTTTTTACCTTCGCGCAAAATGAACCACATATACACTCCAATATTCGCCAGATACCACGTGCTGCAATCTTCATACAGATTTATGAGGTACTCTATGACTGGCCTACCCTTATTTTGTCTGATAATCATTAAATTAGTAATTAGTCCGAATTTGAGGAACTCAAGTACCTTCGTACTTTTTTCCTGTTCCGGTCAATCAGAGTTGAGAATCAAAAAGTTTAGTGAAGGAATTATGCACTTTCTTCGAATATATAGCTTATTCGCGTTAAGTGCTTGCGGAATTCTGAGCTTCAGGAAATAACCGTGCGCCAATCGTGCCACAAGAGCTCATAGAAAAATTTCGGACAAATTTGGGTTAGCTTTAGAGATTTGGAATAAATGTATAGAGAACTCTGGTGCATGAATTTAATTGTCATTAAGGGCATGTGATATTTCGTCGTGTGGTAAATCGGGTTCAGTTCCTCCGGGATTTGTCCACAAAAATTAAAAAATTTAAAAACTGTATTTGGAGATGCTATAAAATAGAACAACAGATGTCCCCGAACTCTTTTTTGAGAGATAATAGCAAAAAAAAAAAAAAAAAAAAAAAAAAATTTTTCTAAAAAGGGGAGGGGGGGGGGGGGGTACGGAAATTCGCCACATGATCCTTCGGGGGTGTTTTCAGATCGTCGTGGTCTGTCACGAGATGGGCGGGGGGGGGGGGGGGCCAGTTTTGACTGCTTTTAGCGTGAAGAGGTTTGTGAACAGCCCCTCGGCAAAAGAAAAAGTCGAAGCAAGGTCAATGAAAGTGAATTTTGAATTTGAATATTGATCATTTAAGAAAATATATGAAAGAATATGTATATAAAATTTATACATATTTTATAGATAATCGTAAATGGCCAAAAACAGCATTTTTGCGCCTTTAGGTTAGACTATATCGAAAACTGACGCGATAAATCAATTTCGCAGCCAGATTCAGTTTCAGCATAAAAAATTACGTAGAAAATGATTTTATTGAATACGGAGCTTTGTGAATTTTTTTCTCGACGTTTTCTCGTATCCAAGATTACTACACAAAATCTCTGAAGCTTTGAGCCCAACGCGGGACTTGTGACTACTGTGCATGTGTCCAGCAAAACTCCTTATTTGTAGGGAATAAATAATTGTCAAGGGGCATTGATATTGTTAAAACAATAGTTTTGCCTAACCTTACTTTGGGAGTACTCGCGATGCCGCACCGCAGCGTTTCCCTGTGACTGAAACGTCTGCCAGTGAATAGGCTTTTTTATTTATGTATCGTTTATATACTACGTTACGCGTTTTTCTTTTGTTCATAACATTACTTCTATTAACATTACTTCTATTGCAAGAGTAGTTCACGCATAGTACCAAACATTTTCTTTCTTAAATTCACATCACACAACTTCAAAAATAATTCTAATCGTGTTTTTCTGCCCTTTCGGCTAGATCGAATTCATCTTTAAATGTTTTCTGACACTGCCTGAGATGTCCCTGTAACATATATTTAGAACTAGAAAATTGTGCCAGTAGTTCAAAAAAAATTAGTTTTCGAATTTTTCTTATAATTTCTCAAATAAACCGTTTTTAAAAATGATATTTTGCGTAAATTACTCTTTTAATAATAGTTACTTAACCCCCAAATACAGACCAAGTCCCAGGTCGAAATTTCTGTAGTCCGCCTCACCACCGGCGCAGTACTGGTCAAGAATACAGATAATCGACAATTCGCCCATTACTGGCTAACGGCTGGCTCCACGATCGGGGCAGTAGTATGCCGACGGTATAAATATTCAAAAAAATACACGTTTAAAAATATGGTTTGTGTTCTAAAATTTTGAAAAACTATAAATACGACTATCGCGAAAGCAATTCTTTTTCAAAGAAATAAATCCAAGTACTATCATAACTAGAAATTGTAAATGTTCAGAAAAAATTTAATTATATGTAATTCTTAAACGTTGTAAAATGGTCTGAAACACCTAAAAAGCAAAACGTTACACAAAAGTTAAAAAATTTGTCACAGTGCACGATAAAATTTCCAAGTTCCGTCGTTAAAAATTTGTAATGCTCATAAAAAATGACGTTTCATGTCAGTATAAAAAGTTGTAAAATGGTCTAAAAAGTCTCACAACCGTGAGATAGGTCGCCAGTCTGCGACGAATTCAATACGATGATCCGGCAAAAGTCTCGTGTACCCTAAGGACACGGAGCGACCGAAGGACGACCAACTTCTGCATTTTCCCCGCACGTGTCTCAGCATTTTCTTGACACGCAGGAATGCTTTTCTGGCTATTAACCAGTGAAACCTTGGCACCTTCAAGATCGCCGATGATCAGGATGATTAGCTTAACAGAATATTCTGGGTCTAACCGTCGCAACTCCCTTATAAGGTTATACCTCTCTTTCTTTTCATTCTCCTTGGCTATGATGTTTTTGTAAGCTGGTACCGAAAATTCGATAACGAGCATGGTTCGTTTCTCGACGTCAAGAAGAACTATGTCAGGCCTCGAGTGCGCAACAGAAACAATTGTCGAGAATATGAAGTTCCAGTATATCCGGCATTTCTCATTCTCGACAATTGACTATTTCCCTAGGAGCGTTTAGCGGAGCGGTATTTGGGCTGATGCCGTAAGTGTGACGGAGATGGTAATAAATCCCTCTTAGTGCCGCATTGTGCCTTTGGATGTAGTTCGTTCCCGCATGGGTTGGACAACTAGATAGTATGTGTCCTAGATGCTCGGGGTTTGCATGACACGCTATGCAGCTATCATCGGGAATGTCTTGGCTCAAAATGTGTCTACGGTATGCTAGAGTGGAAATCACATTGTCTTGACATGCGAAAATGAAACCCTCCGTTCCCGACTTCAATCCGGGTGATTTAAGGAAAGCAAATGTTAGCTCACACGACATCGACAGATCCTCCACATTTCTGTGGACGATCTCGTGCATCTTCTTGTCGAGGAGCTGTTCGCGGAAGTTTTTCTCCTGTGCTTTCTTAATCCGGGCATAATATAATATATACATACAATATAATATATAGTGTATATATAATTAAAAACTAAAGTTTAACAATCACCGCAGGGTCCCACTGGGAGCAACTGTCATCTAAAAAATGACATCGGCTCCAACTAGGACCACGGTAAATCCCATTCATGGCCACGTCTCACAATCGTGAGATGGGTGGTTACAGGACACGACGAAATCACAACGACAGGCAGGCGAAACCCTCGTGTGTTTTGAGGATACGCAGTGACCCAAGGATGACAGCTTTCTGCATCCATCTCGCAAGTGCCAAGGCATATTTTAGGCACGCGGGTATGGCTTTAAGTTTACGAACCAGTGACAGTTTCGCACCTCCGAGAGCACCTATCACAAGGGTAATTACTTGTATCGAATATTTTGGATACAGTCGTTGCAGCTCCCTTTTAAGGTCTTGATACCTTTCTTTCTTTTCTTTCTCCTTGGCAGTGATGTTGTATTCGGAAGGAGCCGAGAATTCGATCACGAATTAGCATTGCTAAATATTGTGCTTATGTGGGAAAGCACTTCCTCCTCTGTGGCCTTGCATTTGGTACAAGCTACATCTAAAAATACAATGCAATTTTAGTTTTAGTAAAGAGCTTGAATGGTATTTAAATTTAATTTAAATTATATAATGTAATTTTTATTTTGAGGTTAACTTTCACTGATTTACTTCCTTTCACTCGACACGTCACGTGCATATGGCAATCCGGCTATCGTACGGTGCTTCCGAACCCGCAATGTTCTCTTTTTACACTTTGGCATAATTTTATCAAACTTAATTCATATTTATTGAACATCAAAAGTTTACACTGCAATTCACGTGTCAATAAAGTAAGTAACAGTACTTCTTTGATACGAAATTTAGCGATTCCCTTAACATGTACTAGGTGGCGTTGCAAAACGGGCAACCCGATACGGCACCACTCTGGGCCATGAAATTAGCCCTACCCGGGCCAGATCATGCCATCCGGATCGGGGCCAGATGGGTAATAGGGAAAATATATGGCGATTTCTGCGAGGGTCAGACTTACTAAACTGTAGGGTATTGTTAATCACTTGGTGGAACGCAAAGCATTGTTCACATAGGAGTTTCACTAAAGTTAATTTTTTTAGACGAAAGTAAGTGAAAAATTGTGATATCGCTTTGCTTTTCAGATAGAGAAGACATTTCTCTAATTATTGTTGGCAATTTGGAAAGTGTGCGATTTGGCAATCCATTAAGAAAAATTATAGTTTGCTGTGATTGAGGTTAGGTTGCATTGTTGTGGCTGATGGTGGTGACAGTTTTGGAATTTTGCTACTGCGTTAACCCGTATAAATAATGCAAGCTTTAAATACTGAAATATTTTACTTATTATAAAGTGTCTAACTTGTAACAATAAAAACTAAATGACAGAAACTTCACAATTTATGAGTACAACGTTCAATGGTTTAATGTGTTTTATACTTTAAAATCTGTATGTTATCACATGCTCTATTAAAATACATTTTCTATCTCTCTTGAAACAAAATATTTCGAACAAATTCATTAATTTTTCAGTTCATTTTCAGAGAAATCACGTTTCAAAGCTCTTATCTAAGCACTTCATCTCGAAAAAAAAGATAAAAATGGGCGGTTTGTTTATAACAATAAATTGTAAAATAGACAAATTTTTTTATTCTCATCCTAATGAGTAGGTATTAGTATGTAACAATGACAGAAAAAACTTGCATCAAACAAAAATTGTTTGATTCAAAGAAATGATCGAACTGAATACGTCCTATAAAACATTTCTTCAATACAAAGAAATGGTTTTGTCTAAAATTCTAAACCAAAAGTATGAAATTATTGTTTCAAATTAATATTTATTTCAGTCAGTGATATATTAATTAAGCGAAAGAACGCTATTATTGGTTGAAAGAAGACATTTGTGTTTGAAAATGATGTATTTGGTATAGCCAAATGTGATTTTAAATCAAGAAAATATTTCTTTCAAAAGAAGTAAAGTCCATCGGCTGAAGTAAAAGTTCTTCTTTATTGAACGATGCAATTCCTTGGTTCAAAAAAGCGTACCCTAAGTTTTATCAAATGTTTCTTGAAAATCATTGTTTAAAAAATTTGAATAGTTGAAATACAAAAATGTAAATGTAGCATTTTTTCATAAATTTAATGTAATAATAATTATTATTATCAGGTGACAGACGTAGATCATCACATGTTTTTATGATAACTAATTTCTGTTGAAAGATAATGCGCTCTGCGGCACCTAGCGGCATTTTTGCTGAACTACTGAAAGTTGCAAATCAGAAATTCACTATAGAAAGAAATATTGATAAAAATAAAACTTGATAATTTTCACATTTTTTTGCAACAAAATATTTCTTTGTATTAAATAAATATCACCAAAGAAATTATTTCTTTTAGTCTAGGTACGACTTTTTTGCCTCTTAACAATATTTACTCAACTGAAGTACACCAGACCCTCGGCTTAGGACCCCGCGATTTAGGAATTCCTAGAAATGCTGGCCCTCGCAGTTTCTCAGCTCGCGGGATCGAGGGAAGGTTGTCAATCATGCGTCACCACCAGTAGCAGAGCGATAAAAGCGGATAAGTGCGTCAGCTGCCAGCACACGCGTCTGGTTTTCAGTGTTTAGCGAGGTGTCTCGATTTCGATTGTGTTACGATTTGTAAAAAAAGCCGAAGGAAAATAAAAGAGCGTTTGTCGTTCAAAGAGAAATGTGAGCTTTTAGATCAAGTGAAAGCAGGAATCGCGAAACAAGACATTTGACAGAAATATGATATCTCTGACCTTACGTACAGGAAAGTGTTAGCCCGCGAAGCTGAGTGGAACAATAACGTTAAAAATTATGAATACCCGAACAAAAAATAGTCCAAGACAAGTGATAATATGGTTTTGGAGGCTGCTCTGATAGAATGGTTTAAGAGGGCGAGAGACAGAGGCCGCAAATGTTTAAAGTAAGTAAGGAGGAAAAACATCATTTTTACGTGTAACGGATTGCTGCCATGGTAGTTTTTCTTCAAGTTAAAATTATTATATAAATTAGAGAAAAAAATGGACGAAATTAAACAAATATTTTTTACTACGGAGGAAAATCCAACATAAATGGTTCATACGCCCCTGACTGTTTAAGTTTGGATTCCCTTGATTTAGAATCAAGGCTATTTGCAGGCAACCCCCGACACTATTCTGAAACCGGGGGTTTGGTTTAAACAAATCCTTGGTTGAAAGAAAAAAAAATCTGCCCGCTGAGCGGGCACATTCTCATCGCGCGCGGCTCGCTTCCCTCGCAAGTTTGAGCGCGCCTAGGGCACGCGCTTCGCGCTCGATGATGTGTTTACCTCGTGCTACGCGCTCGGTCTTTGCATTTCCCCCACATTTGCGCCCAGACCTTTTAAAATTAAAGGTCAAATCATCGACAACGTAAAATATCTAATTGCATATAAAAAATGAGTGAGTTGACAAACAATGAGAGGTATGAAATAATCGTTGAATGTGGACATCGCGTGTAAGTTTCGCAATGGAAGAATCACATCACCTGCAATGATTTTGAATAATAAAAATTACCAGATTGTAGCAAGTGCGAACAAAAGTGATAGAACTGCATAAAGAGAAGGTATATGATAACTAATTTGCGAGAAAAGTGTTGCAACGGCTTAAGAAAGGTGTAAAACAATCTCATGCTGAGCCATGCACGTCTGCGGAATGCAGTGCGGAAGACCATTAATGAAAATTCTGGTTTGTTTTGGTCATATACTGTGTGTATGTATATAAATATAAATATATATATATCATATACTATACGATATATTCTATACTATATACTGTACTACTATATCTATATGTATATGTATATTCAGTGAATTCGAGTATTTCCTCACTGTAAATTTTCTTCGACCGTTTTTTTAAGTAACGTAGTTATTCTTCATGAATAAAATTAATTTGGTCATACGGTCATATAAAAGGCAATGGATTCAGAAACCGTTTTTCGATTATTTACCTGTAGTGATGTTGATAAATCCTTAAAGCATTTCAATTCTGTTGTTTATATTATGGTAATTTTGGATTAAAAATTTTCTTAGTTTATCCACATTACGGTTTGAATATTAAAAACTTAGTCTTCATTTAAGTAAAACATGATCTGTTCTATTTTCCTTTTTTTTAAATTATATGTTTCGTCATGATTGAAATTGAAGCCTCAACGATTTAAAGAGGCTTCAATATTAAGTAATAACTACAGTTCAGACTATGTGAAGTGTTGGGTTTCGTACGGACAATCATATACTATCAATGTATTAAGGTCCAGCTAGTTTTCATTCAGTAATTAAGAAGGCTAATACTAAATTAGCATCTTAAATGAAAAGTGCGCCAAAATTTAAATAATGCTTTGGTAAATTTTGTTAATATTCAATATTTCTGTTTTTAAATTGATGGAGAATTTAATATATTTATTAATGAAAATAGAATCAATAATTTTTTTTATCAGTGTTGTTTTCTCGAGCTAAAATTTTGATATTATCTAATTTGAAATCAAAATAATGATTCAATCGACATGCATGTTGTGATGAATCAGTATTTTGATTTCCCAGTTCACAATCTCTTTTATGCTCGTACATCCGAGTTTTTAATCTCCTGCCAGTTTCTCCAATATGAATTTTGTTGCAGCATTTACAATTGATCAAATATACAACTCTAGATAAATTTTCAAAAAAAAGTTGTTAAAAATTAAATATTAATAGAAACTTAACAAAAATCACGAAAAAAAAATTTCTAATTGCTACTACAAACGTGTTAAATAATACAGTATTTTCTTTTAATAATAAATGTTACAAACAAATTTCAGGTTTTCCAATGGGATCTCCTTTATCTCTTAGTGTAGCAAATTTATTAATGGAAGATCTTGAAAAAAATGCCTTTGATAATTTAAGTTTTACTCCTATTCTTTATAAAAGATACGTGGATGATATCCTGGCTATTATTCCATCTGACAAAATAAATGAATTCATAAATATTTTCAACAATTTAGAAAATTTAATTAAATTCACTATAGAAAAGCAAGTAATTTAATAACATATCTTGATTTATTAATCAATAAAACTCCGGAAGGAAACTTAATCACAAATTGGTACAAAAAAATTGCATGGTCAGGACGTTATTTAAATTATAATTCTCATCATTTATTTGCTCAAAAAGTAGGTTGAATTAAAGGACTGGTTGACAGATGTGTCCAATTGAGCGATATTAAATTCCGAAAAGAAAATTCAAATAATTTAAAAAAACATTAGAACAAAATTATTACAGCCTTCAATTAATAAGTAACATAATTAAAGAAAGAATATTTGAAATATTTAATAGTTCCTCAAAAAATAAAAAATGGAATGAAACCTATAAAAAAAACAGACATTAAAGTTTCTATACCATATATTGAAAATCTCTCAGAACGTCTTAGATCTTCTTTAAAAAAATACAACATCAATGTTTATTTCACAAACAACCACACACCAATACATTGATAGTATATGATTGTACGTGCGAAACACAACACTTCACTTAGTCTAAAATGTAGTTATTACTTAATATTGAAGCTTATTACTTAATATTGAATTTACAATTATATTAATTTTTGACTTAGGTGATAATTATCTTTGGAGAAGACCTGCAATTAGGTCGAAACATACGCCCGTTAAACATAACCAATAAATTTTGATTCTTTAACATCTGAATCCATTGCCTCTTATATAGCCGTATGACCAAATTCATTTTATTCATGAAGAATAACTACTTTATTTAAGAAAATGGTTGAAGAAAATTTACAGTGAGGAAATACTCCAATTCACTGAATACCCGAGTAAAAATTCTTCGACTTGGTTTCAACTTGAATTTCCCCCAATCAAGACATGCTGAAGTCGAAAAGTTCGACTCCAGCCTGTCTCCTTATTGAGACGGAGCCAGACTTCAATTTATGTCTTGGAGACAAGTTTTGATGTCTTGAAGACATATATTTATATCTTGAGTCGAATCTTTATGATTTCAATGCAAGCGGTTTATAACTTTGAGCATATACCTGCCCTGACAAGGGTCTGACTGTCATAAAAGCCAATCTTTGTTAATAATTAAGAAATTTTGTATATTTTCACACAATATATATATATATATTGAATCAATTCATTTCTAGATTTTCATTTGTATTATACTTGTTTGACGACGATATAAAAAATGTTGTTTGTTTTTACGTATTTATAACGGTTCAGGAGATCCTTATAGACAATCACAATTTTAATTTATTTGAAGAAAATTTTTCAGGGTTATACTCGTTCAAACACACAGATTCTGAATTTTTAAATTAAAAATAGCTAATTTGCACATCACCGACTTCTGCGATTTGCGTGACGTGTACAAGCGAAACTTGTTTGAACTTGCATAAAAGCATGTAACATTACGACGACATGTGACATGCATGACATATGACGGCTCACATCAAAGGGTGATACTATGACTCACTTCTTTGGTATTTTCTGATGACGTAAGCAAAAACATGACACATCATCTATCTCCATACGTAATCACACATGCACACAAATAGAAACTCATCCTCACACGGACATGTACTAACACTAATCGGTCCAGAACCGGCACTATTCCACTACAGACATCGTCTAGGCCTGTAAGCCGATCTACAACTTGGCCGGATATTAAACATTAATTTTATTGAGTCACACGCTGTGCATAAAACTCAGACTATGTAGGCTTTTTATGTTTGTAAAGATTCAATCATGCGCAAAACATTAGTATCCAACAAATGCTTAAGGATGTACGGCTTGTACACTGCATCTCGAAATTAACCAATTTTTGTAATCATGTATAAAATGAAGGAAAATATTTTCATTATTAATTGCAACAGACTTTTGAAGAGAAACTGAAGTGTACTTTACAGAAAAATACTTAGGGTTAAAAATTTGTATTCAATCATATTTATTTCGATGTTTGTATTTTTGCATCCATTATGGGGAAGCGCTTCAATTCTTGTTCAATTGCAATGATCATCTGATGATGTAATTCCTTCAAAAATTCTAAACAACCCTATTTGATTAGTTCTTATTCAAATTAAAATTATTTAGAAAAAAGGTGTGCGTAAAAAAATATAGTCATGTATATAATTCTCGAGATAATACCTGAATAAAAGAATTTTAATAAAAACAAACCAAATAGAGTTGTACTCAGAATCTTTCGAGGAATAAAATCAGCTAATACTGATCATTAAGATTAAATAAAAATTTGCAGCGTTTTTCCGAGGGGTTTACAACTCGACCGACAGAGTGTAAAGTGTACACTGACTTCAAGTGGTTTCAGTGACTTCAAGTGACTTCCCGCCAGTGACTTCAGCGAAGGTGTACACCTGATTTCATGAGTTGTTAACCCGTCGCGTTTTTCTATAGCGGAAGCAAAAACACAAAATATGAATGAAACAAAACAAACAATTAGAACCCGGACTATTATTTCCTAAAGTACGCTTATAGATTTAGCGAGGTACGTGTATATTTCCCAAATTCTATTTTTTTAATATTTATTTTGTCGAATTACCGTTTTCTTTAATTTTCATGTCACCTCATTGATATTTTTACGAATAACAATTTAATATCATTTTAATTTTTCTGAATTACTATTTTCCCCATTTTTGATAATCCCTACTTCACCGTATCGGTATGCAACATAAATTGCATTCCACCTGAAGCACACCCGAGGCATACAAATAATGGCGCAAAATTCAAATTCAAAATTCTCATTGCGTTATTTTTATGCTGGATGTGCTTTAGGTAAAATTTAATTTCAGTGATATGACGATGCAGTGAAGAGGGGATTATGACAAATTGCGATTCGTGTCATTGAATTTTAGGTTAGAAAGGATGCACACTGCACATACTACGTGAGGCATTTAGTTCCATATATTTGGAAGAATGAAAATATCCAGTGATGATTGGGACAAATGGAAAGTATGGCTAAGAGTTGTTCAGATACACAATAATTATACCAAGTAAAAATTCATAAAATTTAAGAATTAGAGCAAAACTCAATTCAGAAAAACAAAAATTATGGCAAATGCCAATTTGAAAACATAAAAATTAGACTCAATAGAAATTTGATGAAATAAAAAAACGCTATACATTTTTAGGACGACTCGTAAATTTTACTTATTTCTTGTAATTGTAAGCCAAGCACTTTATCGAAGTAAAAGGTTCACAGTTTTTGTAACTTATTGTTTTACTTATCAATAACTCAATTATTAAAATAAAAATTAGGATAGATACTGGATAGGAAAACCTTTTTTCAAAATCTTGTCATTTTTAAGGTCTCAAAATCAAAATGTTTAATTTTTAAGTTCAAGAGCTTCAAAATTAAAATATTGTGAGCAGGAAATCTGTTTGAAAACCTTGGAAAAACTGAGATTTTTTAAATTTGAGTGGCAAACCTGTGCCTTAAATTTATTGAGCAGTTTCAAAAATTAGTACATATTCAAGTCCTACACTTTTCTACTGAAATTAATTCGATATGATACCTAACTCAATTAGTTTTTTGGTGCGGTATGCTAACTCGTATATTTTCCTGTATTCTTCCTCAAAATTATCTGCAATTCTGGCAAATTCTTTCTAAGCTTTAGATTTTACAATCAGTGTCTCAGTAAATAGTTTGAGAAAACATTAGAGTGATAACGATTATATATCAAAGTACAGTGTTGCATTTCTGTGATCTTGTAATCCTGAAATTCCTAGTGTCCCAGAGTTCTAAACGAGGTCGAAGTTGACGCCAGGTTCTTAGTGTAGTTGCATGCAGATATATTAAGCAATAAATTCTGAGATGGCTTTAACTGAGGTTTCATAACAAAATAATCAGATTAAAGCATAAGTCAGGCTGAATTTAGTATGGGTCAATTATATATTTTCAACGATTTATCATTTGTTTTGTACTTAATTATTAATTATTGGAAACATAGTGGCACTGACCGATAAGCGGGGACTTACTGAAATATTGAGAAATTATTTTTTCAGGTTTACTTTTATAAACAAAACTATAATAATTTGTAAAAAAAATTGATTTTGTAAGCAAGAATAGCTACGAAAACTTCGTTTTTTTTTATATACATTTATCAGCAGCACGCGTTCAAAACTGCTATTTTGCAACTTCAACCTCAAAAGTTGAACTTTTCATGCTTCTAAATGGTGCCTGAAGGACCTTATTTGAGCAGACTGTGTGCGAAACAATTCTCGCGCATGCGCAGTTTGAAGATGGCTTACTTTAGGCACTTATAAATGTATTACATCTATGTAAATTACATTACCTTATAGGTTATATATTACCTTGAAGAAGGCCTGCAACAAGGACGAAACGTACGTTGGTTTTTAATGAAATTGACGAATAAAGCATGATTCTTGACAATTGAATCCACTATTAATTTTAATGAACCGTATGACCAAAATAGCACATTCATATATGGATTGACTTCTTTATTAATAACAGCGGTCGAAGAAAATTTCACAGTGTGGATAATATTCCAATCACTGAACATAGATTATGAAATTGAAATTTCCTATGAAAATAACACTCCAGTACCACTCCACCTACACCTGAAGAAAATTACAGCGTAGAAATCAAATATTGGAAAAAAGAAAGAGATACAAGAAAACACAAAAATCGAAAGTCTAAAAACCCAAATAATTCAAGAAAGTCGCCAGAAGATATTGAAAAATGCCGACACTGCAATCAATATAATTAATTTTGAATTATAATCATAAATTGTTCCTTAAATATAGCAAGTAAGATCTACGATATTTTGAAAGAAAAATACAAGTAAACAAAACAAGTATTTGCAAATTTATAACCTGAAATGTGATTAGCTGCCTGAAAAATATAAAAATATAAATATAAAAACCAATCATTCTCTTTCAGAAGATCAACCATTTTCCTTTTCTTATCCTAACTAACAAAAAGTGTTTCCTTTTTAGTTTAGTTTATTCTTTAAGCAACTATAATTCCTCTAATATGAATCTATATTTTCTTTTCTAGGATCCAGTCACCGAGAAGCAAAATGAACAGAAAATTCACCTTTTTCCTGCTATGCCTAATAACCACTCTTTTTTTAGTATTTCAGCTCATGAGACAAACGACTACTTTCTAAAAACCAAATTTGAAAATACGACAGATCTCTACTTTGAACCTTTAAACCAAATTAAGAGAATCGAGGAAGACTATCACTTAATATCATATTTAAACATAACAGAAATTCTCGAAATTAGAACAACACTACTGGACACTTTCTCAAACATAATTTTGCACTGCGAAAATTTAAAAGAAAAAATCGAATTTATGTTTTGAAGTAACTTATGACATTAAACTCGAAAATCAAAAAGAAAGAATGACAATACAAACTAACGGAATGACAGACCTTTTAAACGATGTAATTAACATTACAAATGAAAACGATCAAATAAGTATGACAAATATTCAAACCGCAACTCAAAAACTAAGAGTAACCGGAGCCTATTCTATAAATCTTGTACAACACGATACCTCTGTCTATGAGCACCCTTTACAAGAAACAAACAAAAACTCACGAAGATTGTAAATAATATAAAAAATTACAACACTTGGGTCATAAAAACCCAAACACTCCCGAAAAATCTTGAAAAACACACAAAATCGTCACAAAGCATTTTTTTTCTTCCTTCCTTTATAAAGTCAACAAAAAATCTAAACCTAAGACCATCGTGGCCCTATATCCCCACCCAAATTTGACCAAATGTGACCAAAACAGCTTACCAGCAGACACTCATGAACCCCTGTCATATCCTTTAACAATTATTCCAAAAATCGTTAAATGCTCAAACCAATCAATAAATATTTCTTTTATGACGGAATATTACTCATTCTATTGTTGAATTCATATATTTCTTTCTTATCTCAAAATTCATTTGGCATGAACAATTTTTCTTAAATAACCACCTTTAGTGTTTCTTTCTCTCGCACCAGTAATTTTATTCATACTTATAATTTCCAACTGCACCCTAAAGATTAAGGTTTCAATTTACAATTCTAGTTTTATTATTGAAACCATCTTCTCTTTTCTTTCATAAAGAAAATGTTTCCAACAAAAAAACTCCAAGCTAATCGATTTACAACAACGATAAACGAATGCAAAATGCATTTCTATTTCATTAGCAAACTAGAAGAGATAAGTCATGTTGCCGTTGTGGTTTGGAACTATTGAAATACAAATCAGCTTATGATTGTCTCGATTGCATTGAGCACTATATGTTAAACCAACAAAAATTTCAACGTAATTATGCGAGCCAAATACTCAGTTATTATGTAGCAGACGAAGAATTAGATCCTTCATAAAAATTATCATAAAAAATTAATCAACCATACAATCCTGTGGAAAACATGCCGATAGTTGTTGAGTTAGATATTTTGATCACAGTCATTGCATTCCTATGCTCAAAATCAAAAAGAGGGGAAATGTCACGATGTGACGTAAATTCGAATGTAATCAGTACTATTATCTATGCATAGTTAATGTCTATTAGTAATCTTTTCGATTTACATGTTTAAGAAAAAACTTCGAATCATATATTAATGTCTATTAATAATCCTTTCGATATATATGTTTAAGTAAAAACTTTTAATCATATATTACAATTTTTTCTATATATGAATATAAAAATTATAATCATGTATTGATGTCTGCGTATAACATTTCCATATATGGCTTAGTATAAAAGTATAATCATATATCAATGTAAAAAATAAAAAAATAAAATAAATATCTATGTATCTACGTTTGTAATTGTGACTTATATTAAAATTTCTCAATGTAGCCAAATAAGGAATCAGAAAATTATATGTCACGTCCGATTATCGAAATTAAAGATAAAAAGGCGAGCTATCCTAGAAATACTTTGCGTACTCGATACATTCAATGTTTTCCTGATTAGAATTTTCACTGGAAATCGTGATCTCTGAATTAAGAAAAAGGTTCTTAGCATTAAATTTCCCTGACTTTTTTTTTTATTCAGCCAAATTCTTTTCAATTAACTCATATCGATCACAATTCTATTTAAGAGAAAAATATAGTTCGAATTCAAGTGAAAATTTATAGAAGAATGGGTATTGATCCATCAGATTTTTACGAATAGCATACGTCGCATGTGGCTTCACCCTAAAACCTTATCATTTACGAGTTTTACATCGTAATATTTATTTCAATAAAACATGAACAATTTTTAAACATTAAAAGTGCTTGATGTGTGAATAAATCATAGCAAATAATAAAGTTTGCATGATTAAACTTGCGATTAGACTACGAAATAATGACTGTTTATTATTTTGAATGATTAAAACGTTAGGCTTAATTATCATTGACGCAATCAATAAATAATTTAAATAAATTAAATAAATCATTTATATTAAAATTTGATTTTATTAAATATTATGAATATAATACATAGCATTATACATATTATAATTATTATGAATTTAATATAAATTCATTAGAACTTCACTATATAGTTTAATTGAAAGTAAATGTTTTCAAACATTCTTTAAAGAAACTCGTTTTTAAGAATATGGTTCATATGGTAAAATTGCCATCACCTTCAATAATTATTGTCTATTATCTCGAATATGTTTTCGTGTATATTTAATTATCACTTGAGCATTTATGCAATTATGTATTGTAATTTCCTAAATCGTTTATTCAAAAATAATTATTTTCTGAATTCACTTCTGTAATTTTTGTTCAAGTCCGAACAGTGATGCTGTCTAGAAAATAGCTAAAATCTGGACAGTCTTCATATATTAAAATTCGTTACGAACTCCTAGATAGCGTCAAGACTGGAACTAGAAAACATAAAGGTTTGAATCAAACACGTAGCAAAACCAGACAGCGCCAGTGTGGCGCCAGCTTAGTACTCGTATATTGCAAACTTCACGTGTCCGCAGTACTTCAGAGAAACAAATATTAAGCAATTTTATGTATTTTTTATTTAAAAATATGCTTCTACTTACTATAGCAAAGATATCTAGTTATCTACATCTAAAGGTTTCTTTTAAATTGAATGCTTATTTTAGGTACGTCAACGTACCGTCCTTTCACCTAATTAATATCAGATAAACTTTATTGGAGGTCCGTCCACTCAGCGCCGCCACCAAAGAAAAATAGAAAACCCCATATTTTTTGCATTTTGTTTGCAAATTTTATGCTCAAACAAAATTTTTTCGCTCAAAACTTCCGAGATAAGGGTGGCGGCGCAAGCACGAAATCCACTCAGCGCTGCCACTTATGAAAACTGGCAAAAAATTATTATAATGAAAAAAAGATTAGGATACATTTTTTTTCTTTTTCTTTTGCTCTCCGAAAACATATGATACGTATTCCAAAAAACTACCCCTAAGTCATACATACCTACCCATCGTGATAAAAAATGTTATAAGAGTGTAAAAACAATCTTGAACTACGTAAAGATGATCCAGAACTCCAAACTAATTATTGAACACTTGAAAATTTACCGTTTTTACAATTTCTCCCAAAAGCTACACTTCCACGTAAATGTATGTAGTGGAACTTATATATACGTATAAAACGCATCAAAAATAATAATATTCATAAAACACAGTTGGCGGGAATTTTTTGCTCTTTTTTTGCTCTCTGATAACATATAATACGTGCCCCAAAAAACTACCCCTAAGTTATCCATACCTACCTTTCGTGACCAAAAATTGTCTAATAGTGTAAAAAAAAACCTTCAACTACGTGAATATGATTCAGAACGCTAAATTAATTATTGATCATTTGAAAATTCACTATTTTAACAATTTCTCCCAAGAACTACCCTTCCACGTAAATTTATGTAGCGGAACTTACATGTACTTATAGAACGCGTCAAAGACAATAATATTCATAAAACACTGTAGGCGGGATTTTTGGCTCTTTTTTTGTTCTGTGATGAAATATAAAACGTTTCTCAAAAAACTGCCCCTAAGTCATACATACCTACCCCTCGTGATCAAAAATGTTATACAAGTGAAAAAACAATTTTGTACTACGTAAAGATGATTCAGAACTCTAAAATTATTATTTAACACTTGAAAATTTACCATTTTTATAATTTCTCCCAAAACCTACCCTTCCACGTGAATTTATGGACCGGAAGTTACATATACTTATAGAACGCGGCAAAGACAATAATATTCATAAAACACTGTAGGCGGGAATTTTTCGCTCTTTTGTTGCTCTCCGATGAGATATAATACGTGTCCTAACGTTCCCGCCAACAGTGATTTATGAATCTTATTGATTTTGATGCATTTTATAAGTATATGTTAGTTTCGCTAAACGTGGAAGGGTGGTTTTCGGGAAAAATTATATAAGGCGTAAATTTTCAAGTGATAAATAATTAATTTACAGTTATAAATCATCTTTGCGTAGTTCAAGGTTCTTTTGACACTTTTATAGCATTTTTCATCACGAGGGGTAGGTATGTATGCCTTAGGGGTAGTTTTTTGTGACACATATCATATGTCATCGGAGAGAAAAAAAAGAGCAAAAAATTACAGCCAACTGTGTTTTATGAATATTATTGTTTTTGATGCATTTTATAAGTATATGTAAGTGTCGCAACATTAATTTACGTGAAAGGGTAGTTTTTGAGAGAAATTGTAAGAAGGGTAAATTTTCAAGTGTTCAATAACACCGGCACACAAAAAACCACTTTTCTATTCTACAGATGCGACACATATATTCCCATGTATTTTGACCCACTGAGCATGAATCTGTGGTCCGTTTGACCCCAGAACATCTGGGTCAAGGGAATTTGAAGGTCAAATGGACAGAAAAGTCATTTATGTGAAGATAACTACTATAACTTATGTTTTTTGGGTCGCTGAAACCGAATCCGGGATCCATTGGAATTTATCGAGTCAAGGTCAAGGTCAGTTCAAGGTCAATTTCGTCCATTCCATCAAAAAAAGCTTTCTGACTGCAGATTCTGAAAGAACGGAAGAGTTTACGTCCAGATATGTATGTTTTTATTTTTTATGACGACCTTTAAGGTCATTTTAAGGTCATTTAATTTAAATATATAGATGATTCATATGGGTAAATGGGCTACATGGGACTAGACTATGTGTTCCTTAAGGTCGATAGAACCTCAAGTAAATTAGTTCTCCTTTTTATGTAAAATTGGCATAATTAAAACAAAAGCAGGTCATAACGATGAATCTTATTAAGAGAGTATTTGCCGGCGAAGCGCGTAATAGCGAGTACACGAAGTGCGAAAACCTAGAGGAACCGAGATGAAGACCAAATCGAGCGCGAAGCGCGAGATCCAATAGGTGCGCGCCTTAGGCGCGCTCAAACTTGCGAGCGAAGCGAGCCGCGGGCCAAGCGCGCGAGGAGAATGTGCCCGCGATGCGGGCAGATTTTTTTTATTAAAGTCTCTCGAAAATTTTCAATCAGCTTTAGAACTTCCCAATAATTATCAGAAATACGTTTTCTTTAAAGAAACATTGAGTTCAGCAACTTTTAGTTTAAAGATGGTTGAGGTTCACCGCACCACTTGGTGCGACGCTGCCTTAAAATATTTGGCCGAGATTTTGTAACCAAGATCCAAGTACATCGATAGCGAAATGAGTTAGTGCGCGTGGTAGGATACACAAGTTAGGTAGTATAGGTAGGGTTCGAATCTTCAGCGAGTGCGATTTTTCAAAGCAATTAAGCCTGCGATTATATGTATGTGTAAGCGACTGTATTGGCGATTTATGTACTTAACAACTATAAAAAATGAGGATTATATAACAATAAGTTAAGACATAACATTTTTTTTGTTCAGAAATCGTACTGAATACAAAACACCATATAAAACCAATTAGAAAGTTCACAATTACCTAATAGAACACCACATAGAATCCAGGAAAAAACCCACTTTCGAAAGTAATAGGACCTGATAAAAACCACATCCTAAGTTAACAAATACGAAACCGCACAGAAATCGGATTCATATCTGATTAGGTTCCATTCAGAAACCAATAGCTAATACGGTACGAGTACCGAATACAAAACATATTAGATCCTAATGAGATCCAATTAGAAATATCACAATTACCTAATAGAACACCACATAGAATCAGGAATAAAATCCACTTGCGAAATTAATATAACCTCATAGAATGGTTTCATCCTATTAGGTTTCTATTTGGCTTCAAATAGGCATTTTTACTAGGATGAATTAATTATTTCTTTAAATTACAAGAGACCCTTCGTTTTCGACGTGATTTCGGACGTAGTCGTTTATGTCTTTATGGCGTTTAACCAAATAAAAAAATTTGGTGTAAATAGTATCTTGATTATTCTAAAAAGGTCCTAGAATTTCACAAATAAAGTTCCTAGAACCCTATAAACACACACATCAAATTCATAAACAAAATAATTAACAATAGAATATTGCGTGCCAAGTGGAGAGACTGTGGTATTCCATTGACACGCACTGAATTTTTCGCAACAAACCTGCTGAAAGTTTGACTTTTGTTACAAATACGGACGAGCGATCAGTTGGATGGTCGCAGGGCCGAAAAATCTTATGAAGCCATAGAAAGTAATGCAACCAAAAATTTCGAGCACAATTTATGCGTTCAGCATAATTCATGCGTCCAGCACAGCTGTTACCTAAGTTATCATTTACCCTCGCATTTACCGATAAATGACCGTAAATGACATAAACTTCCTTCAATTACCAATAAATTACAAAAATTTCCATGAATATCCATAAATTACCATAATTTCTACAATGTATGGGAATTTATGAAAATTTCTATTAATTACCACAATTTCTAAAATTTATAGAAATTTGTGAAATTTATGGGAATTTGTAAAAATGTGTGAAACATAGTAATTTATGGTAATTTACGAAAATATATGGTTATTTACAAGTTACTTTTGATAACAGTTCAGCTGGGCGCATGAGCAAGACGTTGCCAATCGGAAAATCTCACGAAAGAAGAACTCTAATTCGTTTTCTTCCCTAGCGAGGAAAAGTGATGACGTAGCGGGAACAAAGTGAAGATGCCTGAAATTGGTCACATTCGAAGCGCTGTACTACAGCGATTATATTTAATTTTGCTATTTCAGTTATAAAGCGCTGTAGTCGAACTTTCAGGCGGGGCCTTGTGAAAAATATTTTTCTTTACACGAACGTGGAAAATGGCGGCTTTCGTACCTCATCGAACGTCACGAAAATAGCCTTTTTCAGCACAGTGTGGTGTAATATTTTGCATTATCTAATTACCAAGGCAAAAATAAATTTACCCTCGAGTAAAGTTATTTTCGTCTCCGTGATTAGATGAATGACTGTCGCGTGAATTTACTTTCGTATCGGTGATTGGTTGAAACTATGCACTTAAAAGGTTGGGAAGCGTGAAACAGTACTGCCATTCTTCGTCGGTTGTGTTTGACAGATGAAAAGTGAGTTTACGTGTTCATTGTTGTTTTTCGGATCCAGTTGGGCCTTTGTCATTACTCTTTACTTAAGCCGCCACATCTCCACATTCTCATCTAGAAAAATAATATAGGCGCCACGGTGAAACGTGGGAATGCAAACTGGCTTGATTTGGCTGCACGCTCTTTTACATTTCCACGTTTTCTCCCCTATACGCGTAATCTACTATTCCTGAATAATTGGCTCCAAAGTTCTGCACGGGTCGAGTAAACTCAGCGCAGCCCAGTCCACGAGAAGTGCGCATGGCTTTTTCAGATCCGGTTTGTAAAACAAAGACTGTAAACCTAAACACAGTTCGGCCCGTTACCCTCATTTGTTTTCCATATAAGGAATTGGCTCGTTTGCCCGAAAGTATTCAGAACTGTAACAGTTTTGGTCTACCCGAATGTAAAAAAACTTTCATGTTTTAAGGAGTGAAATTTTGTTAGCCCTACTAAAAAAAAGTCAGTAATCATCCTGACCATTCCTGACGATTCTGACTATTTCTGAAGACATGCTAATTCACATCCTATCAGGTAGCTCATCGGCTAGAACCGCAGGTAGGCCAACCCAAAAGGATTAAAAATTGAAATTCAGAAAAACCCGCAACTATCCAGTATTAATATAGAAAAAAGATAACTGTAAACAATAATAATTTGTTTGAATAATCATTTTTTCCAAACTGATTTATATATTACCTTACTTCAAGTGAAAAGTGGACAAATAGTTTAACATTTCAATTTCTGGCATGATTCATGAATAATAATATTAGCAATAATAATAATTAATTCCAACAATTATATTTCATAACTTTAATTAACTGTTACCTTACCATAATTCAGAATATGACAAGAAGTGAAAGAATTTAGAAAAAACACGACTTTCTAATTCTATTCTAAGAGAAAATGTCTAAAAACAATAATAAAATATTCAAACCATTAACGTCAACATCTAATCGCTATTACACAGTAGTGTTTCATGTACGAGTTACAATTTGCGTTGAAAAGCAAGAAAAAATCATAAATAGCGCCAAAAACTCTCAAAACCTATTTTTTCACTTATTTGGATTTTTTGGGACCCCATAAAACAGGCTTCTGGAGGTGATATTTGAAAAGTAATATTTTATTTGTACTTTATGGCTAATTGTGAATTAAAATCCAGATTTTTAATTCGACTCGACTAATCGGATTCTGAATAAAACGATTCTTGGAAAAAGTGACAAAAACCTCAAAATATAATTTTTTTTCAAGACAATAAAAATTGATCAACTTTTATGTGGATTCGAACAAATTTCCGGGCCACATGAATGAAAATTCAAAAAATAAAATATTGTTAATGATTTTTAGGACCACCCTGACACAGAAATATTGGAATTGAAAGAATATAATACTCTAACGTTGATATTAATTTTATTAAAAATTTTTATAATTTTTCACATCAAATTTTTTCATTGCTTTATGCGAGATATACAAAAAAACCGAAGTGTTTAATTATCGAACGTGATTTGTATAATATATTTAACCTTATGAAAGTAACAATGAGGCCATATTGTAAAACTTGTAAATATGCTACATTTTCTAAGTTACTGCTTTACACTTTAAGAATAGACTTATTTAGTCATTCAATCTATTTCAGCTTACTAAATGAATGCCTTCAAAGTTTGCAATCACAGAAAGATCACGAATTCGATAAGAAACAGCAACTTACATGGCACATACGTACTCTGATACATTGAAACATCTAAACCAAGAATAAAAAAAAATTAAGTCAATGAAGATTTTCAAATCTTCAGTCAGCATAAGAAATCTGAACCCGAGGTAAACAAATAAATGGGATATAGATTTGATATAAAAGTGTTGAAGGTAATGTAAAAAAGTCCACTTTTTATAAATAATCAAGTGTGAAGCATAAGATACGTGATGAGAATGTGCTCATTGAAGCCGAAGGATTTTCAAGAAATGAAAATTCACAATTATTAAATTACAGTTCTTTTAAAATTTCTCAAATCGCTTAAAATCATACAACATCTTTGTAAAACACTTGAAAGACATCTTGTCAATGAAAGCAAGCAATTTTATTTTATTATTTATTTTTCATAATTATTTCATTCTTATTTGATTACTAACATGCGTTAGTAATATTACAATTTTATATTATATTATAATATTTTTATAACTAATAATATCACTTATCAATCAGTTTCCGCTTGCACTCATTCCTGCGAATTGAATCCAAAGATAATGAGAGCAGATAGGTTGTTTACTAAAAGATGAATTTTGTTAGTGGTGTGGGCGATACGGTGTTTCCAGAAAACTCGTGTCGGAAAACTCAAAATCGTGTAACTCTTCGAATTTCAAATATTCGAAGAACAATAATTTGAATGACCTTATGGAGAGTAGCAAAAGATAAAGGGAGAGGAGCCTTAACAAATATAATACATTGCCATTTAAATCTTTTAATTGAATTTTGATCTGATTACAGATTACAAAGAATATTATACTTTAGTTTATCTTTTTTCTATTGAATTAATGATACACATACTGTAGAGAATCTTCATTTGAAACAGCTTCATCAAACCAATGTGGGAAGATTGGGTGCTGGTTGCCTACATGACATTCGCTCATCTCTTCTGCAGTCATATTGTCTACTGCACCGCTTATCATGTTTACTTTTATTCTTCTATAGTTTTTCTTACATCTATACATTCCGCGAAGAATCCCACTGTACTCCAATATTGCAAAAACGTCACCACGAGATGTTGATAATACAATATGTTCTCGGTTTGGCACAAGCACATATTTATTACGTTCTAACAGTAATTGAATTCGTTTATTAGCAGGAAAAACATATCTTCGAAATTCAAATTGCTGGTTCTGATTTGTCTTGGGAATGAGCCGAATATATCCAAGTTTTGCAAGTGGATATCCAAGTACTTCATGAGAAGGAGGCCTACCCGGGGGAGACATAGACCTGAGATGAAGAGGAGGCTCTTGAGGAGAAGTTTGGTCAGGTGATTGTTGTCTGGCAGAAGAAGAGGAACCAAGAATACGTTCGCCACTGGGATTGTGGTCGAACTGTAGTGAATCGTGATCTGAAAAAGTTTTAATAAAACTTTTTGGAAACATTGGGTGATTTTTGCCTACTGGACAATCCTTTATTTCATCTGGAGTCAAATTATCAACTGCGCCGCTGACCATATTTATTTTTATTCGCGCATGAGTATTATCTTTTCTATATATTCCACGAAGAATCCCACTATACTCCAATATTGCAAAAACGTCACCATTGGATGTTGATAATACAATATGTTCTCGAATTGGAACAGGAACAAATGTACGATTTTCTGCTAGAAATTTAATTCGTTTATCGGTAGGAAGAACGTATTTCCGAAATTCGAATTGCTGGTTCCAATTTGAGCAGGGAATAAGCCGAACATATCCAAGTTGTTCTACTGCACATCCAAGTACTCGATCAGAAGGAGGCCTACCCGGAGGAGACATAGACCTGCTGCGAACAGGAGGCTCTTGAGAAAGTAGGAATCGTTTAAGTATCACATGCCATTATCAATAATCGAAATTAAAGTTCAAAAATCAATTCTAGTATTTTGAAAACATCTGAAACAAGTACAACACTTCACTTTTTCTTTTAATATTAATAATAACAAATCATTAATGATAATATATATTGATGAAAAATATTAAATTAAATTAAATTTTTTAAATTTCATATTATTATTTCAGTGTTATTTATTATTCCTAATTATTCACTATAATCATTTTATTTTTGTTTATTTATAATTATTCATTCAAACCCTTAACAAAATGTGGCATTCATCCGATTCCTACTTTACCGACATTTTTTCAATATACAAATTTCACATGAAATAAGATATCGAGCTAAGAGTTTGGGGGTATACAGAAAAGGGGTTAAGAAACGTTTATGTACCAAGAAATTTTCAGAGATACAAAAAAATTTCCAAAAATTATTATTTATTTTTAATTTTAAAAATGTATTGACGTATGAAAATTTCTTAGGCCTTTGTCTTTATAACACTAAATTTTCAGCTCCATATCTCATTTCGTGTAGAATTGGTATAATGAAAAAAATGTCGGTAAAGTAGGAATCAGGTAAATCACACATGCCCTTAGCCATGATCACAATTAAAGTTCAAAAGTAAATTCTTGTATTTTAAAAACTTTTGACACAAACACTACACTTCGTTTGTGCTTTTACCAGTAATAATAATAATAATAATAATAACAAATCATTGATCATATTAAAAATTAATAAAAAATTGAAACAAATAACATTTTTTTCAAATTATTATTAATTAATTATTTATTATTCACCATTATTATTCAATTTCATTTATTTTCTCAGACTTTTAACGATATGTGACACTCATCCGATTCCTACCTTACCGACATTTTTCCATCATACCAATCCCACACCAGAAGATATAGCGAGCTGAAAGTTTGGAGAAATAAAGAGAAAGGGCTTAGAAACGTTTATATGTCAATCAATTTTTCCAAGTACAATAGATTTCCAAAAATGATAATTTAATTTAATTGTAAAAATTTATTGACATACAAACGTTCCTCGGTCCCTTTCCTTTATTTACTCAAATTTTCAGCTCATAATACAAATAATAATAATACAAATAGACAAATGAACTAAAAAAATGTATAACCAAAAATTGTAAATTACGGTTAAAACTTACACTGCACATCCTCATTTTCCTCAGTTTCGTGTTCAGCCCTATCCTCATCCTCATAATCCGCCTCGGCGTCGTTGGGGCCATCCGCACAATCAAATCGGGAGAGTACTCCGATTTGACTGGCTGTCTGTCTTCGTGGAATTCCACGGTGCTGGCCTCAGAATCAGCATCGGATTTATCCGATTTGGATGATGAGGATGGTGGAGCTTGATGACTCCCATCCATGGAGTCATCCGATAAAATCGGATCGTATTCACCGATCTGATTGCCCCGATTGAAGTTCCGGGCTACACAATACAAGAAAGTTAATTATAATGACAAAAGAATTTTCACTATATTTCACTTTATTTTTTTTAATTAAAAAAAATCTTACCTTTTGTTTTAGAAAGAATTCGCGCATTTGCTTCTTTAAATTTTTTTCTCAGACATCTCTGCGCAATACGCAGAGAGTCCCTATTTTCTAAAAAAAGAGAACACTTCGACACTTTATTTGGGCTAGATTTTTTTAGAATATATTTTAAAACTTTTAACACATCCCGTTTCTCCAATTTTTTGGACACAATATCTAGAACAGTGCGGAGCTCTTTCGCGTGTGACATGATGAAACAATACTGACCATCTACACGACGATCGCCAGTATTTATGGAAAAAGAAAATCCATCCCTACCCTATTACCCACCCCCATTCTTCCGGGAAATTTCAAACCCCCTTGATATCTATAGACTTTCCTGGAAACTGTGAAAAAAACCTGTCAAAATCGTAAAGATTTACGGAAACGTCAGGTACACCGAGTCACATGTTTGCCAGCCGATTATCGTGATGGTTTTGAAGCGGCTCGTTGCCAAGTTTTTTTTAAAGGACACATAGATTTCCACCTTACAATCCTTTGGAATTATTCTGCAGCGTGACAAAGAAAAAAATTTACTACCAAGTATAAAAAAAATAACTGCCGGTACCTTTAAAACTCAAGCGACGCTGCAGAAAAGAGAGATTGAGGCAATGTTTCACTAAAATAAGTAAACTCCCCAACCTTTAAATATTCGTTACGCTAAACAATACATGTCACTGGTTTAGGGTATTGCAGACAGAAAGTAGAAAAAGAGTTACGAGCAATGTTTCTCAGGACAAAAGTAGACAGTGCCATCGTAAAACCTAACAACAGTCACGGCTCTACAAGGAAAAATAAAAAATGGTTATGGCGCCACCTGATTTACACGGATGATTCTTCGGAAAAAGGTTTTCTTCCAGTACACGTGCTCTTAGTTATATATTTCATTTTAAAATGCGAACTTCAGAACCTTTTAAATATTAGTTACGGGTATTTTAATAGTACGATCCTCGATTCTCTAATTTATGACTGGCACCTGCGATTTTGAAGAAAAAGTTTTTTCCCCGTAGATATTCTTGATTATTTATTACATTTTCAAATATACTCTTCACTGAAGAAGTACATGAATCCACCCTTTTTGTGACAGTTAAAGGGCCCCTTTTCACGCAAGAAGAGCAAACCTAGGTACTTTACACAGAACTTAGAAACCTTTGTCAACATTTTTTGACAGGTTTTCCTGGAATAAATAAACATGAAAGAGCCATTGTTATTTTTTACGATTTATGTGACAAGTTTTTAGAATTTTCCCACGAGAATTCTTTCGACTATTGGGAGAAACCGGTTCATCCTGTATGCGTCATCGTCCCATATGGTGGGGCGAAACAAAAGGTTTAGGGATGTATAAAAGCAGGCGATAGCTCTTTTTTTTTTTTTTTTTTTTTTAAAAAAAAAAAAAAGCTAACCTTCTGGGGTAAAAATTCATCTTTCTGACTGAAAATTTATTTTTTGCATCGAAAATTCAACTATTTTATAAGGAATTCATTTTTTAACTGAAAATTAAATGGTTTCATTTTTTATTAAAAATTCATCTTTCATAGTTTTAAATTCAAAGATTTTTTCATCCCTTTTTGAAATTCATCCCTTTAGTTGAAAATTTTATTTATTATTATTTTTTTTTAATTCAAGTATTTTGTTGCAAATTGTTCTTTTTTTTATTAAGAAGGTAAATATTTCAGTTGAAAATTTACGTGAATCTGTAGTTGCAAAAATAAATTTTTCGAACTGAAAATTGAAGGGTTCCATTTTTTAAAATAAAAAATTCATCTTTTTTAGTTTAAAATTAATTATTAGGTTGAAAATTAAATTTCAGTATTTTGTTGAAAATTGTTCTTTTTTCAGTTTATAATTGAACAATTTTATTGACGATTCTTTTTTTTTGAAAATTAAACAAATTTATTGAAAAATCGTTATTTTTTGGTTGAAAGCTTATTTTTTTCGTTTCTAATTAAACAATTTTCTTAGTAATTCTTTTTTTTTAATAAACGATTTCATTGAAAATGTGTTATTTTTCGGTTGAAAATTAATTTGCTACGTTTAAATTTGAACAATTTTATTGAAAATTCGTATTTTTGTTGAAAATTGAACAATTGTACAATTTTATTGAAAATTCAAGTTTTTTGTTGAAAATACGTTTTTTTTTCTTTATAAAAAGTTAATCTTCTTGGTCAAAAGTGTATCTTTCTGATTCAAAATTTATTTCTATGGCTGAAAATTGAAGGATTTTATTTAAAATTTCTTTTTTTAGATTGTTACCCATCAATATTCTTGATGAAAAATTCATCTTCTTGGCTAAAAATTTGTCTTTTTTTTTTAGAAAATTAATCTTCTTTACTGAAAATTTATTTCTTGTGTCGAAAATTCAATGATTTTGTTGAAAAATAATTTTTCTACCTGAAAATTAAAGTGTTTTATTTTGTTTATTAAAAATTCATCGTTTTTGGTATTAAATTCATTTTTTTCATTAATATTCTTGATTGTAAATTCATTTTTTGTTGTTGAAAATTTTATTTATTTTTAATTTGAATATTTTGAGGAAAATTGTTCTTTTTTACATTAAAAAGTTAACTATTTCTGTTGAAAGTTTATGTATTTCTTGTCGAAAATTAATTACTTTGGTTGAAAATTCTTTCTTTTTTTTTTGGTAAAAAGTTAACCATCTTGGCTGAAAATTCATATTCTTTGGAAGAAAATTAATCTTCTTGATTGAAAATTTATTTCTTGGATTGAAAATTCAACTACTTTTGTTAGAAATAACAATTCGACAACAATCTTATTGAAAAATCGTTTTCTCATTAAAAATTTATTTGTTTTTTTTTATATTTCAACAATTTTATTCATGTTTGGTTTTTTTTTCAAATTGAATGATTTCATTGAAAATTTGTTATTTTTTGGTTGAAAATTAATTTTTCAAATGAAAATGTAGCTATTCCAATTTTTGGTTAAAAGTTTATCTTTTGCAGTTTAAAATTCAACAATTTAAATGGAAATTAACCTCTCTGTTCAAAAATTCATTTTTTTGCTTAATAATGTTTTTTCTAATTTAAGTATTTTGTTAAAAATTGTTATTTTTTTGTTTGGTTAAAACGCTAACCTTCTGAGGTAAAAACTCATCTTTCTGGTTGCAAATTTATTTTTTGCGTCAAAAATTCAACTATTTTGTTAAGAATTAATTTTTTTAACTGATAATTGAACGGTTTCATTTTTTATTAAAAGTTCATATTTTTTAGTTTGAAATTCAGCGATTTAGTTGAAAATTAATCTTTTTGATTTTAAATTCGTCGTTTTGGTTGAAAAATCGTCTTTTGGTGATATCTTTGAATTGGTTTTTTATTGGTAAAATAATTTCTTACGTAAGATCCCCCCCCCCCATTAATAAATAAAGAAAAGCTTTCAAAACAAAAAATAGTGAATAAAAATATTTAACAAAATATAAAAATAAATAAATAATAAATTTATTTTTTGGGTCGAAAATTAAACTAATTTGTTGAGAATTAATTTTTCTAACTGGTAATTGAACGGTTCCGTTTGTTATTAAAAATTCATCTTGTTTAGTTTGAAATTCAATGATTTGGTTGAAAATGAATCTTCTTGGTTGAAATTTCATCTTTTTGGTTGAAAAATAATTTCTTTGATTTAAAATTACTTTTTTAAACTGAAAATTCAACTACTGCACTTTATGTCGACACTGCATTTTTTTCCATAAAAATTAAATCTTCTTAGTTGAAAATTAGTCTTTTTGGTTAAAAATTAATTTTTAAACTGAAAATTTAACTTTTCTATTTTTAGTTAAAAATTTATCATTCTTAGTTGAATATTTATGTATTTCGTTGAACATTCGTCTTTTTTGGTAGAAAATTCAACTATTTGGTGGCAAATTAATTTTGTGGTTGAAGATTTATCATTTTAGTTGAAAATTCACTTATCTGTCTGGAAATTTAATTCTCCCATTATTAGTTGAAAATCAATTTTTTTAGTTCAAAATTCGTCTTTTTTATTTAAAATTCAACTATTCCAGCTTGAAGGGTCCCAAATAGACTCAAGTGATCCAAAAATATTCGAACATATTCCAATCAGTCCGAAGTGGTTCAAACCAATTTTTAAAAATTTCATAAATGCTTTAAGTGATTCGATGAAGGATTAGAGGACCGGACACTAAAAGTATATAAAGTAAATTTAGAAACAAACATTTTTTTGCATTAATATTATGGGAAACCTTAAAAAATTAAAAAATTTAAGAACAAATTCAGCATAACATTATTACAAAGGTACTCATTGGTACATAAAAACAATTATGCACATATAAATCATTCAACTGTTGAGGCTTCCAATTTGAAATAATTTATTTTTGAATTTATTAAAAATTGAATAATTTCATATAATATCAAGTTAGTAACATTTATGCTTATAATTAATTGTTTCCGGAAATGGAAAATTAGATATTTACGATTTAAAGTTTCAGTAATAAATGTAAAATTCCACAATTAATGGAACAATTGAAATTCTAAGGTTCAAAATTGAAAATTTAGAGTTCGTATTTAGAATTTGTAATGATTGAATTAAAAATTAAATAATGTCATGTGATATCATGGTAGTAATATTTATGTTTATAAATAATTTTTGCGAAAACGAAAAAGTAGATATTTACGATTTAAAGTTTCAGTTATAAATGTAAAACTCCACAATAATTAATTGAATAATTGAAATTATAAGGTTAAAAATTGAAAATTTAGCACTCGGAAATTAAATGTTCATATTTATTAATGAAATCAAGCAACTGTTGACGCTTCCAATTTGAAATAATTCAATTTTGAATTTATTAAAAATTGAATAATTTCATGTAATATCAAATTCGTAATATTTATGTTTATAATTAATTGTTTGCGGAAACGAAAAATAATAAATTTACGATTTAAAGTTTCAGTTATAAAAGGAAAATCCACAATTAATAGAACAATTAAAATTGAAAGGTTCAATATTGAAAATTTATATATGGGAATATTGAACAATTCACATTTATTAAAGAAATTATTCAACTATTATGGCTTCCAATTTGAAATAATTCAATTTTGAATTTATTAAAAATTGAATAATTTTATTGATTATCAAGTGAGTAAAATTTATATTTATAAATAATTGTTTGCGGAAATGAAAAAGTAGATATTTACGATTTAAAGTTTCAGTTATAAAAGGAAAATCCACAATTAATAAAATAATTAAAATTGCAAGGTTCAAAATTGAAAATTTAGATCTCGGAATATTGAACAATTCACATTTATTAAAGAAATCATTCAACTATTGGGGCTTTCAATTTGAAATAATTGAATTAAAAATTGAATAATTTCATGTATTATCATGGTACTAACATTTATGCTTATAACTAATTGTTTGCAGAAATGAGAAATTATAGAAATTTGCAATTTAAGTTTTAGTTACAAAAGTAAAATCCACAATTAATAGAACAATTGAAATTGAAAGGTTCAAAATTGAAAATTTAGCACTCGGAAACTAAAAATTAAAATTTATTAAAGAAATCATTCAACTGTTCAGGCTTCCAATTTGAAATAATCGAATTAAAAATTGAATAACTTTATGTAATATCAAGTTAGTAATATTTATGTTTATAATTAATTGTTTGCAGAAATGAAAAATTAAACTTTTACGATTGAAAGTTTTAGTTATAATTGTAAAAATCCACAATAATTAATGGAATAATTGAAATTGTGAGGTTCAAAATTGAAAGTTTTGCACTCGGAAACTAAAGATTAACATTTATTAAAGAAATCATTCAACTATTGGGGCTTTCAATTTGAATAATTCATTTTTAAATTGATTAAAAATTGAATAATTTCATGTATTATCATGATACTAACATTTATGCTTATAATTAATTGTTTGCAGAAATGAAAAATTATAGATATTTACGATTTAATGATTGTTACAAATGAAAAGTTCATAATTAATGGAACAAGTGAAATAGAACCGTTCAAAATTGAAAATTTAGATCTCAGAATCTTGAACAACTCACATTTGTTAAAGAAATCATTCAACTATTGGGGCTTCCAATTTCTAATAATTCAATTTTTAATTGATTAAGAATTTAATAATTTCATCTAATATCAAGTTAGTAATATATATTTTGATAATTAATTGTTTGCGGAAATAAAAAAATGAGATATTTACGATTTAAAGTTTCAGTTATAAATGTAAAAATCCACAATAATTAATGGAACAATTGAAATTGTGAGGTTCAAAATTGAAAATTTAACACTAGGAAACTAAAGATTAACATTTATTAAAGAAATAATTCAACTATGGAGGCTTTCAATTTGGAATAATTAATTTCTAAATTGATTAAAAATTGAATAATTTCATGTAATATGATGTTAGTAACATTTATGTTTGTAATTAATTTCTTGCAGAAATGAAAAATTAGAAATTGACAATTTAAAGTTTCAGTTATAAAATGAGAATCCACAATTAATGGAACAATTGAAATTGTAAGGTTCAAAATTGAAAATTTAGAACTCGGAAACTAAAGATTAACATTTATTGAAGAAAAAATTCAATTGATTAAAAATTGAATAATTTCATGTATTATCAAGTTAGTAAAATTTATATTTATAAATAATTGTTTGCGGAAATGAAAAAGTAGATATTTGCGATTTAAAGTTTCAGTTATAAAAGGAAGATTCACAATTAATGGAATAATTGAAATTGTGAGGTTCAAAATGGAGAACTTAACACTCGGAAACTAAAGATTAACATTTATTAAAGAAATCATTCAACTATGGAAGCTTTCAATTTGAAATAATTCATTTTCAAATTGATTAAAAATTGAATACTTTCATGTATTCTTTAGTTAGTAAAATGTATGTTTATAATTAATTGTTTGCGGAAATGAAAAATTAGATATTTACGATTTAAAGTTTCAGTCACAAATAAAAAATTTATAATTAATAAAACAAGTGAAATTGTAACGTGAAAAATTAAAAATTTAACCGTAAAGTTAAAGATTCACATTTATTAGAGAAATCATTCATCTCTTGGGGCTTCCAATTTGAAATAATAAATGTTTAAATTGATTAAAAATTGAATCATTTCATATATTATTCAGTTAGTAAAATGTATGTTTATAAATAATTGTTTGCTGAAATGAAAAATTTGATATTTACGATTTAAAGTTTCAGTTATAAAAGGAAAATCCACAATTAATAAAATAATTAAAATTGCAAGGTTCAAATTTGTAAATAAAAAATATGAATTCTTAACGAAAAATTTAATAGTAGACTTTTCAATCGAGAAGAATGAACTTTAAACCAAAAATAGTTGGCTTATCTTATTAGGTTCTATTAATTAAGTTCGCATTTAAGTGGAAAAATAAGAAAAAGGGGAAAAATTGTGAAGCCTGCGATAAATAAATAGAAATTTGGATAATTTATAGTCTAAAGAAAAACATTTTAAATAGACATTGAACTTCATTTTTAATACTCGAAAAATTTTATGACACTATTTTGACACTTTTTAACAAATTTTACTCTATTTACACTATTTTGGATTGAACGAAAAATGTAATAGTTGATATATCAACTAAAAAATATTTTTATTTTAAATAAACAAAAAAGGAGTGTTAAACAAAGTATATTAATTATCAACCAACCAGTTACTTTTTCAACCAAAAGAGATGAATTTTCAAATGAAAAAGATGAATTTTCAAATGAAAAAGACGAATTTTCTTCCAAAAAGACATAAATTTTTAAGTGAATAGTTAAATTTTCAAACCAAAAAAAATAAATTTTGAACCAAATACAATAGTTAAATTTTTATTACGAAAAATTAATTTTCAACAACAAAAAGAACGGATTTTCTATAAAACAGTTGAATTTTTTACCAAATTTAATTTTTAACCTAAAAATATGAATTTCCAACAACAACAAAGGAATTTAAAACACAAACAATATAAATTTCCAGTAGAAAAAATTAATTTTTCACCAAAAAGATGAATTTTCAACGAAAAATGTAATAGTTGTAATAGTTGATATTTTAACCAAAAAAGATTTAGAGCAGTTGATGTAAATAAAAAGACGCATTTTCCAAAAACTAGTTTAATTCTAAAAAAAAATATTAGTTTTCAACCAAACCGTTGCATTTTCAACCAAATAGTTTAATTTTTAACAAAAAAAGCTAAGTTTTCTACATAAAATGGAATAGTTAAATTTTCAACAAAACAACAACAAATTCTAAACAAAATAGTTCAATTTCCTACAAAAAAAAAATGAATTTTTCACTGAAATGAGGAATGAGCAACTAAAAAAGTGAATTTTTAACAAAGTAGTTCATCTTTCGACTAAATATTTGAATTTTTTACCAGATTGTTAAAAATTTTGTTTTTTATTTATTCACAGACATGGAAATAACTTACGTACGAAATTATTTTTATCACGGCCCCCCATATAAAACAGCATTGAAAATGATGACCCCCCCCCCACACACAGAAAAAAGACTATAGAGTCCACATTTTAAAGCTCTCGATTCAAGAGCTTATTGATTAAAAATGGAAGGCTATCAAATTATAAAACCTTTTATTTCAAGCCGCATTGATAATTAAAGACTCTCATTCTTAAATCACTTAAACCCTTCAGTTTTTATAAGTGTGTAAGCACTCAAAATTAGTCAATATAGAAGCTTGATAAAGTGAAAAAAGCTTTCGATCTGAGAGACTAAATATTCGAACTTCACATTTAAAAGAGTTTTTATATTCAATTTAATCAAATAGAAATAATTACTAATTGTATTTTGAAATAAACTAAAAAAATAGATCTAATCAATAAATTTTCCGGATAAATAAATGCAGAGACATTTCACTTAAAATCAGATAATTGGACTGAATTTAATTCTAATCATTTTGAGGTGTATCAATTAATTTTTTTTCGCTAAATTTAATGGATCTTTTGTAGATTTTCATTTTTTTTTAATTCACCCCGAACACTTTTTAATTCACCCTGCATCCTTATCGATTTTATCAGATTCTTATTCACTAATTCTATTTATTGCCATTTATCCAAATTCAATGTCACTTTTGGGGGATTTTTTAAAATCCTTTCTGAATTCTTTTGAATTCTAAATTCACTAAATTCTATTCAATGTAATGGATTACAATTTTTTTTCAAATTCATCCTGATGTTTTTTAAAACAACCTTGAATTCTTAACTATTTCATTAAATTCTTTTGAATTCCCTTGAATTTTTCTAAATTCGATCCAAATTAAATTGTATGAATGAATTTTTATATATATATATTTTTCAATTCGTTTGAATTTTATACAAAATCTTTCTCGATTTTTTATTAATTTCATCGCTTTCTTCTCCTTACCCTTAAATTCCTCTAAATCCATTCAAATTTAATTTAATTCATTGTTTTATTTTTTAAAGATATCTGAATTTTTTTAATTAAAATTTTTTATTTGATTCACCTAAATTATTATGAACTTTATCAAAGTCTCTTGAATTCCCTTGAATTCTTCTAAATCCATTCCAATGTTACTGAAATCAATGCATTTTTTGGGATTTGTTTTCAATTCATTTGAATTCTTTAGAATTAAAAATTGATTTGTTTTTAATTCATTTGGAATTCTTTCTTATGAATTTATCCTGAATTCGTTAAAATTCACTGATTCACCAGTTTTCTACCCTGTAAATCTCGAAAATACTGATATAAGAAAATACTTAATAATAAGTTTAACAAATTAAAAAAAATTACAAATTACAATTTTGTTAATAATTACCCAATATTCTAAACAAAAAATATTACTCTTAAGATTCGTTATCTGTGTCATTAATTCCAGAAAATACTATTTTACGATTTGGTGGAAAAAAATATTATACAAATAGAAATTGTTTAAACAAGTGCAAAATATGTTAAGCAAAAAATATTATTTTTCACATTCATCAACTATATAATTTATCACGAAAAATATATGTTTAAATAAGAATTATTTAAACAATTGAAAAACAGTTAAAAAATAGTTGAAAACTTGTCACTTATCCAATAAAAAAAGTTCATGCAGAAAAAAAAACCATCTTTAGCATGAATTTGACGTAAAACGGCTATTTTGCATTTTTTGGGACATTTGCCGCGCATAATACAAGGTGGGTGGGGGGGGGGGATTTAAAGTTACTGAATGATTCGTCTTTTTGGTTAAAAATTCGACAATTCTGTTAAAAGTTTGATTATTTTGTTTCAAATTTAACTATTTTGTTGAAAGTTCGTTTTTTTTTAAATATCAAATGTTTTTAGTTAAATTTCACTCTTTCAGTTTGAAAATTTAACTATTTTGTTGAAAGTTCGATTTTTTTTTAAATATCAAATGTTTTTGTTTAAATTTCACTTTTTTGATTTGAAAATTTAACTTTATGGTTGAAAAAGCGTCTTTGCATGTAGAAAATTCAAGTATTTGTCTAAAAATTCAACTACTTCCTTAAAAAAGTAATTAGTTTGCTTAAAACTCAAGTATCTTATAAAAAGGTAATCTTTTTGGTCAAAAACTCAACTGTTTAGTTCAAAATTAACTTTTTATTGAAAATTCATATTTAGGTATTGAAAATTCAACTGAAAACTTTCTTGCTTGAAAATTTCACAATTTTTTGAAAACTCGTCTTATTTGATTAGAAAATCATCTGTTTTAGTAGAAATTTAAAATTTTTTAGATAAAAATGTAACTGTTTGGTTGAACATTTATTAATTTACTTTGGTTGAGGATTCAACCATTTTCTTAAACCTTCATCTTTTTTGCTTAAAAATGGTTTTTCTTTCGGTTGAAAAATATTTATTTTAACTGAAAATTTAACTATTTCAATTGCAGATTCATTTTAGGTAAAAATTCATCTATTTGATGGAATATTTGACTGTTTAGTTGAAAATTCCTTTTTTTATTATTTTTTTTACTGGAAATTTAATTAATTAATTAATAATTAATTTTTGATAAAAAATTGATCTTTTTCAGTTCAAAATTCATCAATTTTGTTGAAAATTCGTCTTTTTGGTTAAAAATTCAACAATTCTGATGAAAGTTTAATTATTTGGTTTAAAATTTAACTCTTCTGTTGAAAATTCGTTATTTTCCTTTTATTTGAAATATCAACTGTTTTAGGTTGAATTTTAATCTTTTTCGTTTCAAAATTTGACTATTTGGTGGGAAATGCGAATTCTTAGGTAGAAAATTCAAATATTTGGCTAAAAATCCAACTGTTTTGTTAAAAATTTAAATAATTTGTTGAAAATGCAAGTGTTTTATAAGAAAAGTCATACTTTTGCGGAAAATTCTACTTTTTTGTTAAACCACCTTTGAATTTATTATAAAAAATTATCGTGAAAGCATTAAATCTGTTATTAAATTGAAATGTTTATTTTTTTTTATTATTTATTATATATTTTTTTTATGTTTATTAATTTTTTTTTGTTATTCTGAAATTTTATTGTTTTATTCCGTTTATATTTTTGGGAAAAGATTGTCCTTGAATATTAATGGGCAGGGAAAATGAAAAATTGGTCACGGACAAATGAGGCAAAATTCAAGAAATTCTGATATCAAATTTTTTCGGTTACACTCTTCACTTAGTGGAATTTTAATATTAAGCACTATTTACGATCTTTGAAAATTTCTGGTAAATAAATAAATTTCCGAAAATTAAGGATGATCAAAAGGTTAAAATTCCATAATTTTTCGGTAACTTATGTTAATTTATCGGTCATTTCTACTAACTTCTCAGTAATTTATGATATCTTATCACTTTATGCTGGTCCAATCGCTACTCACAATCACCCTTTCAAATAAAACCTTAACCGCGATAGTATGTTTACGACTCATGAAAAAATGCCCTAAAAAGACTTTTTACGGCAGCTTCGATACGCAGTTCGAACTGCGCATTAAAACTGCCGTAAAAAGTCTTTTTAAGGAAGCTTTGGAGATCATTAGAAATATAATGTGCTACTTCACGGAACGAAAAAAGGTGTCAAAAAGCGACTTTATCATGCCTATACTGAAAAAAAAAAAAATGATCTCAAATTGTTACTCAATACAATGAAAGAAGTCTCTATAAAAATTCAATACAGATTTAAGCATTCACAGTTTTAAGATCTCCAGATTTCGTAGTGAGTAATCCCTCGGTTTCTGGGGCGCTTAATCGAATTTTAATTAAAAGCAACAGAATTTGATTCGAGTGAACGGTAAGCACCTACACAAAGCAAATGCAATGAATTTGTGAATCCACTGACGAGGTCGCTCAAATCAATAGTTGATAACTTTGTAACTCCAGCTAGTAAACCTCCTTAAAGACGAGATCTAATTAAAGACTTAACCGACTTAACTTCTCCCGATGAGATCATACGTCTGACCCTCATCTCAGATTTTCTCTCTCTTTATCGGAAAAATAATTATAGACATCGGCTGACTTTATATTTTCCTCCGTATTTCACGATTTCACTGAGAAAACTCACAGGGGATAATTCTATTCAATTTGTTACACCTTTATATTTTTCTGATCCTAAATTCAGAAATAAACTTAAATTCAGCCAAAATGTTGACTGAATTTAAGGGGTCGTCCATATCGCTGCAGGCCAATATTTAAGGGTTGCTAAAAAATCCCAATTTCCAAACATGAATTTTCTACCAAATTGTTGAGCTGTCAACTCAAAACGAGAAATTTTAAAACAAAAATTGATTATTCTAATTTTGAATCAAAACAATTAATATTTGGATGTTGATGGTAGCCAATTTTACCATCAACATCCAAATATTGTTTTAACTGAGGGTCGATATAACTCCTTTATTTAACAAAACAATTAAGTTTCAAATGAGAAAAAAAAAGTTTTCAAGAAAATGGTGAAAATTTTCAATCGATTGGTTTATTGCTTTAATTAAAGCAAAAATACGAATTTTCAACAAATTAGTTGGATCGTCTCGGGATTCTGAGACAGAACAGCCAGATTTTTAAAATCAGCTTTGGATAGCGATGAAAGTCGAATTTTCAATATTTTATCAAATCCTGTTATCACAGTATGACAGACATGTTTTGGCTAAAAATTCAAAAAAAAAGAGAATACATATATATATATATATATATTTTTCCAATTTTCACCTGATGGCTAACAAAATCTTTTTTTTTTTACTTTTTGGACTACCCCAAGGGTTTCTGCGTTGACCGAGTTTAAAGAAATATTGATGTAGATATTGAACATTCATCTTCTTTGGATGAATTCAACTCTTGCTGTTTAAATATTAAAATTATATTTTTTTGAAATATCAACTATTACATTTTTCGTTGAAAATTCAAATTTTTCGGTTAAAAATTAAACTTCTTGTTAAAAATTAATTGATATACGACATTTTTATTTTGTAATAAAATGATTTTTTCCCTCAAATAGTAATTTGGTTGAATTTAAAAATTTGTTTTTTATTTAAAAATCTTTTCTGGTTGAAAATTTAACTATTTGTTTGAAAATTCAATTTTTTGGGTGAATTCAATTTTTCTGATATAGAATTAATTTTTTCCATTGAAATATCAACTAATATATTTTTCGTGAAAATTTCATCTCTTTTGGTTATATTTTAGATGAAAATTCATCTCTTTGGCAATGTAATTATTTGATTGAAAAAATGTCTGTTTTTGTACAAACATTCATTTATTTGATTGAAAATCATCTATTTGGTGAAAAATTAAATTTGTTGTTTAAAATAATATTTTGGGGTAAAAATTCAACTGTTTTGTTGTTTTAGAAAATTCGTCATTTTTTTTTTAATTCTACTATTTGGTTGAAAATCAATAATTTATAGGTAGGAAATTCATCACTTCCATGTAACAATTTCGTTGAATATTAACATTGTTGGTCTCCTTGCTGGTGGAAAACTCATTCATCTGTTTGGTTGCAAAATCAAATATTTGGTTAAAAATTCATATTTTTGGATGAATTCAATTGTTTCTGATTTAAAATTTAAATTTTTGTTAGTGGAAAATTCAAGTATTTGGTTGAAAATTAAATTTTTTGTTGAAAATCCTCCTTGCTGGTGGAAAATTAATCGATTAGGTTGAAAATTCAAATATTTGGTTGACAATTCATCTATTTTATTAAATATTCATTTTTTTATGAATTCAACTGTTTCTGATTAAAAATTTAAATCTTTTTTGGCGGAAAATTCAACTATTTGGTTGAAAATTAAATTTTTTTGTTGAAAATTCTCCTTGTTGGTGGAAAATTGATCTATTTGGTTGCAAATCAAATATTTGGTTGAAAATTCATATTTTTTGGATGAATTTAACTGTTTCTGATTTAGAATTTGAATTTTTGTTGGTGGAAAATTCAACTATTTGATTAAAAATTGAATTTTTTGTTGAAAATCCTCCTTGCTGGTGGGAAATTATTCGATTTGGTATAAAATTCAAATATTGGGTTTGAAAATTCATATTTTTTGGATGAATTCAACTGTTGCTGATTAGGAATTTGACTCTTTTTCGGTGGAAAATTCAACTATTTGGTTGAAAATTAAATTCTTTGTTGAAAATTTTCCTTGCTGGTAGAAAATTCATCTATTCGGTTGAAAATCCATATTTTTGGATGAATTCAACTGTTTCTGATTTAAAATTTGAATCTTTTTTGGTGGAAAATTCAACTATTTGGTTAAAAATTAAATTTTTTTGTTAAAAATTCTCCTTGTTGGTGGAAAATTCATATATTTGGTTGACAATGCAACTATTTTATTAAATCTTAATTTTTGTATGAATTCAACTGTTTCTGATTAAAAATTGAAATCTTTTTTGGTGGACAATTCAACTATTTGGTTGAAAATTGAATTTTTTGTTGAAAATCCTCCTTGCTGGTGGAAAATTAATCGATTTGGTTCAAAATTCAAGTTTTTGGTTGAAAATTCAACTATTTTATTAAATCTTCATTTTTTTATGAATTCAACTGCTTCTGATTAAAAATTTATATCTTTTTTGGTGGAAAATTCAACTATTTGGTTGAAAATTAAATTTGTTGTGGAAAATTCTCCTTGTTGGTGGAAAATTCATATATTTGGTTGAGAATTCAACCATTTTATTTACTCTTCATTTTTTTATGAATTCAATTGTGTCTGATTTAAAATTTTTATCTTTTTTGGTGGAAAATTCAACTATTTGGTTTAAAATTAAAATCTTTGTTGAAAATTCTCCTTGCTGGTGGAAAATTCATTTATTTAGTTGAAAATTCAAATATTTTGTTGCAAATTCAACTATTCTATTGAAAACGCATATTTTTTGGATGAATTCAACTGTTTCTGATTTTAAATTTAAATCTTTTTTGGTGGAAAATTCAACTATTTGGTTGAAAATTAAATTTTGTTGTTGAAAATTCTCCTTGTTGGTGGAAAATTCATATATTTGGTCGACAATTCAACTATTTTATTAATAATTCATTTTTTTATAAATTCAACTGTTACTGATTGAAAATTTAAATCTTTTTCGGTGGAAAATTCAACTATTTGAATGAAAATTAAATTTTTTTGTTGAAAATTCTCTTTGCTGATGGAAAATTTATCTATTTGATTGCAAAATCAAATATTTGGTTCCAATTATATATTTTTTGAATGAATTCAACTGCTTCTGATGTAAAATTCAAATCTTTTTTGGTGGAAAATTCAACTATTTGGTTGAAAATTAAATTTTGTTGTTGAAAATTCTCATTGCTGGTGAAAAATTGATCTATTTAGTTGCAAATCAAATAATTGTTTCCAAATTCATATTTTTTGTATGAATTCGACTATTTCTGATTTAAAATTTACATTTTTGTTGATGGAAAATTCAACTATTTGGTTGAAAATTAAATTTTTTGTTGAAAATCCTCCTTGCTGGTGAAAAATTAATCGATTTGGTTAAAAATTCAAATATTTGATTGAAAATTCATATTTTTTGAATGAATTCAACTGTTTCTGATTTAAAATTTGAATCTTCTTCCGTGGAAAATTCAACTATTTGGTTGAAAATTAAATTCTTTGTTGTAAATTTTCCTTGCTGGCGAAAAATTGATCTATTCAGCAGAAACCCTTGGTACAGGGACCCTCTATCCGCAACCCGAGGACGCGTTTGGTGGCTTTGTCATAGGCCCCTCAGTTTCATTCCAAAGGAATAGAAACCGAAACCGAAGGGGCGATATATATATAGACTTCGTAAGAAAAAAATTTCAAACAAAAATTATAATTCAGATCCGAAGCAAAGAATTTTGATTTTGTTCTGGAATAAGGAACTAAAAATGAATTATAATTTTGAAATGGACGAAGGAACTTTCCAAAAGAGTAAAAATTGACCGTTGAAATGTAAAAGGAATTTTTAAAAAATTAAGTCAAATCGGAGATAAAGATCTACAATTTTGACATGTAATGAAGAATTTTCTAAACGATTTATGATTGAGAAATGAAACATGGAATTTTCTGAACAAAAATTAATATTTAGATCACAAACAAAGAATTTTTCTAAAGATGACAATATTCTTATCCTGGGGGACCGGATTATTGAAGAGAATTATAACTCTGATTCGGTGAACAAAATTTCAAGAAGATAAATTCAATTCTGAATTGTAAGGGAAAATTTTCAAGTAGAATTATAATTTTCATCTGGAACAGGGAATTTCAAAAACGCAATTATAATTCAGACCTGAAGCTCTAATTCTAATCTGAAAAAATAAATTTCTCAAAATACCTAGAATTCTGACTTGGGAAAGAAAATTGTTATAGTTCAAAAGGCGTGTTTGAGCAATCTCCAAGAATTTCAAAAGATTCATTGGCGTAACAATTTTAATTTTTGTTTTTTTTTCGTTTCTTACAGCTTTTGAAAGAAAGTAATGAAATTGCTTATTTTCAGAAAAAAGATTCCTTTTTATTACTTTTCGAATATTTGTATTTTGATATACCTAATAAAAATATAATAATTTTTTCAAGCGGTATAATGAATATTTTTTGAAAATGTACACAAAAATTAGAAAAGTGTTAAACAGAAAAGTTTTACGAAAGGAAGCGATGTTGTAGCATTTTTATCTCTATTAAAACAATCACTGTCAGCAAGGTGACGCATTTACAACTTATTTTTCTACAAAATCATGACATTGAAGTACTTATACATATAATCTGTTTTATATTGCTTTATCAACGCCTCGTGTTTCTTTATTTATCGAAAGTGTTTGTTTAATTTTGAACAAATTTTAGTTAACAAATTTAATTAACACCGTTAAATCGGTGACATTAAATATTTGTATAGGTTTTATAATTGGAAATTACTTTCGCGAACACGTGAGGGAATTCAATTCAATTATTCAATTTATTATTTGAAAAGTAATTCCACTTCCTAAAATCGGTTGAAAATTTATTCTTCAAGTTAAAGATTCAACTATCTAGTTCAGAAGTGATCTTTTTCAGTTAAAAATTCAAGAACTTAATTGAAAATTTGTTTGAAAACACATGTTTTGTAAGGAATTGAACAATTTGGCTTAAAATGAATCTATTTATCAGAAAATTTTACGATTTCATTCTAGGTTGGGAATTGATATTTTTTAGGTAAATTTTTCACCTCTATCAGGTTTTTCCTGACATTCCCTGACATTTTCGAATTACCTGACCTGCAGCAAATGTGTAGGTTGAAAAAAAGTATATGTTCATTTGACTCTAGAATTTTTTTGTAAAAATATAGGTATTAATCATAATATATATTTGTTTCAACAATAAATGCCACGAATTCTCTCAAATTCTCTATGAATGCTCTGTTCGATTGTAAATGCTGAAAAGAGAAACAAAAAGGCAGAAGAAAAAAAACACTTCAATATTATTATATGGTGTATTTTTTCATGTAAGTATGCATACGAAATTTTCAAAAAATATAAATAAATTTTAATTAACTTCCTGAGGGTCCCGCGCGTTATGATTCCGACTGCGGTTCCACTAGAGCATGAAATTTCTTGTAGCTTTTCTTCCATTTTCTCATTCATCGATTTCAGAAAGTATTGCCAGAAAGGACTTATACGCTGATATGGCACTTCATGTTGTCTTAGCATAATTCCATATGGAACTTCATTATCAGTAAATTTGTCGTCTTTTGCATGAAATTCCTCAGAAATATACTGACAGTTATCAGTCGTACGCACAAAGACTGCATATGGTCAAAAATTCTGTGGCTTATTTTCCAACCAATCAGGTTTTTCTTTTACTACACTTATATGAGCATTAGGAGTAATTCGCGAGGTAATCAACTTAATCTGACCAGCACCGAATTTGGTAGAAAACAAGTAACCATTTACAGATTTTTTGTACATTAGTAAACTGAAATATTGACCAATTTTGATCATACAAGAAGTTCTCGAGTTTTTTACACCGACTTCAACTCATCACATGACTAGCAAAGTTGTGGGGTAATTCTGGAATTTAGAGACTACAATCCTTAAAATCTTATCTTCTTGAACTTAATCCGAATAAAACTTTTCGATTAGACTTAAATTCAAGATGTTTGATCAATTTAGAATTATTTAAGTTTGTTTAAAGAATATCGTAAGTTATCATCGTACATTTCTCAATAATATTAAGCAAAAAAAAACCTTCTTCCTATGTTCTGTTTCATTTTCTCATGTTTCGCAATGAGAAGAATGTATCGTGCGAGATCAAAAAAGTTTTTCTCCTACAAACAAGCTAAACGATATACTTTGAAAAAATAATAAATACGAATTGTTTTGCAATGAAAGGTCATTGAAGGTTGTTCTGTAGGTCGATACGTCTCGAAAAAGTGAACAAATACGCGGTGTACAGTCCTGTTGTATTCCTAATATATAATTGGAAAGTTTCCGTTATATGAACAAAATAAACAATATATTTGAAAGATTATAAATAGGTGTTTATAGATCATGAAAGGACATGAAACGTTATTGAATAGGTCACTCGACGCGCACTGAAAACGCGGTCAGGTACGTCAAATATAGTATTGTATTTCGGCTGAATGGGTTTCAGAAAAAAATACGTTTGCCCATTAAAAAACTCCTGTTCTCATTCAAAATTCAGCCAAACCAATAGGTGGCAATCTGGAATTCCAGTGAAAGATACGCAATTCAGAAGTCATCAAAACCCATTCAAACGAAAGTGAATGGATTTTTGTTTCCTGGGTATCTAAAAAATTGTATTGCACAAATATGAAAAATAGTGCCCTTAAAATAAACTTTTTCCCTCTTTTCACCCTAATAATCCATAAGAAATTACCCTTTCTTTCTTTGAAACTTTTTTTTTCAATATAAAGAAATTTATATCAAATATTTTTAATAATCAGTTTTAAGGAATAAAATGTAATTTTTTAAGGATTATTAAAGGTGAAAAGGGGGAAAATCCTTATTTTAAGGGCAATATTTTTCATATTTGTATAATAAATTTTTTATATAATTTTCCACTAAAATTTTCATTTTACTTTTATAAAGTTCAGAAAAGATACTTAAAAATTACTTTTTAGTGTCTTGAGGGGTGAGTTTTGGGAAAGTTAGGGGTAAATTCAATTTTTTTTAATTTTGTCAGGCTTTGTACTGATCACATGGCAGTTTTACATCATCGCTGTAAAGTTTTTACGATTCTTTTTTAAATTCAAGGGCTTACCGAAATTTTAACGCTTAGGGGTACTTTAAAGACCGTGCCCTGCCTCTAAACATTTTTTTTTTAAATCTCAAAAAATTAGGAAAATTTTTTTCACAAAAAGATACAAAATGAGTGGGTGAGACTTTAAAAAATCAGAAATATAATTTTTTTGGACCACCCTAATATATAATTTATTATATATAAATATATATTTTTTAGAGAGGAAATTTGTAGATAAATTATAAAAAAGTATATCATAAGGCTAATTATTAAAGTTTAAATATTATTTTTACCATTATTAATTAAATAATATCAATAAATGTTTAAAATTGGTAACAATTACAATTGTTTATAAAATGAATTGATTAAATTAGCAAAATAAACAATAGAAAAATATGAATACAATTCAAACTGTTTTCAAAAAATTAACATTACAAGGTCAAATTTTGATTACGTCATAGACTACCATTTACTTGGACTTTGTTCGTCCCACTCCCCACTTACAGGGGTACCAGTCCTTACTATTCTAGAGATCCTCAAGGTAGGGTACTATATTAGACAGGAATATGCAACCGCCATATTGGTTCCTGGGCAGTTTGCGGGAAACCATGCGAAAAACATGTCCTGTATTTTAGTTAAAATTAAGTTAGAATATATAAAAAAAATGGTCTGCTGTAGTGCTCCGCCTTGTAAAAACAGAAGCAAAGACGGATTTAGGTTTTATCGTTTTCCACTAGGACAAAGATAAAGACTGTCAATATGGATTATAAATTGTAGACGCGACAAATGGGAACCGAATTGTAATTCGAAATTATGCGAAGTAAGTACTTATATTTATGACTGAAACAATATAATTTAAATATCTGGTGTCTGAGGCTTATTGTTATATGTTATTAAATTGCCTGTGAGCATTTTTTTGGCATGTTTCAGCGAAATAAGATCCAGAAGAAATTAAGGTTAGGAACCCGTATTTGTTTTTATTCTCAATTTAATGAAAACATACATTTTTGGCTATATGTATGCATTTTTATATTCATTTCGAATTATATATAATTTCGAATCAATAGCTAAAATACGTGTTATCGGTGAGTAGAATAATTTGCCATTTTTTCTTTTCAATTGATCATTATATTATAAAGTTTTTAAAAATGTATCTATTTAATAATATCATTATCTTAGAATATGACAGCTTACTTTACTTTAATTTTGTTTCACATTACTATTTAATTAGGTTCTAGACCAAACTTCATCTCTTAAAAGTTCGATATTAAGTTAGCGATTTTGAATTTCGCGGGGAACCAAAATGGCAGGTTGCATATTCCCATCTAATATAGTACCTTTACTCAAAGGCAGAGTTGAGACGCGGTGTACTCAAATTCTGATTGGTGCCGCTGTACCGGAACCTGCTATAATAAAAATGGCGCGATTTTCAAATAGAGTGTTCATTCCACAACAGATTTAATACAAAATAAAGAGAATATCATTGATTTAAACAATTACATCAAACGGAATGTAATTAAAAATCACTCTTGGGCACATATATTATACAAATTTCCGTAAATATTATTGTTTAAATAAATACATTTTGTAGCTTGGAAGCAAAGCTTTAGTTCGAAAAGATTATGCATACAAATAAAGTAAAAATAAATTGTAGGAAAGGATGAAGATTTCAATTATGAAATTTCATAAATTCATATTCTAAAAATAATAATAATAATGAATATCAGATGCGAAATGTACCTGTAATTAAAGTTGTTGATAATAAAGTTTAGCTTTGATCATATATTATTTCACCTTAATAAATAAAAGAGTGTTCATACCTCACAAGCACATTATTTGTCAGTTGCTTTCCAATCTGCTCGATTGATATTGTGAATCCACAAGTGTTGAGGTTTGGGATCTCGTGAAATTTGTTTAAGGAAAAACTCGATTTTAGATGAATTGTTGCAGAATAAAATACAGCAATTTACCATTTTTGCGAAACACTTATATCTCACAAAAATACTGTAAATATTTTTCTCTGGAAAGTAGGTTATACACAACCTCTTTTTCACTTCTTCAATAATCACAAAACTCGCATATCACACTTTACACATCATAGCTTCAATATAAATAAACTAAGAAAAATAATTTATAAAAAATAATGGGCCTGAATTACACAGTTTCCATTTTTCAGTCCTTTTGCTTAAATATGAAAGTTTCTCGATGCTCGCTCGCGTGCTGTCACGTATTGCGCAACACGTCATTTTTCAAACTTTTCGCGCCGCAGTGAAATATCAAGTTCCGGTACAGCGGCGAGCATTGGAGGGGGAAAGAGTTGAATTATTCCAAGGTGTTATCCAGTTTATGGGTAGTGCATTCGCCGAAAACTCTTCCTCCACGAGGTTTTTTGTGAAATAAAAGCCATTCTTCATTTCCATAATAACGGTGTATGGACCAAAGTGGTGTGGATATCCATGTGCACCTAATTTTTCAGGTAAAAAATGGATGATTATGAAGTTAATGTAAAATGTCACATTACACATGGAAAAGCATTGTAAATAACAATTATTTGAAACACCACAAAAAAAATTAGCTATTTTATTTCACAAGTAGGGCATTCTGAGTTCAGAGTTCATACACTTTTCCCTATTTCTTTCTTTCCTTTTTTATATTCAATTGTTTTTAATTAAAAATGAATGTATTTCTATGTTCAAATATCAAATATTGCATTTTTCTCTGAGAATTCGTCTTCTGTCATTAAATTAGACTGTCTCTGATTCAAAACTAAATCTTTTTTTGGTTAAAATATGAACTATTATTTTTCGTTAAAAATTAATCTTTTTCATCAAAAAATTAACTACTTGGTTTTAAGTTGGAATTCTTTGTTAAAAATTACTTTTTTATTTTAAAGATTTCTCATGTTAGTCAACAATTCAACTATTTTAATGAAAGCTCATCTTTTTTTGTTGAAAATTGAACATTTTGGAGCAAAAAATTTTTCTTAACTGAATGAAAGATTTGTTTTTATCGAAAATTCAACTCTTTTTGAAAATTCTGTAATTTAGCTCTTTCGACCAAAATTCAATTTTTTTTTATTTAAAATGAATTCCCTTGTTAGAAAATGAATGTATTTTGGTTGCGGATTCAACTGTTTTGCAAAAACATTTTTTGTAGGTATAATTTACCTGTCTGTTAATTCAGAGTGAAATTTTATATATCTTAATTTTCTCATAAAATGCTTTGAATTGATTAAGGTTTTGTCTCAATTTGTTTAACTTTGGATTTAAATAATTATTATTATGTCAAATGATTAAATATTTGTTCAAAATTACAAAACTGGTGTTGTAGTGTTTACAATTTAGAAGCATTTATTAAATTATCTTTATTGTGTAATGAAGAGAATTTGTTTGTTTGAAAAATTCATAATGAACAATTCAATTGTGATGCTTTCAAGTATGAAAATGTATGAAAACGAAGATGTTAACTAACGTCGGAAATTCTCGGTATGTCTAGCGCGAGTATTATCAACAATCACTGCTGACTTCAAAACTGTATTCCTTGTTCATTAAAAGAGCAAGGAAGTAACACGTTTTGAAAAAAGCCAGAATTTGTCAAATGTTTAACCTGGACATCAAATTGTAGCACATTCTAGGAAGTTAGAAAAAATTTAAAATTTATGCCACACAGTCCTTGGAGTATAATCTTTAATTAAGGCCAGTAAAACTTTGACAAGTATACGGATTTTCGAAGTGCAACAAAAAATGTCTTAAGAGTTTCTGCGGCGATTTTCAAAGATTTTTTTAGTTATATAGCCTAAATTTAAGACAAGACATCAGAAAACTGTGTGTTATAAATTTCAGATTTTTGGTACAATTTATCTATATCATGCCCCAAACTAAAGTCGATGTACAAAATTCTTGCATTTTCCTAATAAACATTCCACGTGCAATATATTCTCTTAATGCAGTCGAAAATATTTCTATTACAGGTCCTTTTGGAAAAAAATGGTGTGTTAAAGTGTTGGAGAATTAAAAAGACATCCGCTACTGGAAAAACAACTTCTTCTCAAAAGACAATTGTTACTTTAACCTTAGATGCAAAAAAGGAAGCGATACAAAGTAAACTAAAAAACATGGATCCTGCACTATAATAATGCCTTGAGCAAAAGTTCTCTGATATTACGCAACAGATCTTGGACTCACAGAAAAGCTCAGGAACACAGTTAGAGGAATGGAAATCCTTCGTATATTTTATGTCGAAACAATATGAAGACCTGAAACAGAATGATAAAACGCAAGCAGAACGTGTGAGAAAACTTCAGAAGGAAAATCTGCAGCCACTATTATATATATATATATATATTATATGTGGAAAGCCTTTTTCTGCTAGGATTAAGAATGATGATTTTCATGTTTTCGGATGATACAGGACTATTATATGAGAGAAATGACTGCAAATACTCTGAAGAAATCCTTAATCAGGATACATACAAATATTGTGGTTCGCATGGTTTCAATAAGTTGCCGATTAATGAGAAGAAAGCAGTTTATATTACGTTTGTACTGACTATCATATTGAAAACACCAATCAGAATAAAAATAGGAAACGAAATCGTAAAAAAGGTCAAGAAGCACAAATATCTGGGAATCATTATTGATAAGAAGATTGCTTGGAAAAAACATATACAAACAACATTTCCGAAAATAATTCCATAGGGATGCGTACTGAAAAGATGTGGAGAATATGTGCACAAAATAATGGATATTTGATATATCATATGTTTATTCTATCCAATCTCACATACATTTTAACAATTTAGGGGGTAGCTCCAGAACAACAAATACAAAAGATTCAAAGATTGCAAAATAAAGCCATTAAAGCAATTTTGAAATTACAGTCAGATCAACGGACTAGTGAATTATACAAAATAGTTGAAGTACCAGATATTTGTACACTTTGGAACATAGGAACTGCAAAAAGGGTATATAGAATGGCGAACAATCTCACTAAAACTAAAAAAAGATTCAAATAAGAGTGAATGTACACAACCGTAGAACAAGATTTGCAAAGGGATTGCGAAAAAAGTATTGCAGAACTAATCTAGGGCAAAATGCAGCAACACGCAGTAGTAGAGACACGTATAATAATTTCCAAGAGCGAACTAAAAACAGCGAAGCTCTACAAAAATGTACAATAAATGATGATAAATTTAAATTTAAAGCTTTTTCGGGTTTCAATCGTGTGCAAAACTACGAAACTTGCCGACGTTTCGTAGATTCCATGACGAGTGGATTCTGGCTTCAATTTATTGCAAGTTAAATGATTTTGGTCACTGATATTATTATTTTGTCGTCTGTTCAGTTTCTTTAAAAATGGTCAAGTTTTGGTTTAATAATGGAAAATAAGTGAATAGTTTAAAGGCAACTGGGAAAGTGTTCTTGAAAAATGTTAGGTTAAGTAAAATGTATTTTCAGAAAAATTATACATCTTCGAGGCTTATAGTGTGCAGAAATTGGCAAACATACTACAGTATCACCAGACTCGACTTAATTCTAAGGAATATTTTTGTGCCTTTTCTTGTGTACAAATTTAAAATAACATAAAAATTTTCAGAACCTACAACTTCGTAATAGCATTACCAATTCCTTGAGTAGGTATAGTTACTAATTCATTTAGTCGGTAATTTTTACACATTGAATTAGTACATTTTTACTAATTAGCAGTGATCGAATCGGCGCTATTTGAATTAGTAGAAAAATAATACAAATTAATAGTTTTCTACTAATTCAGATTTAGAGAGCAGCGTTTTTATCCAACTTGAGATAAACAGTATCTCGGGGATTTTTTTAGTCTGAGTGAAACTGAAACGACTGAAACACACCAAGACGTGCTTGCTTGTCCAGGAAGCATGAAGCCAAGTGTTTGCTTGCTTATATACTGATAATGAACGTTCTTTTCCCGAAGCCAGTGCGTGACCAACTGGGCATTTTGTCGCTTTATGTACTAAGCCCGTCCAATGTAAAAGCTAGGGGCTCACGGAAATTTGATATGGTCAGTTGTACCATTGCCGTACCGCGTGAGGAAATAAAACCATAACTTTTATTTTAGGGATATTTGAAACATGCTTTCGGTGGTAAACACGTCGTAAACGAGTCACTTTTAGATTAGACTCAAATCTTTACAGCCGCGGATCCAGAGAAGGGCTTTGTGGGGGGGGGGCATCCAATAATTCGCCTTCCTTTGATTTTTTATTATAAATCATATAAATATTTACAAACTGCGTCTTGTATGCAATGATATAATCATCAATCTACAAGTATAAAATATTCATATAAAATTTCCGAAGTCAAGCATAAACTATAAAAAGATTATTTTTGAAGAGCAAAATTTAGGCGTCTATTTCCACTTTTTGCGATATTCATATTCTTGGTTCAAATCCAGGCTGAGGCAGATTTTTTCATGTTCTTAAAAAATTATTCGCTTGAAGTAATCGTTTTAACGAATCAAAATTTCTATCAAGCATAAAACGCTATCATTTTCAATACCCCAAATTGAAGAATGAATCAACAAACTTATAAGTTTTCAAAATGATGTATAACTTATATGTAACTGTTTTATTGAAAATTCAGTTCTTTTGGTTAAAAATTCAAATGTTTTATTAAAACCTCATCTTTTTGGGTTAAAAATTAAACTATTTTTTTGTAAATTCATTTGTTTTGTTACAAATTTAAGTACATTATTGAAAATTAATTTTTTTTTAAATCATATATAACAGTTTTATTGAAAATTCAGTTCTTTTGGTTAAAAATTCAAATGTTCTGTTGAAAACTCATCATTTTGGGTTAAAAATTAAACTATTTTTGTGAAAAATTCATTTGTTCGGTTGAAAATATAACTTCATTGTTGAAAATGTATTTTTTTTTTAGTTGAAAATTCAACTACTTGATATGAAGTTGAACTACTTTGTTAAAACTTTATTTTTCTGGTTGAAGATTCTTGAATTTTTACCATTTAATTAATAATTGTATACCATTAAGCCATTTCATAAAACTTTATTTTTTTGGTTGAAGATTCTTGATTTTAGTTGAAAACAGTTTGTTTGAAAATTTAACTATTATTATACCATTGCGCCATTTCCCTTTCGGGGTAAGCGTGACTCACTTGATTTTTCTTGAAAATTCAGTTTTTTGGTTAAAAATTAATGTTTTGAATTGATAATTTAACTAATTCATTTTTGGTGAAAATTTGTCTCTCTTAGCTGAAAATTCATGTATTTTGTTAAAATGTTTTTTTTTTGTAGAAAATTAAGATTCTTACTTAAGAATGCATGTATTTTGTAAAAAAATTTGTACTTTTTTTTGGTAGAAAATTAATGCACGCTATCATTTTCAATACCCTAAATTGAAAAATTAATCAACAAACTTATAAGTTTTCAAAATTATATCACCTTCGTCAATTTTAAGTTTGAAACATTAAAAATTGAAAGATTACAATTTTGAAGATCAACACTTTTGTAATTAGAAGTTGAATTATTTTTATTTTAAGTCTTTGCAAATGAATAATTATTCAATTGTTTTTTATACATCAAAATTTGTTATGAAATCCTTTACAACAATTTCTTAAAACTCTTTTACTAAAAAATCACTTTAAATTTTCCCAGGAATCTAAAACAAAAATTATTATCATCTTAAAACCTTTAAAATCCTTGAAAAGCTAAATAATTTTATTTCTAAATCTTCAAAAATCTACATTTTATTTTAAATTTTTTGGCATCGTTACAAGTTTTAAGTTATTTTTGCAAATGTCTCAAAACTTCTAAATATCTTTTAAAATGATTTGATTTTTTCCTAAAACTTTTAATCAATCCTGCGAAATTAAAAAAATTGCCTTAAATTCTTCCAGATTGTTATTTTTACAGTTTTGGTAATCTTTTGAAATCTTTTTAAAGATTCGCTTGAAATTAATTTGTCAAAATAAAAAATCATTTTCAATTTTTCAAGGAATCTTAATTAAAAAATGCTTGAAAAGCTTCTAAATTTTTCGATTGATATCTTCTAAAATCTAAATTTTGTTTTACATTTTTTAACATGTTTTCAAGTTTTAAATTATTTTTGAATTTGTTCACAACTTCTAAATATCTCTTAAACTTATTCCAATTTTTTCCAAATTTATAACTGCTCAATTTTTATTTATTCATCAAAATTTGCTTTCCTTCTCCGCAGCAGATCTTTCGGACTCCGGACCTTCCTGTGCCTTCCGTTGAACATCGGTCTCCGATATCGGTAGCAAAGGCCTCCACAGCGAGACCGTCAGTAAATATACCTTCGCCTTGACCGGGCCCTTCTTCGGCTCCTTCCGGGCCGCTGGTCGAAATCCGGGACGCCAACTCCTCCGTTGACATCACACCGACTAGACAGAAAATCGTGGTCGCCAGCCCAACCTCGGGCGACGACGTCACATTCTCTCCTCTCCCATCCTCTGCTACCCTACCCCCCCTTCCACCCCCCAACAAAAATTACAACCAAAGACGCACTCGTCGCCCACTCTCTCTTTCTTCCTCTCTCTCTCACCGCCATGGACGGTTTGACCGTCTGGCAACGTTTATTAAAGGGGGACGTCAAGAGGGTACATTTGTCGCCAGCTAACGCAATGTTCCGCAGGGTATGGCTGGATTAGACGCATGGCTCGCCGCCTGACGCGCCCAGAAGCACACCGGCTCTCACACAACCCAGCCTAACTAATTCCTAAGCCAAACCTGGTTCTCCTTCCTTCTCCACCCCTTTCCCCTTCCCTCTGCACTCTTTTCTCTCTCCCTCTCGTCTTTCCGTTCTCACGAAGCGAGAACGATCCATCCGACTGATCGCATTGACCGAGGCAGTCATAAAAAAAAAAGGAGCAACATACTCCCGCCCCCCTCGTTCACTCACAGAATATCTCCCCTCCCCCTGAATTATATACAAAAACGGGGGCAGATATCAAATATAAATGCACCTTGGTATCTTAAGAGAAAATTTTCTTATCGTGAAACCTTTCAAACTCCCTAAAATCTTCAAAATTTTATTTTGAAATATTTAGGGATCTACATTTTATCAAACATATTTGAATTATTTTGAAATTAACCATTTTTATTATTATTATTGTCAAATTATTTTATACTAGCAAATGTTAAGAACATAACTATTGCCATTTTTTTAATATTTGGTCAACAAGTTAAGAACATAATTGTTGCCTTCTTGATTCAAGATCCATTTGCACTTACAATATAAATTTTTTCTTTTATAAATATGTTTTTACAATGAAAATTCCTCATTTACAATTTGCGATTAAAAAATTCCAGAAAATTAAAAAGAAAAAATCGACTTCAAGTCATATTTAAGCAGTCTGCATCACATGAAGCATATGCAACAATCATTCGTGTCTTTCATTACTTTTCTATATACATTTTTGCCACCTTTAATTTAAAGGGCATTTAGTTTCGAAGAGCCATGGAGCTCCACTAGTTTGCAACGTTCCTTTGTTAAGAAACCATATTTTTACTTAACTAGAACATTGTGCGTGCCACGCGCGTACTAATGATCTTTTCTTTTGAAAAAAAAACCTCTTGGAAAGAAAAACGGGAAAATCTGAAATTTACAGGGTATTTAAATTAGTTCTTGCTCGAATCATCCTGTAAATTTGACTTTGATCCAAGAATTTTTCTTCCGATATAACTATTTGATTAAATTTGCAACATTTTCACTAATCGTGTATAGCGACTGGAAAACCTTTTTAGTTAAAAAATCTGTTTGTTTTTTTGTTGTTGAAAATTTAACTGTTTTGTTAACATTTTTTCGAATTATTTTTTTTAACTGAAAATCTAATTATTTCACGTTAAAAATTAACCTTTTTGATTGAAAATTCATTTCTTTGTCTTGAAAATTAGTTCTTTTATTGAAAATTAATTGTTCAACTGAAAGTTTAACTTGTATTGAAATATCTATCACAATCCATGTTTAGTTTGAATATTGGTTTTTTAACGTTTTTTTAAAGTTTTTTTAAAGTTCAACTGTTTAATGTCTGGTTTAACATCAATCTTCTATATTTTATTGAAAATTTGTCTTTCGTGGTCAAAAATTAATCTTATTGGTGTCGCATTCCCCATTTTGGTTGAAAATTCAAGTATTAGGTCGAAAATTTCATTAAAAATTATAATATCTGGTTGAAAATTCATGTATTTTGTTAAAAATTATTCTTTTCTGATAGAAAATTAATCTTTTTGGTTGAAATTTCATTTCTTTGGTAGAAAAGTAGTTTTTTAATGGGAAATTAGTTTCTTATGAAAAGTAGTTTTTTTATGGGAAATTCGTTTCTTATAGTAAATTATTTTTTTAATTAAAAATTCAACGAACCCATTTTTCGTCAACATTTTTTTTTTTTTGACAGACATTTAATCTTTTTGGTAGAAAATTAATTTGTTCGATTGAAAATGTAACTGTTTCGTTGAAGATTAATTTCAATTGCGTAAAAACTTATTTCTCTAACTGAAAATTATACTGTTCTATTTTTTGCAGAAAATTGATCTTTTTTAATTGAAAATTCATATATTTTGTCTTAAAATTTGTCTTTTTTTTGTGTAAAAAACTAATCTTTTGTGTTCAAAATTCAATTATTTCGATGAAAAATTAATTTTTTTGATTGAAGATGCATTATTTCAGTTAAAAATTCATTTCTATAGTAAAAAATTGAGAAAATTTGGCTGAAAATGTATTTTTTCTTGTTGAGAATGAATTTTTTCCACTAAAAATGTAGCTGTATCATTTTTGTTGAAGAATTCACCTTTTTTAGTTAAAACTTTACCTACTTTGTTGAAAATCCCCCAATTTTTGGAAATCAAAAATAAATTCGACTTTTTTCGAATTTCGACACTTTTTTTTCTCTTCAAAATAGTTTTAAAAGAAATCTGAGATTTTTTCCTATAAGACCCCCAATTTTCAGAGTGGCAAATTAATTCGTCTTTGAATAATAGAACGATACCTAAAGAAGATGCCGTAATAGTTTAAACAGTTACTTTCCCAAAATACTTTTAAAATCGCATTTTCTGAATGAAACATAATATTGAATGATTTCGAGGAGTAATAAATTCTGCTAAGAACTTTATGTTATTGTTTATTTTCAATTTTGTAAAACTCATATAATAATGCCTTCTAATTATTTTGTACAAATCTTTTGTAACAGTAATTAAATATATATAACATAGAAAAAAAAGTATTTGGTTTATTCTTTTTCATAACGAAAATTAATGTAGGCGCGCGCAAAACTACTAGTATATATATGTCTGTATGCATCTATGTGTGTCTGATTGTGAGCACGATAACTTTTGAAAGAAAGGAATTTTTCAAGAGAGCAAAAAAACATTCTGTAAAATCAAAATCACCATTTAAAAATAATACAAAAGTTCACTCCCGAGCTGGAGAGTTTCTAAATGGAGGCTAAAAAATTATGATCAGAAAATATTATCCAGTTCCGAGAAATAGTATGTGGAAGTTTACAATCTCAATGTGACCGGAACCTAAAGTTGGAACGGGCTTGGTGCGAATCACGATAAAAAGTGCAATTTTCAGTTGAAACAATAAATACAAACTCAGGGCGCAGTCCCATGGAGGTAGATTAGTAGATTAGTGGAACAGTTTGGACCAATGAGGTGACTGCTAGAGCTTGTGCAGACACCTCATTGGTCAAAACTGTTCCACTATTCTACTAATCGGTCTCCATGGGACTGCGCCCTCACTCCCGAGATATTCATTTGCTAAATTGGGGGAAAATGAGTTTCATTACAAAAAATTAACTAATTACAAATAAATCATTCAAGAATTTTGATGTTCAAATCTCATCTGTTTTGAAAATCGCCTTTGGATAGCGACTAGAGATCTATTTTTCAATTTAAAAAAAAATAATAAAAACATTCTCCCGAGATATGGGGAGGCTGAATATCAATAAAAAAGTATTCATTAAAAGAAATTATTCTATTCCGGAAAAATAAAGATTTAATGTGATGGTATCGCACTGTCACGTAAAATTTTTCGTTAAAAGTTTTATAAAATGAAGAGAGGTGTATGTTTTTTTATAAATAAACGATAATAATTTTAAGAAATATCGTTTCTGATAGCAAGACAAACATTTAAGTGAAAAAAACCTTGCAAAAATGGCTTTTTGTAGAAAATGAAGATTTAAGATTTTAGGTTGCAATTTGGTTAGTACTTTGGTACTTGAAAAATTAGCCAATGGTTTTATTTAAGAACTTTAAAAAAAAACGAAGTATTTTATTATTTTGCTGCATTTAAAAACTTTTGTAGTGACGAAATTGGTTAGAAAAAGGTTTGAAAGAAAGGTAAGAGGTTAGGCAATTAAAAAACGAGAAGATGGAAGACAAGTACATAGTCAGTTATTTGGTTTTGAATTACCAATCTTTTTATTACTGTAATAAAAATGAGCTTTCGAAAAAATCCTTTCAACACAAAATGCACTTGGTCTTTTTTTCAGAATTTCTTATGCAAAAAGCCCATTTTCCGAAAGAATGTTGGTTATCTAGTTCTCTACTGCAACCCTTCAATTACTCTATTAGATCGGCCTGTGGTGAAATGGCGAAAATGAAAATTTTAAGCCAAAGAACGCAAGATTTGAAAGAAAGTAAAGAGAAGAAAAACGTTGCTTTTTGAAAACCCAACAAGATTATCATAAAAACTTTTTGCGTTTGAAAAAAAATCTAAAATTCAAATTTTGATCGCATACAAAACAATGAAAAATCAAAAATTCCATTTCGCGGTCAAACTATGCAAGATAGGAAAAAAGATGAATTGACAAAAATCGTGCATGCAAAAAAGATTTACAAATTTGTTATTACTCACTTTTCGATAGAACGCGTGTTTTTTGTTTTATTCGTAAAAAACAACATTACAAATAAACAAATTAAATTTTTGGACAAATGACAGAAGCTAAGAAAAAAATAAATCAACAAAATTTATTCCCTCAAAAAAGAGCTACAAATTAGTTATTAATCATTTTTTGATAGGATTCGTACTTTTTGTTTTAATCGTGAAAAATTTCATGAAAACTAAAAAAAAAAATTAAGTTTATGGAAAAACGACGCAAGGTACGAAAAAAATTAATAGACAAATGTTGTACACCCAAAAAAGATATATAAATTGGGCATAAAGAATGTTTTGATTTGATGCGTATTTTTGGTTTTGATCGTAAAAAATAAAAATAAAAACAAAAACTTAATTTTTGGAAAAACCACACAAGAGACGAAAAAAAATGAAAAAAAATAAAAGCTGTTCAACCAAAAAAAATCTACAAATTTGTTATAAAATTTTGTTATGAAAATATATTGACAATAAAAAAATTACCTTTTTGGAAAAACGACACAAGCTACAATAACATTTATTTAACAAAATTTTTCGCCTAAATTATATCTACAAATTTTCTTAGAACCACTTCACGCTAGGATGCGTATATTTTTGGTTGAAATCGTAAAAAATAACATTTAAAATAATCAAATTAAATTTATGGAAAAACCACACAAGTTGCAATGAAATGTTTAATAACAAAATTGTATTTTTATAGGATGTGTACTTTTTTTAAATTATAAAAACAATACAATGAAAAAACGTTTGTTTCAATACCAATGCATCTTGGAAAATGATTACGGACACAAAAAGAGGAAAGTAAAACGACTAGTCAAGGAAAGTAAAGATAAAATCAAAACAGAAGAAGAAAAGAAATTACAAAACGACTTTCAAGAAACCATGAAACAAATATTTAAAGAGATGAAGAAAAATAAAAGTACAGAGTTTGAAAGCATGAGAAACAGCAAAGGTAAAATGCTATATGATACAGACGGGATAGTAGACGCTTTAAAAGATTCTTTTAAAGAATTATTAGGAGGTAAGATATAGGGCAACAGAGCTGCGACATAGAACATAATGAATTAGAAAACCCTAATTGAGAAAGTCTGTGTCAATGAAGTTAGAGTTATAATTAAGAACTTAAAAAATGGTAAGGCTGCTGGTGTAGACAGTATTAGCGCTGAAATGCTTAAATACGGTGGCGTTTAGTAAACACCCTGTTTCTGTCAAAAATCCACCCAAGCCCAACGAGGTAGAGACTTTTTGGAGAGAGGTATACAATATCCCGAAAACACTAAAGTTGAAAGAAGATACTGACAACATAATCCGCTTCAAGGAATTTTGCGACAACCTCATAAAATCTGAGAGAGATGCCCATCAATCACTGCCGAAGGGCTGAAAAAAGCACTTGGAGGCACGAAGAACTTTTCCGGTGCTGTACTAAATTTTATCAAGAACTTCTGGTGGAAGAAGTTCACTTATACACACCAACATTTGGCCCGCATATTCACCTCATATTTAAATTCGGAGACGCCTATTCCGCAGTGGCTGGTGTTAGGACGCACTATACTCATATCGAAAAAAGGCAACTTGTCCAACCCAGAGAATTGCAGGCCAATAACTTGTTTGAACACACTATATAAGATCTTTACAGCTGTCTTAAATAACAGGATTGTTCGGCGAAAAGAACCTGCTAATTGACAGGTGTGTCTGTAAAGACGCTGCAGCCCATCAACGCGTCCTGTCAATGGATGACCTGAAGATCTATGCCTCTGGTAAAAGCAAACTGCAAACTGCCATAAATATCGTCAAGAAGTACTCAGGAGAGATTGGGATGGACTTTCGATTGGATAAATGTGCCAAACTTTATCTGAAGAAAGGGAAGATTGTTGGCGTTCCCGACGACCCTGAACTTGTGTATATACGTGTTATTAGACATCTTCACACTGGAGAAACCTATAAATAACTGGGCGTGCCTCAAAGCCGCATTCAGGACGTAACATCAGTAAAGGAGTCTCTCTGAGGCAGATACAAGCATCTTCTACGACAGATTTGGTCTTTCAATCTATCGGCGTTAAACAAGGTATCTGCGACTAACATGCTTGCCGTCCCGGATCTACTCTACTCGTTTGGGTTGGTTCAATGGACGAAGAATGAACTTAAGGCCCTTGATGTCACCACAGATAAGATTGTGCATATGCATGAAAGCTTGCATATCAATTCGTCAGTTCTGCGATTATACATTTCACGCCGTCAAGGCGGACGCAAACTTCTGAATGTCCAGTGTCTTCATAACCGAATTGTTCTAAGTACAGCTTATATCTTTGCTAATGGCAGAGATCTTCTTCTAAATATGGTCAGGAACCACGAGATGATTGGTGAAGGAGCGTTCCTTTACAAAACCGCGGAGAAAGCGGCCAAGACCCTTGACCTGAATTTCAACATCAGTGGTGAGGAAAGTGCATTACTTCATCTGGATGCTTCATTTCTAAAAGCCGAAGTGGAGAAAGCAGAGTTTGCAAAATTTCTTCAACAGCTACTCGACAAGAAAATGCACGGAAACTTTCACAGAAATGTAGAAAAACAGTCCTTGTCGAAGAAGCAAAGTTTTGCTTTTCTCAGATCATCAGGGCTTAATTCAGGTACAGAGGGTTTTATCATCGCATGCCAGGAAAGTGTCATTTCCACCGTAGCATACCGTGACCGCATTTTATGTCAAGAAGTTCCAAGCGATAGGTGCAGGGCGTGTCGTGCACACGCTGAGCACCTAGAACACATACTACCGGGGTGCTCCACCCACGCAGGAACGACGTATATCTACAGACATACTGCGGCCCTAAAAGTGCTTTATTACCATCTTTGTCGCTCTTACGGTGTTGACCGCGACCCTGCCCTGCCGAACACTCCAAAGGAAATAGAGTTATTTGTCCAAAACGAGAAGTGCCAAATTTTCTGGAACTACGATTTTCGGACAGCAGTCTCCGCTGCACACTCGAGGCCTGAAATTGTTCTCCAAGACTTCGAGAAACGAACTATATTCGTAATCAAATTCTCGGCTCCGTCAGAATACATCACTGCCAAGGAGAAAGAAAAGAAGGAAAGGTATCAAGACCTTAAAAGGGAGCTGCAATAACTGTACCCAAAATATTCGGTACAAGTAATTGTCCTTGTAATAGGTGCTTTAGGAGGTGCGAAACTATTACTGGTTTGTAACTTTGAAGCCATACCCGCGTGCCAAAAATATGCTAAGGCACTTGCGAGATGGATGTAGAAAGCTGTCATCCTCGGGTCGCTTCGTGTCCTCAAGACACACGAGGGTTTCGCCTGCCTGTCGTTGTGATTTCATCGTGTCCTATGACCACCCATCTCACGGTTGTGAGACGTGGCCATAAGTGTAATTTACCGCGGTTCTACTGGGAGCCGGTGTCTTTTCAGATGGCATTTGCTCGCAATGGGACCCTGCGGTGGTTTTTTAACCTTGTTTTTTATTAAAATATATATTATTATTTAAAATAATGAGTTAATAAATAATAATAAATTGAAAAGTAGGTATTTAATAAATATTTTTAAAACCTTTCTGAAGACTTTCGGTACGTTTATTTGAAAAAAAAAGTTCTTTTATAAGGCTGTATCGGTCAGAAGCTATAACCTGAAAATTCAATTGCCTTGTTTTACTCCATATAGTAATACACATTTTTTAAATACCAACTAGTAGTCTTTTTTACTAGACGTGTGTATGAGGGGAGGTGGGGCAGTTTACTCAAATATTTTTTCCGTAATATCGAACTTTGTAATTTTCACGCTACTTGAGGTTATGATTCGAAAAAAAATTTCAACGCAGAAATTTTAATATTGAACAGATTTCCTGTTTCACGGTTCACAGTTTCACAGTACAGCTTCTGACCGATACATCCTTATAAAAGAACATTAAAAAAAAAATAAACGTACCCACATTCTTCAGAAAGGTTTTAGAAATATTTGATAAATATCTACGTTCTCAATTTATTATGTGCGAAGTTGTAGGTTCCGGAAGCTACGATCATGGTTCCTTAATGTAACCAATCCCGACGCAACTGGAACGTGTTCGTCATCCACTTCTGCTTCTTCTGTCCTAGAAGGTAAGCAAGAGCGGGAAATTTACGCGTTGTGAGACGTGGTTACAGCTGAAATTTTACCGCGATTTCGCTGGGAGCGAGTGCAATTTTTAAGATTAGCACCTGATCCCGGCTAAATCCTGCGGTTGTCCTTATGACAAACTTTTACATATATCTATATATATATATATATATATATATATATATCATAATTCTACATGGTAAATAAATCTCATTTGCTAAGATTAACATACGTGAATTTTTTCACCCCGCACACCTGCAATCATATTAGGTATTTCAAATAATATAGAAGGCTTATTGCATAATTAAGATTCTAACAGTTCATTTAAGGTTTGTAATCTGTCAATATGTCTTCATGCTCCTTCTCCTCTTCCTTCTCCTCCTTTTTAAACTTGATTAACTTGCTTACTTGTAGCTTATACAAACAGCAGACTTTGAGACCGTTTTAGTACTGTTGAAAAATTCTTGAAAATTCCAGCACTTTTAGATAACGAGCGTAACTTAAATTTCACGTACTGGTAACTGAAAGAGATGTTTATGCATTAGTAAATGAAAATTTATTTTTGGAAATCCACTTTATTCTATGTGTATATGTTAACATAGCGTTTTAGTTTACTTACATAAATAATACATAATAATACATAATAATACATAATTCACCTGCAAAGTCAAAAACAAAAAATTAAAATTAAAAAACAAAAACATTAATTAGGAATTAAAATTAATTATTAGTGTGGAAGCTAAAACAAGCATACTTTGAAATTATCGTCTTTGAATTTCAATGCATACTGTACACGCAATTTAATGTACGTGAGTGGAGAAAGTTTTCAATAAATGTGCACTTAAGTTCAGTCAGATTTTTCTAGGTTATTGTCATGAGTGAGAACTTGTGAAAGTTATTGAAAATGTACAAAAGACAAGGTGGCAGAAAATTTTCCAATCTTTTGCAAAATTTTATCCTGAGCAATAATATTTGAACGCTTGAATTATATATCTGCAATAGCTTAAATATAGAATTTTTATGAATGAAAAATAAACATTTTCTAATTATTATTCTGGATAGTTATTTCAAGTGTTTCTTGTATCAATTATCTGTCCTTTCCTTGATTTCCAGTTTTCCCTAACCTGCTGACACCCTGATTAAAGATACGTGACGATAAGTTATTTGTAAATCGTTAGTTTTCAATGATTCTTATAATATTTATAATATATGAATAGAGTATGCATGCTTCTTCTTATTAAATTATTAATATTAGGTTTTTTCGAAACCAATTTTACTAATTTTAAATTGGAATATCAAACTAAATAAAGTAACTACTCAAATGGAAAGGAGACTTTTATCACGTATATCTAATAGATTAAACTGAAGGGTTTTTAATAAGAAACCAAAAAATCGTAAGTATAAACACGGTTTTGAAAAAGGTTACACCGGAAATTGTGTAATGTTGAAGGATCTGCTGGTATTTTCCAAGATTCATGTAAAATTTGTATATGATTTAGTTCATTTTCAGATGTATTCCGTGAGATTTATGACTATTTTTGAGTCGCTCAGTCGCAAAGACTTTTCAAATATGGCAAATGGTACAAAACGATTTTTAGGATTCAAAAGTTCTTTTATTACATAGTTCTCTCTCTCTCTCTCACTTGTACACATACATGCTTCATGCATTACTGTAATTTTCTCATGAGATAAAAGTACATTTTTCCGTAAGTAAAACTCTAGATGTAGATAAATGATACATTATTTCATTATTATTGAAGAAATAACTCGAAAATCATTTACAAGAGTTTTATTTCACTACTCACTTTTAGGAATAAATTATTATTTTATGTTTCTTCTAATCTTTCTTTGCCATATATATCTAGTTTATCAACGCGGATGTATGTGTATATGTGTGTGATTTGTACTATGTACTATGTACTCGGGATTAGGTAAAATAACAATTACCTTAGTACTATCTTTTACTTATTAAATGTACGTAAGTATACATTTTTCACATGTATCCATTATTATATACAAACCACTATTCCTTTAACAAAATATATTTTTTTTAATTCAAACTGTCTTTCAGTAGTGTCAATTGAGCAAACTCTTCCAATAAATTGAACATATACTAAATAATTTTGCATGACGTATCCTCCGATTTTTTACTTGTCATGAGAGAAATTTTAGGCTCCAAAAGCTACGATCATGGTTCCTTAAAGCAACCAATCCCGACGCAACTGGAACATGTAAGTCATCCACTTCTGCTCCTTTTGTCCAAAAAGCTAATCAAGAGCGTGATATTTACGCGAGAAAACATCGTTCAACACTGTTCCTTGGAGTCAGGACTCTAGCCGCGGATGACCTTACGCGGCAGACGGGACAGTTGGAGAAAAAAATTTCACCTCTGGATAATTTTTCAGAGCCACCAATCTTTGTAGAATGTTATGAGGAACAGTGTTGTCGGACCAGATGAAGTGATCCGAGAAGAACAACCTTCTGCATCCGGTTCGCGATGGATTAAGCCTGACGCTGGCAAACCGGAATCTTGTTGAGTTGACTAAGAAATGATGCTTTCATACCTCCAAGACAGCCTATTATGAGAACTACAAGATGGACTTTGCCTTGGTATAGTCTGCTCAACTCAAAAAGAAGTGCTTGATATTTCGCCCGTTTTTCTTCCTTCTTTTCCGTGATATTGCCATCGGCTAGTGCCGAGAATTCAATCGCGTAAATGATCTTGGTTTTCAGATCCCGGAGGACAATATCAGACTTCGTAGCACTGATACGTTGAGTGGTGGAGAGTGACAAATTCCTGTAGACTTTCACTGGTCATTCTCCACAACGGACTCGAATTCCCCCTGTACGTATGGTAAGATGGGCAATAGATCAACACCATAGGAGTGTCTAAGATGGTAATATAACACTTTTAGAGCCGCATTGTGTCTCTATGTACCCGTAACGTGCATACTTTGAGCATCCACAAATTTGTTCAAAGTCGCTTTTCCCCCTCGAAAATAAAGTTTTTATCACGGATATTTTTTCATAGGATGCGTATTTTTTGAGATATTTCTATGTCTCAAGTTTCAAAAAACACTCAATATGAGTGTTCCTGCTTTTCAGTATACAGCGATGATTACAATTGATAAAATACATGATCGATTTCATAAATCATTTTTATGAAGAAAGGAGGTTAGAAATGAAAAAAACTTACTCACCAGCGAAATCTTAAATTATATTTCGTCGTCTCGTTCTTCTAGAGCAATACGTAGGCAGATTCTTGCTCGATCTGATCAAAGTTTTAAAGCCATTTCAAATTTTTAAATTTCAAAACAGTAGCTCCCGGCCCTTCCCTCCCGATTCCTCGGTGGCGCCGCGTGGTGAAGCGTCATTGTATTTTTCTGTGCGATCTGATGTGTAGTGCTTTAGTTTGAAAAAATAGTTTTTTGTATAAAAATATAGTGTTTTTTCAACCACTTCTAAGAAATTTGTGTAGCGAGGAAGATAAAGAATCTCTGAAGAAAACCATCGGAAAGTATTTCGAGGATGCACGGAAGTACATTTAGCGCCGGAGGAGTACCCTTTCGTTTGAGGTTAGGAAAACGGCCTGGTCACCTTTTTTCAAAGTTTCCTTTGCAGGAGCAAAGACATTATCTGTGACAAGAGTTATATTTGTTCGATTAAAACTCTCGATCGTAGACCGAGAGGCACGACGAAGTGATCGATTGCGCTGCGATAACAATAATGTATACATCCCTAAAATGGCTAAAGGTATAGATACTCGTGATCGCGTCCGTGAGGCTCGACCCAGTATGCCTTTTTTGCTCAACGATTTCAGGAGGCAAATATAGGCTCTGATATATACCAATATAAAACTTCTGATCGTTGTCCGTGAGGCACAACGAAGTATAATAAGTGATAAATGAAGTTTTACCCTAATGCCAATGAAAGATTCTTGATCACTGACTGCAAGGGAACACAGAGAAAAATCGAATATTTTGTTTTAGTAGTCGTGAACGAGGAATGGACTCATCTGTGTATATAAAATGCCCCTAATCGTTGTCCAAGAGACAGGTCGAATTGGCGATAATAAAAGTTAGATATTCACGATCGTCGCCTGCGAGGCTCGACCGAATATGACTTTTCACCGATCGCCGCCTGCGAGGCTCGACGGTTCAAAAAAAAAAAAAATAATAATAATAATAATAATAATAAACAAAAATGATCCGAGTTCTCAGTTTTTGAGGTAAAAAATACAGGACATCTACAAGGAACAACTGATAATAGGTATACACCATTTTTTTGCATTAGAATTAAATCTAAAATTTTGAATACAGCCGGATTAAAATTGTTTAATCCTGTGCCTATCAACGAATATTCAGTGAGTTGTCAATCATCTGGGACTGCTTAATTGATGGGATTAATTTTTAGAACATTATTGGCTAATATATATTTTGGCAATAACCTTATTACATGCGACGCATTTAATATATTTCATTATGCTTTAATGCATTTTTTTCGAATGCATGGAAATAACATTTCATTGGTAAGTTTACAAAGCATTATGCGCTTTAGTCACTATTTTTTTTCGACTGTGCAAATAAAATGAGAGGAAAAGTTTTTTTCTGCTTGGTTCACAATCAAATCTTTTTTTAATCTCATATGTTTGTAAAAGATGCATATTTGCAATTTAGAAATTGAATTTCAAATCTCCAGGCTTAATAATGCGAATAGGACCTTTTTTACTATACCAAGGAGTATTTTTCACTCCTATATTAACTTAACGAAGGATGTTATCAAATTAGAGAGATTTCTCAAATAATCTCACAAAACAGGAACATATACGATTGACCATGTAGTATAAAGAAAATCGAGTAGAGAAAGACAAGTTTTATCAGAATCATGTTCCATAGAATCGCAGTTATAACTGTGGCTATGAGATTAGTCCTACCCAAGCCAGACCGTATCAGCCCGATTAGGGCCAAATCAAAATTCAAAATGATTTTGCATAAAATTCAAACTTTCTTAAAGATGTAAGATAAGATTCAGATAAGAGCCAAAGTTATGATTTTTTTCTCAATTTGGAAATTTGTACGAATAAAGAACTGCATAATGTTATTTCTTACAGTAAACATTAATGTACGCAAAAATGATACTCTTTTTTCGTACATTTTCATTATAAAAATAAAGTAATATAAACAGAGAGTTTAACTCAAACTCAATATTATCTTAAGCAAAATGTATAATATATTGCCAACTCATAGAAAAATGGGCCTTTTTTTACTTTTGTATATAATAAATCAAAAACTGTAATAATCTTTTTCCGCATTATATCTGCTAATGTGTAATTATAAAGTTCTTGTCTATACGTAAGGAATTTGGAATCTTATGAAGAATTCATTTGTTTCTTAATATTAATAATAATAACAAATCATATTAATCATAATTGAAACATGGCGGTGTCAATTTATTTCGTTATTATGAAAGTATAAACAAATATTTTCTTGAAATATAAGGAGCAATTATAATCACAGGAATAAATTCTTAATGTGACTTTCTTCAAAAAATATTTATTTTCAATTATGTACGTGTAATAGTATATTGTGTATTGAGGGCGTAAAGAAGGCTATTTTGACGAGTGTGAATTTGCTGCCCGAGCGAAGCGAGGGCCGCCGTCGTGACCTGTGATTTCCCGCCAAAAGTTTCAATCATGCGTCTTTGTAGTACAAAAATGTGTGTAGCTAGTGCAGTGTGAATTAAAGCTTAAACAAATTTTTATTCGGAAATTATTAATTTAAACTCTCCGTAATTTACACAAATAAAATAGAAGCTTTTAACACTTTTCGATTGAAAATTTGTAATTAAGTGCAATTAAACTGCAAAACTTAAACTTTTACAATTATATAAATCGAACTGTTCAAAGGCGCGATCCTTCCTACGTCATTAGATTTAAGTTATAAATATAGGCGCGTGCGTTCAAAACGTCAGAAGAAAGCCTTCAAGCCCTTAAACCGCGATCGGAATTTTGACTAAGTCTCTTATAAAATCTTGCGCAATTTGTTTCAATCATTTGATTAACTTTAAATTGAATTTCAGTCAATTGATAACGGATATTTCTTGAATCGTGAATTAATTGAAAATCGTTATGTCAGCTGCGGAGAGCACCCTATTTGATTTGCTGGAGATTTTCTCCGATTCTAGTTCTCAACCTTTCCAACTTTGTCGGGTTTACGAAGAATTAAACTTCATCATAATAATCATTTATTCGCCTACAGAAACAGTACAATTTACCATCCCACGCGTTCAGGTAGAATCAAATTCTGATTCAGGAATAGAATCAACTTGAACTTTAAATGAGACAACTTTCATTGGCAAGTGCATTTACCTCAAAAATAAAAACGATTAAAATCTGACGTGAACGCGCGCGTTTAATAATAAAACTGCATTAAACCTTGTGAACTGTTTGATTCGAGTGTGATTGTGAACAACGTGTAAACTTGTGAACAACATTTGTAAAGGAATTGGGAACCTTATCCCCAGAACAAAACTGTGTTTAAATACAAGGAAAAGTTCTCTCAGAATTTTCAGTGACTTTTAATTATTAATTTGAATAAACTATATTCCCCTGACCCAATATCCGCGGTTTTGTCTTTCAAGCCATTCAAAAGCAGCAACGGACTCCACGTTTCTTCTCGTCCAATCATCGCTGGGACCAGCGGAATTGCGTCGACTCCAGCGAAATTAGGACGTAACATCTGAAACTTTTCGTAGCAGGGGTGGGACTCCGATGCTTAAGTCCTTAGGGTTCGTTCAGGTTTCTCAACAAGTGCACTCGGAGCCGTTCAGCGGCGCTAGCTGAGTGGGCGGATCCACCCGGGGGAACCGTTCAGAAATCACCAGAGTGACGGGTGGGGTTCACTCGATGACAATTGTAGCATTGTTTCATTATGTTGTTAAAAGAAAAACCCTAAATTAATTTTTGAAAAAATCAAAAAACTTAGGAGCTATTGAAAATTGAAAATTTTGGTATTTTTTCCTTGACCTTTCATAACTTTGGTCATTTGAATAATATTAAGATCTATTTTTTTAATTATTTGTAATGAGACGCAGTTTTGAAAACATATTTTTGGAACAAAAAATATTGAAAACTTCTTAATTTTTCAAAAACTAATATTTGAACTCAATTTCTGAAAAAACACTCATTTTTAATTTCTTTCTTTTTCTATATAGATAGCTTGCAATGTACTCTGAAAGTCCTGTAAATATCAAAATGGAATCACCCTAGTTTTCGAGAAAGATGTATTTGAATACGTACGCCAAAACCATGCACACGATGTGAATAACTACATAAATAATATACGAACAATATAAGACTATTATAATCGTGTGCACGAACTTCAGAGTTCACTGTCGGATGCTGGGCACACCAATTTACCATGCCACGGTGTATGTTCTTAATTATTTCTCGAAAACTAAGGAAGATCTCATTTTGATATTTACTGGGATTCTTTAAGCTATTTATAAAGAAAAGTGTAAAATATGACAAGTGACATCTGGGTTATAAGGTCAGGGCTACCTTCACTTTTGTGGCTTCGGCTTTATTCGGAACTTTTCGGCTAAATTCGGAATTGCCGCTTCGTTTAAAGGGATTGTTTCGACCACATACCGCAAGGCGGCGCAATAAACGTCGAGCGGGTATTTACAATTTTTGCATTATTATGAATTATTTATGTATATTAAAGGACTTGAAACGGAATTTTTCCTAGTTGAAAATAGTTGTAGAACATTTAATTTACTCTTATGGTTGAAAAATATGAAAATATCCTATAATATAGGACGTAATAAAAAATGAAGTAGTCATTGAATATAATCATGAATTCAGCATTTTATTCATAACAAACCTATGAATGATAGGACAATTTTTCCATTGGACAATAAGTTGCACATTTTTCTCATTAAATATTAGAATTAGAATTAGTATAAAAAGTATGATGAATAATAAAAAATAATTAAAAATCAGATGCCGAGTACACAAATCAACGTAAAAAAATTTCGAAAATACAAAGTGACGAATAATAAAATTTCAGAGATATAATATAACGATACAAGATTTTTAATTGTCGAAAAATAAAAATCCCCAACATAAAAATATCCGAAATTATAATTTAACGAATTATGTAATTTTTGAATAATACAATTTTTAATTATACAATTAACGAAACATTAAATTTCCATACAATTGGTAAATTTTCGAAATTTAAGATTTGACGAAAATAAACAATTAGTAATTAAAGAAATATTGAATAATAATTATTTATTTTTGTCAATATTAAATTTCGGGAATTATCAAAATTTGTAGACTTCAATAATTGGACACTTATATACAGTTCCGTAAATTTCAATTTCGGATATTATTGAGATTTTTAGTTTTGCGGTAACTTTAAATCCTGTCATTTTAAAATTCAGAGATTTTATAATTCATGAAATTGTATTTTCGGAACCCGTTAATTTGTGTATTCATTATCTCTTCACTTTTTATCAGTCCCTACATGAATAGTTAATTTAATAAATCAGGATTTATCCTTAGTTTTCGTACAAATCCTTATAACGGTTTTCAAAGATTGTTGAAAAAAAAAAATTATAACGTCAGTGGAGATGTTTGAGAAAAAATTATTTTTTAAAGCAAGTACGTATTGAAATTTTATTTTTGATTTCTAAACTTTCTTATTTTTTCTGGTAATCGATCTTTTTGCGAAAATTTACTTACAGAATTATTTATAATAAATTCTATAATTTGTTATTACAATTGTAATTAATTTATTTAGCGATTTCATAATAAAATTTTGTATTCAAAACTAAAATAATTATCGAGTCTGGCAGTATGTTATCCCCAAGCTATCGGTCTGGCGATTGAATAATAATAAACTTGGGGCATCAATCATCAATCTTAGAAGAAAATTAGCTCTTATACTACCACTTCAAATTTACCATTTTTCCCCCTGGCTGAGTTGCCCAAACGCCCCAGGCAGGACGTCTGGCATTTACGGGTTTCGAAAGAAGGGTCATTTTCCAGATATATTCGCCACAAACTAGGACGTATACTCCCACTTTACGAAAAACGTCACCAGCTCTTGGACTAGTAAGACCTAGTTTGCAGAGAAATTGTAGGCAAACTCCAAACTACACATTGCTCCTATTTTTGTACCTACTACAACATCATTGCAAAAGATTTCAAACATCGTATTAAATTAATTTGTAACATCCTCATCTCACCAGAAACTTGACTTAATCCGTGGCTGATGATGAAAAACCGGGTTGGCGCCCGAGAATAGGTTCAAAAAGAAGAAAAATAATGGTTCTCTGACCCTCGGTGGCTCAGGTGCATCTGAGACGGTTAGGCGATCGTACCTTTACCGAGGTTCTGGTGGTTCGGATCCCATCTTAAGATGTAGGTCCCCCCATCATGCACTTGGCTGCAACCTAGTCCGTGAATGATGGGATAAAAACCAGGCGTTGCACAATATGTCAAATTAGGCACATTGCAGATCACTCGATTGCATTACAAAAATTCGTTCGTGACAGAAAAAAACAATTTTGGTATTCTTAGGAGCTAAGGGCAAATAACGATAGTTTATGCGATTGCAGAAGCCAGTTTTTTTTATTTCAAACAATATTTAGAGGTTTTCATTATATCAGGCTTATTTATATTTTTCGTAATATGCTTTTTCAAAAAATGTGATCTTCAACCTTCGAGGAAAATATTCTTAAAATTTCAGTATAAGATATAAATTATTATTGCCGTTATTAGGCTTTGAAAACAGTAGAAAACCGTGAAAATGGGACTTTTCAAGCAACCGCAAATAATATTTTTTATGAAATTTCAATTGAAAAAATGCTTTTATGTGGATTCTGAGGTCCTGAAGAACAACATATTAAAAGTTCAAATTAAAAAGTGGATGACTTCATGGTTAAAATCTTAAATGAAAAAAAAAGTTGGGTTTGCGCATGTTAATTACATAAGAACTTCAAAGACGATGGGGCACCTTTAAATATTGTTTAAAATTTTTTAAAAACCTGGCTTCTACAATTGTATAAACTGCCGTTATTTGCCTTTCGCTCCTAAGAAACCCAAAAGTGTTTTTTTCTGGTCACCTTAATATATAATTAAAAGTTTGTCATAAGGTCAACCGCAGGATTTCGCCGGGAGCGGGTGCTAATCTGAAAAATTGCACCCGCTCCCAGCGAAATCGCGGTAAAATTTCAGGTATAACCATGCCTCACGACCGTGAGATAGGTGGATACAGTCTGCGACAAATTCAATACGATAATCCGGCAAAAGTCTCGTGCACCCTGAGGACACTGAGCGACCCAAGGTCGACCGCCTTCTGCATTTTCCCCGCAAGTGTCTTCGCATTTTGTTGTCACACAGGGATGTTTTTCAGGCTATTAACCAGTGAAACCTTAGCACCTCCAAGAGCACCGATGATCAAGAGGATTAGCTTAACAGAATATTCCGGGTATAACCATCGCAACTCCTTTATAAGGTCTGTATACCTCTCTTTCTTTTCATTCACTCTTAGTGCCGCATTGTGCTTTTGGATGTAGGTCGTTCCCACATGAGTTGGACAACTAGATAATATGTGTCCTAGACGCTCGGGGTGTGCACGACATGCTCTGCAGCTATCATAGGGAATGTATTGGCTCAAAATGTGGCGACGGTATGCTAGAGTGGAAGTGACACCGTCTTGACATGCCAAAATGAAACCCTCCGTGCCCGACTTTATTCTGGGTGATTTAAGGAAAACAAACGTTAGCTCATACGACATCGACAGATCCTCCAAATTTGTGTGGAAGATGCCGCGAATCTTCTTGTCGAGGAGCTGTTCGAGGAATTTTTTCTCCTGTGCTTTCTTAATTCGGGCCTTTAGGAGTGGGTACTCGAGATGGATAAGATTTTATGCATTTTGCTCACCCCTAATATTGAAATCTGTACTTGTCTGTGCTCTACCCAGAATAATCCTCTTGACCCGATATCGAAGGATCCAAGCTCGTCCTTCGTCCACGGAACTACCCCAAATGAATAGAGTACTACCGGGACGGAAGGAAGGTTCGTCGCAGATACATTGTTCCTCGCCGACAGTTCGGAAGACCTAATCCGTTGGATGAGACGTTTGTCTCTGTATCGGAGAGTATCCTTTATAGATGTCACGTCCTGAATGCAGCTCTGTGGCACGCCCAGGTATGTGAAGGTTTTTCCAGCGCCAAGGTGTCGTATAGCGCTTCTGTCGAAGAGCTCAGGGTTTTCCGGGATGCCATCAAGTTTTCCTTTCTTCAAACAAATCTTGGCGCATTTCTTCAACTTGAACTCCATTCCAATTTCTTGAGTGTGTTCTTTGACAATGTCTAGAGTTAGATGTAGTTTCTCTTGACTTTTAGCATAGATAGTGGATGAAGTGCGAAAGATAGTGGCAATAATGTGAGGCAAAAGAGGAGAGAGCTCACGGTGTTGCCCTGAAACACACCTCTCTAAAAGGTGACACTATTAGTGATCACACGATGTTTTTCAGATGAGATAGAAAATCTGGTTTTCTAAAGCAGCATCAATCTCTCTTTACACTTGAAGATGTGTGGATGAACCTTTAAGCTTTCCAACAGACAGATGATAAGTCTATGCAAGGTTCAATCGAAAGCTTTCCGGTAATCGATCCAGGCGATCGATAGTTCACGCTGATAGGATGCTGCGTCTTTACAGACACATCTATCGATGAGCAGGTTCTCCCGACATCCTGCTACGCCTTTCTAATGTCTAGCTGGTGAGACGGAGCCAGACATGATGGTCCTGAAGACATATTGAAGACGTTCAAGTCAAAATCAAGACAAAATATTTTTACCCGGGTACGAGGGTATTTCAACAGTATACTTTCAAATGAAAAACACTAGCAAGATAACAAAAAAAAACGTATCACGATAATACTCTAAGAAAAAGGGCAATCGTCTGCAAAAAGCGGTACAAACCATGTGTGGCCCATTGCAGTTTATGCGATCGCCTCATCAGAAGTAGAGAAAATTGTTCAGAACCTTATTAGGCCCACATAAAGACTTCTGCATAGGATCTATATAATGAAACTAAAAGAAACATTGTTACCCCACATTAGAAGACAAGTTAGAATTGCAAGAAATGATTTATAGTCTCTAGACAGTGCTTCTACAAACTGCAATTTATATTTCAAGACCTTCCTATTGACGTCAGTCATCTTCACCTCCTATTCCATCTGCGAGAACAGCTTTTCGTAAACGTAAGATAGCTAGGTCCCTGTAGAAGCCTCCAGGGTAAACCCGCGTCTCGCCTCGTCTCATACTATGTACTCACACCCTCGTGTCCCTTCACCAAGTGCAGAAGCGCATGTACAATACACACGGATAGGAAACCTATACTCACATAAGCACAAATAAACCCGCACCTTGCTATCGTTTCCTATTCGCGAACCCGAAGAGAAACGGACGAGAATGGCGTCGGCGCCACATCTCTTTCATGTCCTCCACAAACCGTTCCGTTTCTCTTCCACCCCCATGATCCCCCGGCCAACCCTTCGCGGCCTCCTTTCCACCCTCGAATATTATCCCTCTGGGTACATCCTTCGCATAGTCGACCTGCCCCTCGAATACCGTCACATCTCGTCCACTCTTTTGTTGCAGAGAGTAACGCGGTTTGAAAAACAGATGTAGAAATAGAGAAAATAACGTAGAAAAGGGTTTTGATGTCAGGTTTTCGAAAGCGAGATCTGTGGGTAACACTTTTTCAGTGGAGAAATCATTAGTGTATAACAGATTTCATTTCGGAAGATCTTGTTTCTAAACTTTTACACATTGAATGCACACTTTTACACATTGAATGCACACTTCTACGTACCCTGAATGAAGTTATTTCTTCTAATTTGAATAATTTATGCATCCCAGATAAGGAGTGGATTATTTTATGTTTATGCTCTAAAAGTAAGTTGTCCACTCTCCAGATGTAGATCCAAGTTTCCATTCAACTAATTAAAGCTTTATTCAAATTTCGCGATTGAAAAGTAAGTATTAAATGCTAGTTAACTTTCAATGACGACCTAGGCGTAATAGAAGTAATTGGATCAGATACAAGGAATTCCTTTAAATCTGTATTTTATTAATGAAGCTAAGTGTCAGGAAGAAAAAAAAAGATCGAAAGACATTGAAAACGGGTTGTTGGGACTTGTTCAAACGTTAGAGCGGACGCAGGGATTGGAAGATTTCACCGCAGCGGGTGGCGAATATAACAGCGAGGCTTGCACGACAAAGTTATTTTCACATTCATCGTAATGCAATACAAAATCAACTGGCCGTACCACCAGAATACTCAGTGGGCGTTGAGAACCAGCCCGCCTTCCGAGAGAGTGCGTACAGGAAAAGATCCACTTCTACATCGACTTATTGTCTTCTAGTTCTTTGGAAAACCGGAACGAGTTGGTCAAGAATACTTAGTACTCCATATCGAAGAAATGTCGCTATTTAAATCATACCAGTGGCTATTTCAGACTAATTATTTCCGCTGCCAACCTGTCTTCATGATAAAGATCCTGCTGTTAAAGTGTACTGATGATAAAGACACGTTTCCGAGAGAGCAATATTTCTGATAATAAACTATCCCGATGGTTAAAATTGAGAACTAGCGGTAATAAATCGTATGATTAAAAAACGGATGAAATGACTCTTGAGATAATATGTCCTGTTGTTAAAAACGCTGATATTACACAGTGAAAAGTAAACCTTAAAGTCCGCACATTTATCCACGGAGTTTAAGGTGTGATCACAAGAAGAACGCGAGCACGGAAAGTCAGCATCAGTCGAAAATCTTAAAGTCAGCTCGCTTTGCGGAAAAAAACACTTCTCATGTTTTGTTCGTAAAGTCAGATGTATAATGCGGAGATTCAGTAAGCTCACGACGGACAGGGGACAGTCTGTCGGTCGAGATGACTTTACGCCTAAAGTACGCAAACAAAATTCGAGGTTACGTGCAGCGCCATAACAGAGATAACATGATCGGAGTAGAATATTGCGTTCTGCAATTATTATATTATCAAGTCAGTCGATAAAATATTCCATATAATTTTTGCTGAAAGAGTTCTACAGTGAACCCTCGTTAACCCTCGGATTGTCACATGCAGAAACTATAGCAATATACAGTGTCTACGATGCACTTTTAATGCCCCGCTTATACTATTTTTTTACCCGAACTCCCAAATTTTCAGTCAATTCTGATTCGCGTTGACGAGAGTTCACTGTATTTTAAAATTAACATAATTTTCGCGTAGCATCATTATTCGTGTCTCTCTGTAAAAACGAACTCTTCTTCGCGCATCGCACTTGAGAGCACACGCCGTCATGCGCACGGAGCTTTTAAGTTACCTAATGAATTTAAGGCCATCCTGAAAGTAAGTTCATTTATACTCTGTTCCTCGAGAGAAGGTCGAGTTGAATATTTATTACTTTTCTGGGGTTTCTTTCTCAAATTTTTCGAAAGATTTTCACCAGATGTTAGCCAAAAAGAAGAGGACCTCACCGCGTGCAAGTCACGAAGGGTCTTTTTTTGGAAAATGGACAAAAATTAAGAAGGTAAAAATTCATGATTCTCCAATCACTGTCTTGACAGTAATATATTCGGAATGTGCACATTATTCCGATTCCAACGACATGTAATTTGTCCATAAAGGTTGAAAATACCCTTACCATGAGATGTACCATGGAAATGCCATTCAACTTGGATACCAAAATCTTCTTCATGGGCTCGGAGATTAGTAAAGCTACTCTTATTTTTAAAATGTTGCCCTGCACCGTCAGTGAAATAGTGGATTTTTTGTGGCCTGAAATGAGTTTTCAAGTAATCTACTATTATCTTCTGATACTCGTGAATAGCCACCGTGTCATGAGCTAAGTCATCAGATATGATTGCGATACTTAAATGCTTGAGCTCTCCATCTCTTTTATAATAAATCACCACAATGAATATTGCAGCTTGGTCCTTATTCTAGTGGAATGATAGAGCTGCATTGTGAATTATAAACGCGTAATTCTCAGCGAAATCGAAGCAAATCAAAAACTCCCCAGACTCCTTTCAAATAAAGTGATGAGTTTTTAATTTCAACAGACTTTCACAGAAATCATCTAGGAATTCATCAGTATCCATTACATCTGTCGGTCTGTAACTCAATTTAAAATCTCACTTCATTAATACAATATTCATCAAAAGCTTTTGTGATGCTAACTTTCAAGTTTGCTGTACCTGGACAGTTTTCACACACTCCTAAATGACAGGAACTTGAAGAGTTAGGACATACAATAGTATCCAGACAGTCGTGCTAATTTGTGAACGCCATGTCAATATCCTCGGTTGAATGTTGAATATTTATTTCATTCAGAATCAACTTGATATTATCATGATGCACGCAAAGGCATACATTATGAGTGCCACTGCTTCCTGCTAGAACACAATGACGAGGTCTGAGTTTTGTGAATTTTGAAATACCGATCTTCAGGCCTGTTCTGATATAAATTGAGCATATAACTCGTTGGCGCTACACAGTAGTAAACTTTTCTGACCATGTGAACGAGTTCCAGCATCATTCGACTTATGTCATCGCGTTCATAAAAGTTTTTCACTACAGTTTTAGTTTCAGGAGTCAATCCTCTTCCTCTTTTTGGATTCGGAAGCGTAAGAATTCCATGCTCTGAAACTAATTTTTTGACATTTCTTGCTTTTCGCTCTGATGTATTGAACACCTGCATCAGTTTTCTTCGTCCCAAGATTTTGGCGCAAGCGAGAGAAGTTGAAATTGTTCTTGAAGATCTTTAGAGGCATTGCATTTTTCGATGATTTGAACAAGTACTGCAACACCAGTTTTATGATATTTTTTTCACACTGCAGTTTGGTGTCTAAGACACCTAAATCTTTTTCGCTGTCATATAGCTGATCTTCATCATCTTCAGATATCATTTCATGATCCTCAGTATCTACTTTATCTCTACTAGAAGGCTCTGCAATATTACCAGAGTTCATGGATGATATTCCCGCTGAGTTGATGTGTTGGTATCTACATGAACTGCAAATTTGAGCTCCTTCTGGTAGTGCAGGGAATTTCAAACGCAAGTCATGGGCGACACCACGGAGTTTGAGATTAGTTGCTTTATGCCTCACTTTTTTGAAGAAAAAAATTTATTTCAGTAGCATAAAATATTACTTAACTTAAAAATCTGGAACTAAAGCGTTGCACAAAGATCCTCGGCGTAAGCGCACTAGGGGAAATCGCGCACCACCCGCTCTATAATGGCATATTTTTTACGTATCGTTCTATTACTCGAAGACAAATAGATTTGCCACTCTGAAAATTAGGGACTTCATAAGAAAAGATCTCAGCTTTGTTTTAAAACTATTTTAAAGAAAAAAAGTGTCGAAATTTGAAAAAAAGACAAATTTATTTTTGATTTACAAAAATTGGGGTCAAATTTTGACTTTTTCAAAAATTGTTATGACGATCACTAAGTTCGTGAAAAAATCTATCAAAAACATTTCCAGTGAAATTTTGTTTAAAGCAATAGGAAAAAAGTTACAAAAGTTTGAAGGAAAGGCTTTGCTTAAAAAAACAAAAATTGTACCCCCTACACATTGATAAATAATGATCAAAATGAATTAACTTTGGTGTGTGAAGTACTATCTGACAGGACTACAATTCGGACAATTTTTAGCCTGATCGGACAACTTTCATTTTCGAGGTGGGTACACTTGATAAATTATGCCCCGTATGTCAAAAATCAAAAAAATAAGACTATTTTCAATGTTGTCTATAAATTCACTAAATTTCACCAAGCTTGAAAGGATGCCAATTTCTGATTTTCAAATTCAGTGGTCTTGTTTTCGTATAAAGTTATAAGTTATATTATACTAAATGAAAATTTCATATTTTATTGGAAACTTTGTTTTTCCCTGACATCAGTATTCAGAAGGCAATAAAGTTACTTTTCATATAAATATTGATGTCAGAGAAAAACAAAGGCTTCACTGAAATTATTTCTATGAAATTTTTGTGGGCTGTGATATACCTTATAACTTTATACAAAAACGAAATCGCTGAACTAGAAAATTAGAAATTGGCAGCTCTTCTGAGTTTGGTGAAATTTAGTGAATGTATAGATAGTGCTGAAGATAGCCCTATTTTTTAGTTTTTGATATACGAAATATTTTTCTAAAACTACTCTCTGTAACAAATAAATTCAGACCTTAAACTTTAAAATCGGTTATGAATTGTGTTTTTTATGCAGATTGAAAAAAAAAATTGACGAAAGAATCAAATTTCGGAAAACAATTTCTCTTAAACTTTTGATTCGAAAAATCTAATACTTCGTTTTCGTGGATTTTTTGGTACCTATTATCAGGAAAAAATCGATATCAAAATCGCCGACATGGTCGCGCAGAATTTTAGCTGAATTATAGTAAGATCTTTGGAATGACCCTAATGTATTCTGCCTACCTTGATAAAAAAAAACTGAGAGGAATTTTAGGGCATCTCACTTCCTGAGGTATAATTTATTTTTCAAATTATCCTTATGGTTTTTACCAGTATTTCGAAAAATATTGCTCTTGGAGGAAACTAGTTTCTAGAGAAAACGTTCCAGTTGCGTCGGGATTGGTTGCTTTAAGGAACCATGATCGTAGCTTCCGGAGCCTAAAACTTCTCTCATAAGAAATGTCTTTGGGTTTCCTCCAGGGTCGTATATGACTTCTAATCCTATATAAAAATTTCAGCCCGATTTTCGGAGCATTTATTGATCCTTGATGACGCAAAAGTATTTTAGGTTAAAAATAGAGAAATTAGTTTAATTTTCTTTACAATTTTTTTTTTTTTTTTGTTCAAAAAAGATTTTCTTCATGAAATCAAAAATTATAATAACTCCTTACGTAATTATTTTGGAGAAATATTCCAATGGACTTATTTACGTAATTTTTCACGTTGATTTTTTAATTGTTTACCAGGCGTATTTAAAAGTTACGAATTCATAAACAAAATTTCATTTAAAACAAATAATTTGTTTAAATTTTTATTTATAATACTTGCGTATTATCGAGAATCAATAATTGCACAAAAAATTAGGTTGAAATTTCTATGCAGGAGTAGGGGTCATCCAGGGTGTCCCAGACTCAAGTGTCCGGAACTAATGAGCTGTATAAAAATAAATAAATAAAATAGAAAATTCCTTTTTTAAAAATCAGTTGAAGTTTTAGTTTTTGATTTATAAAATATTTAGGCTGGACCAGTCAGGTATGCGGAATAAACAGACGTGTGTTCGTGAGCAAGATTCTCCAACGTAGTGTTATTGAAGCAAACGCCGAGGTAGGGTAGAGACGGGAGAACTGAGGTCACTACACTGCGTTGGGACTCCCGCTCATACACGCGTGACTGTTTATACCGAGCTCCTGATTGATCCAGCTTAAATATTTTATAACTCAAAAACGAAAACTTCAACTGGCTTTTTGAAAAGGAATGTTCGATTTATTTTTTTTATTTTTATACAACCATACAAGTCCAGACACTTGAGTCTGGGACACCCTGTATATATATTTCGATCACAACTAGTGAATATCAAGATAAAAAGCATTGTTGCCCGCAATTAGGTTCAAAACGCTAAACTCAGAGCAGGTGTATCCACTCATTTGGCGCCGTAGAGGTCACGTTTTCTATAATTTTTTTAATATTGATGGCTATTCGTTGAAACTATGGGCATGCGCAGGAGAGTTTACTTTTCCACACAGGCACCAAGTTTGGCCAATAACTGATCATCCTGATTACTTCGATCAATGTATATAAAATTATAGACCACATGCACCCTGCGGCGGTAAAAGGAGTGACGTCATCTGAGTTTGGAGTTTAGAACCTGATTGGCAAAACGATAGTTCAGGGGCTAAATCTGAATCAGAAATCTTTCTATCTGTTCAGGTTTTTGCGAAAATCATTGTTTTTTACCATGTACTTCTAACATCGTAGGGCGCGAACTTAACGTACTGGAGTTTCTAGGCCAATCTGTTTTGAAAATGAGCCCTAAGGGCGCCAGGTCGTTTTCTAAATAAGTTGATCTTCAGACGATCAAATGGGTCTTGAAATTAATTTGATATAAATCTGAATTTTATTGACTGACCCAAAACAGAGAGGGTTGGAGCCATGATTTTTTCGAGGATTAATGAAGCTGTAACATGTAGGATTTTCCTACTCATAATAAATTTAACTTACAAACATAGTAAAAGTAAATTTTAATTCACTCTTATACTTAATATTTTAATGGCAGCTATAAGAAGATCACCTGTATGCAAGGTATAAGCGACAATAGTATAGAAACGGGAAGCTTGCGTTAACGAAGGATTGGGGACATAACGCGAAAACGTGATTGTATGCACGAAGAGGCTGGGAAGCCAGCTTTGTGCGAAAAGCATTCCTTGCGAATTTTCCCTTGGTATTCAGTGCTCGTTAGGAGCAGGTTGTTTCTCCCTTCAGTCTCATTGTTAACATTGATTCGTGATCTCGAGCGCTACTCACGTACGTCTGTGCATGTTAGTTTTCGTAGCTGTTTGTGTTTTAAGATGAGTGGTGATAATTCTCAGTTCCTGTATCCTTCAAAGTGCTGCGTGCTATGAGGATATACTTTAAGTTAGTTTCTTCTTATTTAAAATGTTTAATTTTCCTTGTCTTTTTGAGATAATCGTTGTTCATGCAATTATAAACTAGATTGGAAGCTTTCTTGGAGGTAAGTTCGCTCGCAGACTGGCTTGTCCAAGATATCTTTTATTAACTGCGCAAAGTTGTTGGAATCCACAATGGCCTTTCTATCCCCTATGAGAGTTCGCTCTTATTCGGGCTCGCAAAGTTCTGTGCATTAAGGCAATACGATGTTTGTTTGCTTGGTAGCTTTTCAACAGAATTAAAGGCAAGGTGATCGGTAGAATATTTATTGTAATTAATTTTAACCAAATCATAATTCCAATGAATGTAAGATTAAGGTTTGCAGAAAAATCAAAACATTTTTCCTTCTAAAAAGAAATAAATTCTCCATCAATTCTAACTAAGAATCATTGTTGCATATTTCGTATATATATTCTCTTCATGTGCAAATTCTGGACTCGTTAATAGAAGGATATGGATTTGATTTATTTTGTAAAGTTGGGAATTTTAGGATCGTTGAGATGGCATAACGCCACTACCGGGAACCTAACTTGAAATTTAAAAATTCCTTCAAAATTTGTTTGGATTCAGAAGAACAAGTTCTTCTATTTTTTTGAAGTAAACATTTTTTAATCCATATTAAAAAAGCATTTCTGTTTCAATTAAGAGAGTTTACTTTATTTAATTTTATTAAAATAGTTTTAAAATGTAACAAAGTATTGGGAATTGAGTAATTTAGACCTGAAGAACGCTTCGAAGCTGTCGCCATTTTGTGACTAATGGTCAACGAAATTAATCAACAACAAGACTAAAAGTAATGATAAATTTAAATTTAAAGTTTTTTCGGGTTTCAATCGTGTGCAAAACTACGAAACTTGCCGACGTTTCGTGAACAAAAAATGAACTTTTAAGAAATTTGTTTAATTTTCAACCAAGGAGTTGAACTTTCAAATCAAAAAGATAAATTTTTAACGAAACATGTAATAGTTCATATTTCAACAAAAAATTTTATTGACAACCAATTAATGGAATGTTAAAAAAAAATAGTCAAATTTTGAGTTAAAAAATTACATTTTAACAAAACAAAAAAAAACGAATATTCAACTAAAATGATGAATTATCAACCAAAAAAATTATCTTTTAAGAAAGTTGTTTAACTTTCAACAAAGGAGCTTAAATTTTAACCTAAAAAGATGAATTTTTAACGAAAAATGTAATAGTTGATATTTCAACAAAAAAAAGATTTTAATAAAAAATAAAATACAGTTGAATATAACCAACAAAGACGAATTTTCTATAAAATAGTTGAATTTTCAACCCGAGAATAAAAAATTTCAAAAAAAAGTTAAAGTATAACCAATCAGTTGAATTTTCAACAAAATAGTTAAATTTTCAGTTAAAAAAAAATACTTTTTAACAAATAAAAAAAAACGAATTTTCAACAAAAATTATGAACGTTTAACAACAACAAAAAAAAGAACTTTTAAGAAAGTTCTTTAACTTTCAACCAAGGACATTAATTTTCAACCTAAAGGGATAAATTTTGAACGAAAAATGTAATAGTTGATATTCCAACAAAAGAATATTTCAATTAAAAATAAAAATAAAAGTTGGATTTAACCAACAAAGACAAATTTTCAACAAAATACCTGGATTTCAACCAAAAAATTTGATTTTCTCCTAAAAAAGACATATTTTTAACTAAATACATAAATTTTTAACCAAACATGGAATAGTTAAATTTTCAGATAAAAAAATAATTTTTAATAACAAAAATGAATTTTCACCTAAGTTGATAAATTTTCGACCGAAAAGATTAATGTTCTACCAACAAAAACGAATTTTCAACAAAATACTTGAATTTTAACACAAAAATTTGATTTTTTCCTAAAAATGACGTATTTTCAGAAAATACATAAATTTTTCATCAAATAGTTGAATTTTCAACCAAGACGATTAATTTTCTACCAAAAAAGACCAACTTTGAACAAAATACATACATTTTCAACTAAATAATTTGAACAATTGATGTGATGTTAGTCCAAATTTTATTTGATAATTTTTAGTTCATATTTTCTTCGTTTCTAACATTTTTTAACTAAATATATGAATTTTTTAACCAAGAAGATCAATTATTAACCAAAAAATGAAGTAGGTAAATTTTCATTGAGGAGAATTAATTTTCAATTTAAAAAAACGAATTTTCTACTAAACAGTTTAATTTTGCACCACATAGTGAAATTTTATACCAAATTGTTGAATTTTCGAGCCAAAAAGACGAAATTTATATAAAACATTTGAATTTTCAACTCGAGAATATGAATTAACAACAAAAAAGTTAATTTACAATCAATCAGTATCATTTTCAAAAAAATACTTCAACTTTAAGTTAAAGAAAGTACTTTTCAACATAAAAAAACGATCTTTCAATTAAAATTATGAATTGTCAACCAACAAAATTAACGTTTAAGAAAGTAGTTCAGCTTTCAACCAAGAAGTTGAATTTTCACCAAAAAATGTAATAGTTTTTCAACACAAAATATTTTTATTAAAAATAAAAAACAGTTGGATTTAACTAACAAAGACGAATTTTCAACAGAATACTTGATTTTTGATCAAAAAATTGATCTTCTACCAAAAAAGACGAATTTTCAACAATATACATAAATTTCCAACGCAATAGTTAAATTTTTAACTAAAAAAAAATCAACAAAATATTTCGTTTGTCAACCAAAGAGACAAAACTTCCAAAAAAAGATTGTTATTTTAAATAAAAAGTAGTTAAATTGAATCAAAAAGTATAAAATTTAAATTAAATATTTAAATTCTCAGTTAAAAAATAAATTTTTTACTAAAGAGATGAATCTGCGACCAAAAAAATTAGCTCTCAACGAAAAATGTAGTGGTTGATATTTAAACTGGAAAAGATTTTAATTTTAAATGAAAAACAATCGAATTAAATAAAAAATTAGAATTAAAACAAAGTTGAATCCTTAAACAAAACAGATTAATTTTCAATAAAAAAAAGATGAATTTTCTACTACAAGAGATGAATCTTCTACAACAAAATTGAGCATTCAAGCTAAAAAGTCGATTATTTTAGAAACAGATAACTTTTAAACCCAGAATGATGAATTTTCAAACAAAAAAGACAAATTTCCAAGAAAGTAGTAAATTTTTTACCAAATAATAAAATTTTTAACTAGAAAAATGAATTCTTAACCAACAATTCAATGGTAGGCTGCGATAAATAAATAGGAATTTTGATCATTCTATGGACTAAGGAATAACATTATAAATAGACATTGCGTTCATTCTTAATGCTTGAAAAAATATTTAAATTTAGGCTTTAATTAAATTAAGGCTTTCTCCCGGTTCTCCCAGTTAATATTCGTGATTTCTCCCGGTTTAGAAAAAAACATATAGTTGATAAGCATCAGCAAACTTTTTTGCAAGAAATCAGTTGAGTTTAAATCATATAAACAATTTAAAAATCAGTTATTAAACCAATTTTTTAATATTATGTTTTAAACATTTTATAAACAATAATTAATAATTTCTAACTGAAAACGTCTGAAAAAATATATATATATAGAACGATTTTGGTAAATTTAATTAGAAAAAGTTTTTGAATAATATTGTGTAATTTCTCAGTCGAAGCGCGAAAAATTAAACATTTTTTTAAATTGGAGAATCACGAAATTGAATTATTTCGGATTAAAATGTCGAAAATAGGACAATGTCAAAACGTTACAAAGTGAATATTTTAAGATTCGAATTTTGGAAAATAGATCATTTGAAATTCAGAGGAATTAAAATTGTATTATTTATAATTTTCTTCTGGGATCACTTCATCTGGTCCGTCAACACTGTTCCTCATAACATTCTACAAAGAATGGTAGCTCTAAAAAATTATCCAGAGGTGAAATTTTCATCTCCAACTCTCCCGTCTGCCGCGTAAGGTCATCCGCGGCTTACATTCTATGTCAGAAGAAGCAGAAGTGGATGTCGCGTCAGGATTGGTTGCTTTAAGGAACCATGATCGTAGCTTGCGGAGCTGGTAGCAAAGCGTGTGTAAGGGCTGATGGAAAACTGAGTGACTGGTTAGATATTATGCAAGGTGTTAGACAAGGATGCGTTATGTCCTCATGGCTATTCATCATATTCATGGACAAACGTCTAAGAATAGCCCTCTTCAACGAAGAAGGTGTGGATCTCGAAACAGTAAGGGTACGTGGGTTAGCATTCACAGATAATAAGGTTGTTATAGCAGAAACAATCGAAGACTTACAAAGAATGTTGAACAAACTGAATACAAGCATGAAGAGAATGGGCCTCAAGGTTAACGTAAATGAAACAAAAATTATGGTGTTTGAAGGAAAGAGTGAGAAAACAATATGCAACAATATCCTAAACGATGAGAGAATAGAACAAGTTGATAAATACGTATATCTTGGTTGCCTATTCACTAATGACGGAAAGATGGATGGAGAGATAGATAGGCGTATAAACGAGGGTAAGAAGGTTATCGGTAGAGTATGATCCATTGTCAGAAGTAAAAAATATATCAGGTAATTCTAAAAAGGCGATATATAATTCTATACTTACATACCAAGAAAAGGATAAGAGTAAAATGACCGTGGTTGACATGCAATAGTTGCGCATGGTGTGCGGTGAAACGCTAATTGACAACGTCAGTAATGTGAGAATCCTCCAAGAATGTGGCATATATAAGACACTATTTGACAAGAGTGAATGAAATTTGTTCAGACGGTTGGGGAATGTTGAGAGGATGAAAGATGAACGACTGAGGAAACAAGTATACTCAGGTAAGGTAGTATATTGCATGGCAGCGTACCCAGAAGGAGACCGTGAAAGAGTGGTTGGAATGTGTAGATGAAACCCTAATTCGAAAAATATAAAAAGCCATAGAAACAGAACAGCCTGCATGAGGAAATGCATGGATGTAAAGGAAGCTAAAGAGGTATGCCAGGACAGAAAAGTGTGGCGATAAATAGTTTATATGAAATGCATGATGAAGAGTGTCAGTGGAATGAATTACTCCTGAAACAAAAGACCTTAAATACTAATGGGCCCGAGTGGAGATCTTCACATGACGACTTTGTGAAGCTCTTCGCCTGGGGTGATCGCTAGAGAGATTGAGCATCGACCTGGGTCGCAGCAGTGTTCGGAATAAACGTGTTATTTGAATGACAACACGGGAATTCTAAATCAATACAAAAATCGATACCCCCCCCCCTCCATTACCGCCTCTTACAATTCCCTTCCTCACCGAGTGAGTCACACTAACCCTTAAAAGAATATGGCCTAATCGTATAATAATAATATATAGTGGACAAGACAATGATATTTTTTATTTGTTTTATAAATTTTTCTATGCAAAACAAATGAAAAATATCAATGTTTTGTCCACTATATATAGACTATGTATGTACATCTTTCCCCCCTGAGAAATTCGGCTGTGCGCGGTCAAATAGCAGTAAGCGCCAAACAGTACATTTTTCATAATAAAGGTAAACGCGTTTATGATTTGCCGTACAAAACTATTGCATATTTAAAATTTAACTGTTAACATATTGTCATCATGTTTAGTAAAGTTCTCTTTTATGCTAGTATAAATAAAAAATTAGTCAAATTTACATTTAAAAAATACTCTTTTAAGCGCCTTTTCTAAATTTTTAACACACGTTAGAAATTTTAAATGGTTCTTAGATTGTTTTTCAGCATCCATGCGAAGCAGGTTTTACCTAAAGAATGAGCTTTCAAAATCACATTATGTATAATGTTTTAAATAATTATATAATTATTGAATTAACTTCTTACTTACATTTACACGCTGATACTCAATTAACCATAACTTCTAAAAGGGTTATCCAAATTTACTTTTTTATGGAGGTTTTGGAAACGTTTTTTCATCAGCTTCACGCTGAATGCAATGATTTTAGATTTAAAAAGTTATTTAAGCTTCATTTTTTAATTTTAAACATATTTTTGAGTTTTTCTCCAAGTGCGGCCATATATTTTTTTCCAAAATTATGTTTAAAAGAAAGCTTGACTTTCTCCCTTCAAAATTAGCCATTGTCGAAAATGGGGCGAACGAAATTGGTGGAGATATATAACACTTCTTGCGCGCGGCTTCTGCGTCGCAGTGCAGCTAGTCGCGACGATCACGTCTATTGCGGCCTTATTTAATTTTACTTTTTATCATTTGTTCGTAAAACTGTTATTTTTGGCTTGAACGAAATTTAAAATGAACTGAAATTTATAATTCGCGGTGATTTTTTAGTGTGAGTCCCTTTGCCGCTCACATCGAAAATTGAGTCATATAATTTGCTTATTACACTGTAGGTGCACTTTTCGTTCTTCTTTGTCTCAGAGTGTTTTTTTTTTGGAAAAACATCACATACTATTGATGATGAATATTTTCTAAACATAAGAGTTAATTCAGCAGAAGGAACGAAAGAGTGATATTTTTGTGTTCCAGGCACTGTTTGCTGATGCGAAACTCCTCTTAAGTTTTTGAGTAGTGATAGCGTGATTTTGTTTGGGACCGAAGAATAATAAAGTTTCAACTAAATTTTTTTTAACCCACTGATACAAGTTTTACCTTTCCTTAAATTAGGATAAGTTAAAATTACATTCTCAGCTACTAATTTCTTAGCCTTTCCAGTTTGGCGTTCGGAAGCGCCAAATTCTTCAGCCAATCTTCTGCGGTCCCAAGATTTCGGAGCAAGAGTTAAAAGTAACACTTTTTCCACTCCTAACCATCTATCCTTCTCTCACTCGCCGTCACTCGCACGCGCTCTCTCTTTCTCTCTCTCTTTCTGCCACCCCCTGCAATCCTTCCGACACATCCATCCGGCACCCCGCCCCCTCCCCCCTCGAACTACCGCAACCCCGGGAAAACCCTGGAAAATCCAGCCCGCACCTAACCTCACTCACAGTGTAGGCACATAAAATGCACGCACGCGTATATGCGTACTTAATTGGCACTGGCCTGGCCGCTGGTGCGCAAAAATTCATATTAAAGGCTAATCGAAATCACTGTAGTATTAAAAATAGTAGACCTAATCGCTCGTTTTCAACTCCCAATCGCCCCAGTGTTGTATGAATTGTATATGGCATTTTTTTCAATTCTCCTTCCATTTCTGATTTTTCCCTGACTAATTTTTCATTTTCCCTGACCACTAATAAAGTACAATGCCCAACCATCGCCAACCCTGTGATCACTGAATAACTGAAATAATAACATTATTTGTTTAAGAATATAGAACAGATCATTCTTATTGATTTTTAAATATACTTTGCACAATAAAAATAAACTTTAAAGTTTGAACAAATTTTTAACGATAGTCATTCAGCTTGAAGGATTCTGAATCTGGGTTCAAAATGGAATTTCGAAAAAAGTCACATTAAATTTTGAAAGATAATGAAAAAAGCAGTATCAGACATTGAGTGACAGAAATAATAACATTATTTGTATAGGTATATAGAGCACATAATTCTTATTGCTTTTCTAATATTTTTTGCATATTAAAAATAAACTTTAAAGTTAAAACCATTTTTTAACAAGTCATTCAGCTTGAAGGATTCTGAATCTGGGTTTGAAATACTTCTTTCTGAACTGTCCAACTTGTCAACTTGGATTATTTTGAAATGAGAGGAGATTATAATTTACACTAATTTTGGACTTTTTCTCCCTCTTTTTTCATTTTGTTATTCTTGTCTCTAATGAACCAAAAAGTGAGGTTTTTGGGAAGTTTATTTTTAAATTGTGAATCAATTTGTTGCTTATTCTGAAAAAATTATTCATGATAAAATGGATTTCTTTTCAATCTTAATTTATAGGAACGTTCATTTTGAACATTTAAAACTGTAGAACTATATAATTTAGGTATGCAATTTTTCATTTTTTAGTAATTCAGACTTCACAGTCCAAAAAGCTCTCAAAACAGGGGAATAAATTCTTTTAAATAAAATTAATATAGATACAATATTGAATTCGATGTGAAACGCTTTAAATTCCCAAGATTTAGAGTCGAAACCGAATGATTAATTTTCAATCAAATAGTTCATTTAGAAAAAAATATATAATTTTCAACCAAACGGTTGGAATTACAACCAAATAGTTAAGAGCTTTCAAACAAAAGAAACGAATTTTTAACAAAGTAATTGAAGTTTTTTCAAACAAAAAAGATTAAACTTCAACCAAATAATAGAATTTTCAATCCAAAGAGACGATTTTTTCAAAGGCAGTTTAATTATCAACTTGAATTTTCAACAAAAAATATCATTTTTAGCAAAGAAAGATGAGTTTTCAACCAAATAGTTAAATTAAAAAATATATATATAATTTTCAAGCAAAAAGACGAATTTTTTAGAATATAGTTGAACTTTCAACAACAAAAAAACATTTTTAACCAAGAAAGATGAATTTCCAACCAAGAAAAATTACTTTTCCACCAGAAAAATGCATTTTCAGTCCATAAGGACGAATTTTCTATCAAGAAAAAAGAATGTACAACAAAGCAGGTTAATTTTTAACAACAAAAAAATTATTTTTTGACAAAATAATTGTATTTTGAACGAAATGGTCAAATTTTCGAATAAAGGAGATTAAGCTTCAACCAGAAACAGCTGTATTTTTAACCAAGTAGTTGAATTTTTAAGGCAAAAAGGCGAATTTTTAAAAAGACAATAAAATTTTCAGCTTGAAAAGTTGAAGTTCAATAAATAGGTGGTTTTCAACCAAAGAAGATGAATTTTCCACCAAAAAAGATTACTTTTCTACCATAAAAGAGGAATTTTTAATCCAAAAGAATGAATTTTCTATTCAAAAAGACGAATGTTCAACAAAGCAATTAAATTTTCAATAAAAAAAGATTACTTTTTAACAAAATAGTTGAATTTTCCACATAATATTTAAATTTTCAACCAAGTAGTCGAATTGTTAACCAAAAGTAATCAACTTTTAACAAAAAATAGTTGGATTTTCTTATTAGGTTCTATTAATTCTATTAATAGATAAAAGAGCAGCAATTTTAAACAATTAAATCTTTGAATACGGATTCACAAAATTAGAAATTTTTCAATTACGAACGCTATTCATTAAAAATTTTGTTTTAATGAGTAATTACTCCTTTTTTAATGTTCTTCATTAAAACGTTACAATTTTTTCTAGTTTGAATTTCAGTTTCTGAAGTTTTATTGTGATTAAAATTGAAACTAAGTAAGTATTAAGGGTGTGCAAAAAGCTCGAAACTTCGAGTCGAGTCGACTTTTTTCAAGTCGAGTCGAGCTCGAGCATGCTCGAAATTTCGAGTTCTCGAAATTTTAGAGCTACTCGAAAGTTTTAAGCTACTCGAAAGTGTCGGGTTCTCGAAAATTTCGAGTTCTCAAAGACATTCGAGTTCTCAAAGACATTCGAGTTCTCAAAGACATTCGAATACTCGAAAGTTTCGAGCTGCTCGAAAGTTTCGGGTTCTCGAAGCTTTTGAAATTAGCAAAAATTTCTTCAAACCCGGTACTAGGAGGTTTTTTGAATTGATAACAGTGATTTTAGAATCAAAAGTAAGAATTCGCGATTGTTTATCCAAAACGGCGACTAAATTTTTGAGAATTTCTAAGTTCTGAGTTTATTGCATTTTTACAGAATTTGGTCATCGTTTTGGATAAAAAGTCTTGAATTTTTTATGATGCAGAAAAGTATCGGACTTAGAGAGTCTCCTTGGAAGACCCCCCTCTTATATGTGATATAGCTGGTAGTCACTTATCTTTTGTCACACGTTATGAAAAATCTGGTCCGCCGCAGAAGCATAAGCTCTTTGATGCGTCTCACTATATTTGGATGCACCTCCAGGCACTCAAGGAGCTTAATAAGTAACTCATGGTTCACGTTATCGAATGCCTTACGATAATCAACCCAAGCCATGGACAGATTGCGTCGATACCTGATCGAGTCTTGGGTAATACGCCTGTCTATTAACTGGTTCTCCCTACAACCTTCCAGCCCTCTCTTGCATCCACTTTGTTCAACTATTGCACTCCATACCGGCTCGATATAGGTTAATATCATGCTATCGAGGATGCCAGTAAATTTTCTTGTAGATGGTGTTTAAACAAGATCTAGGCATGTAGTTCTTTGGACTTGACAAATCTCCGGTCTTAGGGATCATTACCGTGCGTCCTTCCACTAGCAACTGCGGGATGGGTTTTTCTCCATTTAGGAAAATAGTAAATATACGAGCTAGATGCTGGTGCGTAGAAGTGAACTTCTTCAAACAAAAGTTGTTGATTTTATCTGGCCTTGACGCTGAAAAGTTCTTAGTTCTAGCTATAACTTTCTTTACTTCAGCAGTAATTAGTGGACACTCTTCCTCTGGAGCCTGCAACCTTTGCCTTTGGCAAAAGTTACATAAGAGTGATATATCTGAAGCATCTTCATTTATCCGATAAGTATCTCCATTCACTTTCTCCCAGATGACTTGAATCCCTTCTCGTCTGGGCGGATTTTCAACGGCACGTGAAGTTTCACTGAGCAGACGGGAAGGGTGAGTTGAGAAGGTGAATTTTCCTGAATCTATTTTACTCGCCGTTTAAGGTGCTGTTTCGCTGTTGAAAGCGATCTTAGTTTTTGCGTCCAGTGCTGCTTGATGGTTAACAGTTTACACTTCTTCAGGGTGTGATTTGCTTTCTTTAAGTTTCGAGCAAGTGCCCTAACTTTTGGGCTGAACTTTTTATTTGATGTTATGGAGCTAATCACGCACTGAATATTTGATGCATGTAATATGGCCGTTTCAATTTTAAACTGAAGCTGTGTAATACGCTCGAAGGTCATACTCAGGCGTACTGAAGTTTCGTTACTTCTATTGACGCTAAGCAGGAAGACAGACTTCTCGTAAACTACAGAGTTCAGATTCCAAAGATTCACATCTTCGGGGAGCAAATTGAAGAGAGCATTATTAGCTTCATGTAATTTGTCCATCCTGAGATCCGTGCGATTTCACTGGTTTATTTTAAGAGAGTATTCATAGAGGAAAATTGATTGCGCAATTTTTTCCCAAGCAAAAATGTCGTAGCTTTCCCCGTTCTCAAAACAAAGCCGAACAACCCGTTTCTTAAAAAACTAAGTTGCTTTATGAAGTTTGTAGAAATTTATTGGAATTAGTAACATTTTCGAAATTTATGGTAATATATAGAAATTTGTGGAAATAAATGGGAATATGTACGCAATTACGGAAACTTATGGAAATGTGTATTCATTCACCGGTAACTTTCAATAACAGTTCTGCTGGATGCATGCGCAGTAGCTCAAGCTATGATTTCTGAAATGTATAGAAATTTATATGTAGCATTTGTGTTAAATTTCAGATTTTTATGGTAATTTACCCGTAAATTTTTATAACCTCTAGCATGTTCTACTGGACATATGAAATGTGCTCAAAAATTTTGCGTTTCTATGGCTTCTTGAAGTTTGTGGGCCCTCCAGCGATGCAACTTTCTGTAGGGTTATTTTTAGAAATACAGTGCATGTCCAAAATTTGTTAGGGACGCTTATTCTGCAAACATTTAAAAGTCACTCGAAATTATCTTTAGGAAAATACTGCAACCATGATGGCGTATCTTTGAAGCCAGAACACCCAGCTGAAGCTCGGCTAGTAGTCACACTGTGGGCCAGAATCCAATAAAAGCTGGAAAAGCTCGTTTTTTTGTCGCATTTATAAATTTAAACAATCAGAATGACGGATCCAATATAGCGAATATTTGTTTTAAAAAATGTCAACACTGAGTACTACAAAGATATTAGATTAGAATACTAAAAGCTTAAAAATGTAGTTTCCGCAGGGTCGACCGTCTTTCCACAAAGCCCAAAAGACGTAAGGTACGGATTCATGAAGTTACATGAAATAAGAGAGGGCAAGATGAACATTTCATGACATTTCTTCTTAAGTCTATTTCGGTTGACTGTTTCCGCACTACAAATTTTGATACAAAATTAGTTTTCAATTTTTTTTTTTCTAGTTGAGAAATAAATGCATTGTCTGTTTCAAGTTGTTGCAATGTAGATATGAGCGAAAATCCCATACTTTCAATCATGTCAATGAACAATAGGATTTCAAAGTAACATAATACTCTAAAAATACATAATGCAAAGTATCTAGATTGTCGAAATTCATTTACCTGATCTGAATTGGGTACCTTGGTTAATGTTAACTGACTTTGGGATTGCATTTGAGCTATCTTTAGTTTGGACCAATAGCAATTTTTTGGTATTCGTTAAAAATTTATTGAATAGGAATCCCTGTATTATATTTTACAGATACAGATACACCACGACCAAGCACTTTCCAACCTGTGACGCCGATGTATACGCCACTATGTAAGTATATAATAATTTGAGACGTTTTACTAATGGTAGTCTTTTCTCATAATCTTATAATATAAAAATAAGTTAAACATATAAAAACAACTATCGAATTTTATATTAAGAATATTGAAGGACGGGCGACGAATAAAATAGGTACGCCCGTGACTCAAAGAAGAATTTGCAATCTATAAAATCAAATGGAGCGTAACGATGCCCCTGCAAATTATACAATCGATGAATTATGTGCGCAAACGCAGAAATAAGTGGAAAGACGGAACATTTTAGCCCTGCCTTCCTGCAGCCACATCAGGGTGCCAATTTAAAATGCAACATTTTTTCTTAAGTACTTAGCCAATAAATTTGCACAGTTTGACAAAAAAATGCCACGTATTTTTTCTATATAAAATTTTCTTTAGCTCCCGAAAGACGTTTAAAGTGCTAGGTTCGCTAAATATTTTTTTACATGTAAAAGAAAAAACACGTGGTAATTTTTTTGTTTTAAGAAAAAATACTGTAGGGTCAGACAATATTTTTTGTTCATAACACATTCGCCTAAAACCCTTCTTTCAAACAGTACATCACTTAAATGTCAAGAAAATGACATTTCCCACTTCTTTAGCTGAACTGCGTGTTCTGGAGAAAAATAAACAACATTTTTGCTGATAACATTTTAATCTAAAACCCCTTTTTCGGCCACTAGACCACTTAAATGCCAATAAAATGAAATTTTCCACTTTTCCAGCTGAACTGCGTGTTCTAGAGAAAAAATGAATATGAAAAAAAAACATTTTACTTTCTCACAAATAGCATTTTGTGCTTACAACACTTTCCCATAAAACCCATTTTTTGGCCAATAGACCACTTAAGTGTCAGTAAAATGACATTTCCCACTTTTCTAGCTAAGCTGCGTGTTCCAGAGAAAAAGTGAACGTGAAAGAAACATTTTACTTTTTATAAACGACATGTTTTGTTTATAACACTGTGGCCTAAAACCCTTCTTTCGATGTAATGTTTCAGATAAAATTTGTTTATTTTCTTCACATCTTTCTTTTAAGTTCAGCTAAATAAGTGAAAAATGTAATTTTCATAACATTTAAGTGATGTACTGTTCAAAAGGAGGGTTTTAGGCAAAAGTTTTATGAACAAAAAATGTCCTTTATAAAAAGGTAAGATCTTTTTTCACGATTGTTTTTTCTCTGGAGCACGCAGTTAGCTAGCAAAGTGGAAAATGTCATTTGATTGACATTTAAGTGGTCTAGTGGCCAAAAAAGCGGGTTTAGATGAAAGTGTTATAAGCAAAAAATGTTATTTATGAAAAATTAATATGTTTTTTTCACATTCATTTTTTTTAGAACACGCAGTTTAGCTAAAAAAGTGGGAAACCTCATTTTATTGACATGTAAGTGGTCTACTAGCCAAAAAGAGGGTTTTAGACAAAAGTATTATAAAAAAAAATATTGCTTAGAAGAAAGTAAAATGTATTTGTCGCATTTATTTTTTCATTTGAAACCTCAGTTTTGCTAAAAAAAAAGTGAAAAATGCCATTTTCCTGATATTTAAGTGACGTACTGTTCGAAAGAAGGGGTTGAGACAAAAAATCTGTTATTAACAAATGTTGCTTGCAAGAAAATGAAATATCTTTATTATATTTTTTTTTCTTGAGCCCATAGTTCAAGAGAGGAAATGAAAAAAGAAATTTTTCATCTTCAATCGCCTTGAGCGGGATCTAAGATACTTTTTTTCGGAAAATAAAGAATGCGGGAAATTTTTTCTCATTTGAGGAAAAATCTCAGGGGGTAAGACCCAATGCATTTACGAAACTAAGATTACTCAAGTGTCATATCTGAACCAATTTAGTAGATTTTCAAAGTCTTACCCTATAGTATTTTTTCTTAAAACAAAAAAATTACCACGTGATTTTTCTTTTAAGGCTAAAAAAATATTTAGCGAACCTAGAACGTTCAACGTCTTGCGGGAGCTCAAGATAATTTTATATAAAAAAAAAGAAAAAGTACGTGGCCTTTTTTTTGTCAAACTGTACAAATTTATTGGCTAAGACCTTAAGAAAAAAAATATTGCATTTTAAATTGGCACACTATTGTAGGCAGAGTCTAAAAAATATTCAAAAAAGGTCAAATTCCAAATTTTGAAACCAGGAAACAATTTTTTTTTGTGATAACAAAATGACATATCAGGAATTTTCACACACGAAATCTTAAACCTTCCTTAAAAAATGTGAAGTTAACACAATACAAAAAACTTAAAACCTGCTTCTCGAAAAAAATGGGTTCTTCAGTCCACTATACTAGACAGTGCCTTAAAAGATTTTATAATTTTTTTATTAAAGCAACAAATTGTAGTTTTAAGCAGATTTTTCTTGTAATTGTCTACGATTTTGGAAGATTTTTAGAAAAACAAGAAAAAAATGTACCATACATTACAATTTTTTGCTATCATTTGCACACTTCTACAGATATGTTCAACATTTTATGTAATTTTACTACATTTTTATGTCAAAATGTACTTCTACCAGGAAAGTTCTTAAAATAAACGATTTTTTAAAATCAAATGCTTTCAGGTGGGAACTTTCTAACTTCAATGCTTCCATTTGAATTTTTCTTTCATTTCGATGATGTTCTGTGGTGGAAATGTATTTTTATAATAAAATACGATAAAACAAATTACAATAAAGTACATGATATGAAAATTGTATTTTTGTTGTACAAATTTGTAATTTCTTGTAAAATTTTGTATAAATGTCTTAATTCTAGACAAAATTGTAGATATAATTCAAGTGCTTTTAATTTTTTTTTACATTCTCATCTCAATGAGAAGGTATTTTTTTTATGTGAAAAATGACTTACGCGAATTCAATCAAATGTCGACGTTTTGAGGCCCCCTGAGTCAGAAAAAATGGTTTTTTCAAAGGTATCTGTCTGTCTGTCTGTCCATCTGTCCGTCTGTCTGTCTGTCTGTAGTCTGTAGTATCGTGTAGGCACTATAACTTTCGAAAGATTGATCAAATTCGATTGTGCTTTGGCACACTTTTTGAAGGCCTAAAAGGAAAGAACGAGTTCGTCAACCAGCTATTTTGGATAAAAATTCAAAAACTGAGCACATTTTGAAAATGTTTGAGACCACTTTTTTTCAAAATTTGAAAATTCTATGTACGGTTATTAGTAGTACTCCAAGAGACAAACAATTTATATTCTGATACGGAGAAATTTGGGACTTTTATTGTGAAGGTACTAAATTGATGGACCTATCAGATATGTAATTCTCTCAATAGAAATATGTATCATACAAATGTATCAATATGTGAAAATCGTGCAGAAAAAAGCGCGCGCCTTGGCGCTCGTGAAATATTGCATCCAATTATAAACAATATTATATTTAGTTCGTTTACTTATCTATGGTGTTAGTGAACCACTTGATCATCCGGGCTGAAAACATCAAAATAACTATTGATTCAATTATTGATTGTTAAAAATAATTGAGTTCCCCAATATTACTTTTGCAGTTTTCTCGTAATTTGTTGAGATAATTATAATAATTATGTGTAGCTGGTTTGTTTGTCTCTTAGTTCAATAAAGCAGTATTACAATTCTTTTCACGATCGTTAGTTGTCGAATCCATCCACCAACAATTCAACAACAGTACTGATTCTCCCAACTAGGGGTAGGGATATGGATTGATATTGTTTGCTGATATACCAATCCATGGTGAAACTTTTCCAAATTTATCAAATAGATAGCTGAACTTAAGATGAGCATTTTACGTGAATAAAGTTTTACTACTATTTAACAAATTGAATCGTTGATTAACATTTCACAGTCGCGTTGAGAGTCCAAAGTATCCGAATTGTGGAAAGGCTGAGAAATGGCAAAGTCTTTAGGCGGGGAAGGAGGCTGGTACGCGCCACTGTTTTATCATCTATGGCTTAGGTGTAGTGTGATCTTTGATTTGCGGCTCTATTGTATTTGCAATAGGTGGGTGGGATATGCTGCAGAAAAAATTTCGAGTTTGGTAGTTGAAGCAGCACACAGGAAAGTATACGCATGTTATGTACATGTTTCAGGAATTCCGGTGGAGAATCAAACCCGAGTCATCCCCCCTTCCCCGGATACGGCCTTGGGGACACGAAAATAAAAATGATTTTCAATTGAGCCTCCGGATAATATAATCACACGTACAATATTTCGCCTGAGAGTTGGGAGGTCCTTGTCACGTGAGTTTGAGCCACGCTTGGATGTCCCCCAATCTCAGGCACATTTCAGCTCCTAACATAATAAGGATTTGTAAAAAATGATAGCTTAAACTGAAATTTTCTTAAAGATTTCCCGGTTAGCACAAAAGTTTTTCTGAAAATTCCTAGAATATTTCATTGGCAGGTTCGGAGAATCCCGCAAAATGTTCCAGGAAGGTTTTCGGAGGTTGATAAATGTCTCTGTATCAAGGAAGATTCCCAAGAAATGTTTCGGGAATATTTGTGAAAAAATTTCGCATTATATAAATTTAATTAATTTAATTAATAAAATTTCTCACGAATATTCGCCGAACGTTCCTTCGAAACATTTATCGATACGCAGATATTTAGCTACTTCCGGGAACCTTCACACATTGAAAGAAATTTCAGTTTCTTCCCAAACGTATAGATTGGATTAAAATCTTTCGAACGTATTTCAGCGAAAATTTGAACTCATAATGTAATAAGAATTTGTAAAATAATTCAATATAATAGCTCCGCCCTGAAATTGTGTCCAACAAATGTTACAAAAATGATAACATATGCGAGAAAAAATGTCAGCAAAATTCAATGCATCGGTACACCCAAAGATTTAATTCAAGCTTTTTACACGTAATTTGGCAACAAATTAACGAAAGATGCACTATGATAATAACATATGTTTGACCTGCTTGAAAGTGAAATGCAAATTTTTGAATATAATCGATATCTGGATATAAGATATTTCACTGTGACTAATTTGGTTATATATAATATTCCACTTACGAACAGAGTCAAGCGATACCATAAATATGAAAATCGGAGTTAAAATTAACGTCTTCATTTTTCCAAAGTGCCAGTACTGCCTTTCACAAAGAACTTCCAGAGCCGCAACTAACAAGATTTTGCATACGTGTCGTAATTCTTTATACACAAGCCATTATCACATTATTGATAAAAATGATTATCTACATTCAGGTGGGGAAATGAAGCGAAAGAAATAAACTGCTTTCTCGAACGTATTTCTATTGCTTTGAAATTGAAAATGTGTATTTACTATCCTTGGGAAAGTCAAGAGAAGACGAGATATGAGTCTTGACAATCGTAAACGAGCGACAACAAAAGAGAATTGAAGAATCTACAAAAAAAAAAGGATGTAATAAGTATTACATCCCGTGTGGAAATTTTTTCATAGCACTAGCTGGGCCTAAATTAAGAAAAACTTGGCCCCAAATTGGAGATTTAGACAGGACCCAACCACAAATGAAACACCTAACCCGCCCAGAGCCTAACTTACCGACCAACTTGGCCTCAACTTGCCTTTATTTATTTTTCTAGTCTCAGCCAAATTATAATTAAAGATTGTTCATTCAAAAGAAAAATTTCAAGTAGCTGAATATTTTCAGATAAATCTTATTCCTGAACCGGCTTTTTCGTCGTCAGCCTCATCTGTCGGTTGCCATCCCAATCTTTGGAATTAGTGAAGACCTATGCTAACATGTGAAACGTAATTGAGGTTATATTTTCAAAACTTTAAAAACAGGTAAAATACATAGAGGAACTTAATTTTTCTCCAAGAAGATTTATTTTGCACTTCAAATTGTCAAGAAAATTCACATTGTACGAAATTCGCTTGTTTTATGTTAGCGAAGTTGCCGCATTACCAAACAATGAATCGAAGAGACTGACAATTTCATTTCTGATCTTTCAAGGATCAGTTAACTAATCAGATACTTTTCGGTAAACAATATTTCAGAGAGTGTAATTCTGTAAAATAATGTATAGTTTATTAAATAAACTAGGAGTTATTAAACCAATTTCAATTAGAATTTCGAACGCGACCAGTGCTTTTCACTTTCGGCATTTTTGATCATTTGAATCACACTTTAATAATTAATACAGACGAAATCACAAAAACACTCTTTATAAGCTTGGTTGAAAACAATTTTTTTAACAGAAAATTGAAACTGATAAATTGAGTTTTTATGTTGAAAACTGATATTTTTGGTTAAAAAATCAAATATTTCGTTGAAAATTCATGTATTTTGTTTAAAAATCGTCTTTTTTGTAGACAAATAATCTTTTTGCATGAGAATTAACTTTCTTGTTTGGAAATTTATCCTTTTGGTTGAAAATTAGAGTATTTCAGAGAAAATTGTATCATTTTAGTTGAAAATATAACTACTTGCTTGAAAGATAAACTCTTTTGTTAAAAATTCATCTATTTCACATCAAACTTATCTACTCTAGTTGAAGATTCATCTATTCTGGTAGAAGACTTATCATTTTATTTGAAAATTTATCACTTTGGCTAAAATTTCTTTGTCTTTTTTTTATAGAAAATTTGTTGTTGAAAATTAATTTTTTCAATTGAAAATTAAACTGGTTGGAATTTTGTCTCTTTTAGTTGAAAATTCATCTCTTTTCTTGAAAAAACGTATTTTTTGGTAGGAAATTATTCTTTGTATTTAAAAATTAACCTAATTGTTTGGAACTTTATTTTTTTGGTTGAAAATTTAAGTATTCCAGTTAAGTATTGATCATTTTAGTTGAAATTTCTCTGTTAGGTTGAAGATAAAAACTACCTGGTTGAAAGTTATTCTTTCGTTAAAAATGCATCCTTTTTGGACCAGAATTCATCTATTTTAGTTGAAGATTCATCATTTCAGTTTAAAATTTGTTGTTTTTTTCTGGAAAATTAATTTATTAACTAAAAATTTAACTATTCAATTTTTGGTTGAAAACTGATATTTTTTAGTTCAAAATTCAACTATTTGGTTAAGAATTCCTGTATTTTGTTGAAAAATCGTATTTTTTGGTAGAAATTTAATCTTTTTGGTTCCAAATTCAACTATTTGGTTAAAAATTCACCTATCTTGTTTAAAATGGAATATTTTCACCATGAACTTTAGGAATTTGAAACGGTTCAAATTGAATTTAATACAGGACCCACATTAATTTGACCTAATTATGCACTGAGTTTTAAGTATAAGAAGATAAAATGGAAATTTCTTTGAATTGATATTTAAATTCAAAGATTGATGTATTTAAATAAAATTCTCTTTATTGTGATATAAGTTTTTTAATTTGCTTGAAACTACCGTTTACAATAGTAACCAGAAATACATTTACCAATTAACTTAGTAGTAGCATTACCAATTCCTTTAGTAGCTATAGTTACTAATTCATTTAGTCAGTTATTCTTACTCATTGAAATAGTAGATTTTTACTAATTACTCGTAAAGGAATCGGCTCTATATGAATTAGTAGAAAACTCTTACCAAATATTAGTTTTTTACTAATTCAGATTTAGAGACCAGACAGTCGCCTAGCACAAGCGCACTCTTACCCCTCTAGTTTCCATGGGAAGAGAAAAAATTGGATCTTTTATTGCTAAAAAATGGCGTTTCTTACACAAATACAAATCTCTTCAAACAGATCAAGTATGACTGCTTCCAGCAAAACGTGACGTGATTGTTAACAAGGAACTATTGTCGGTAAAAGCATTTTGCACTGAAAAGAAACTTCGAAAAAATCATTTTATAATCTCTAAAGTATTTATAAATTTGTAAATATGTTTAAAAGTGGTGGCACATCCAGGCGCGGACAGAGTCCACGACTCGTCCTCACACCTGCTTCAGAACGAGATCGTATACAAGGCCAATGAAGTGATTGATACTGGACTGGTTGATTGAAAACGGGAAATGTTGGAACTTTTAGTACCAAAAAATGGCTATTTTCACACAAATTTAAACCTCAAATTATAACGCATATCCCTTCCAAATGTGTGTGAATCGAAAAAAAAAACATTGAAAAAAAAGATATTCAGAAGTTCCGCTAACCCCATGGAATTTAAGACGTATTTCCCATAACAAAGGACGTTTTTGGAAATTTCATTCAGAATCGTCAATATTGAGTAAATCGAGAAATACAAATCAAAGATTCTAATTTAATATCACCCCCAAAAATACCCCATAAGTGAACAATTGGGCTTTGTGAGTTTTTGGTGCTAATTATGATTATTTTGCTGTGTTTAAATACAAATTTCTTTCAATAAATAGTGTATAACATTCTATTAATGACTAGATGTTTAACTAAAATTTTTAAACAATTTATTATTGCTTATAGACATTTTAGAAAGACAGTTAGAAAGTCGCGTTTCTTGCCCAATTTTTGAAGTTTTTATCGCCTTTTCAAGTAAAACAAGGCAATAACTAATCGAACATATGAAAAAAATAGTTTAAATAGTTTATTTTTATTCATAACAATATTTCAATAGGACAATGCTAGAAAGTTGCAGTTCTTTCTAGAAATTTACACTTTTTCTCCATTTTGCAATCAGCGTAAGGAAATAATTAATTCAAGTTGAAAAACATGATTTCCCGTGGAGAAATTGTCCGATTTGATCCCGATTCCTGACGTGGCCCCGATCGGGTTAGCCCAATGTGGCCCGACCATGCCTCCTGCTATGGTCCTGATCGACGCCACATCCGGCTACCCTCTGTAAATCAGAGTTGAGGTAAAAATTAGAAATAATTGAATTTAAAATTATTCCCTGTCTTAATTAACGAATATTCAACTAATTTTCAGTTCAGTGACTGACCTAAAGTTAAACTAGCTAAATCTAACTTCTCGTATGCAAAGAATATGAAAAACGACAAAAAACTAAAAAAAGCTTCATTTAATTTGAACAAAACGTCTAAAAATGTATGTTTAGGGACGCATTGAATTAGTTAATAAATTAAAAATTATCAAGTTAGTATTAATTATTGTAGGTTTTTTTCTAATATGTTTAGAGTTTATACTTATTTAGATTTGAATTTGCCACGCTAATCTCGAATGTATTCGATTAGTCTTCCATTGTGAGGAGAGAGCTTCCTCATTTACCGGAAATGCTTCGGATCTACTCTGTAGATATTTTGATTTAGTTACAGATCATAAGTTGAGCCGTTTCTGTATCTTCTGTTAGCAGGGCACAACGATATAGAGACCAACGAGCTACATGCAAACTGACCAATTCCACGGCCACGCCGAGCAAGCAGCCAATCAGCGCCGCGCAATGGACACTCGCCCGAAGGAGACGAGACGACTCGCTCGACGACCGGCAAGCTGGGTCCTCTTTCGTTCGGCAGTCACGAGCCGAGAGACAGTCGCGACTCGCTACCTTCTTTAAAAATTTTTTTATCGCTCAGTACCAAATTAATGTGAAAATTAAGTAGAGTCAGTTAACTTCGTAGTTGAGGTAAGGTCCTCTGCAATATGTCTGCGAAGCTGCGGGTCCTCGCGGATCCTCATGTTGGGATAAGTAAGCTTAGTTTTGAAGTACCGTTTTTGGAGTAATAATCTGAACATGAGGAACCCCTAGAGTATCCAAGCCTACAGTTTTATTCATTCTCATGTTTAATTCTTTTATCGTATGTAGAAAAATCGGTAAGAATAATGACCGTATCTATGTTTGCACTCGCTAGTCATTTGTTTTTTAAAGATTGATACTTGTTAGTATTCTCGCGTTATTTTCGCTTGCTATCGCTTTCTTTCAGGACGCCATGTTGGATTCATGTTTAAATTTTTTATTACTGTTGAGATCAACTTTCCATATAACATGCTCTCGATGAAGCCCTTGGAATGTCGGCCGAACGAATTAGCTTCCTCGTTAATTAACTATTTTATTGTTTTTTTTAAGATGATTTAACGCGTATCACTAAAAATATATGTACGGTTGAATAGGTTGAATAAATGTGAACCCAAATTTTTGATAGAACTCTCTGGCTTGGATTTATTTCCGAGTAAGAGTCGCGTTTGTGCTAAGAGTTTTCTACAAATAAGTTGAACCACCCCCTCTACCAACAACTTTAACCAAAGGGCTGAAGCCAGCCCGAGCAACCACCTGGCCCACGCTCAGTCTATTGAGTTTTTGAGTGTCCGGTTGGCGTATGTGCGCCTTGCGCCCAACTCCCAAATAAAGTATTTGTTTTTGTAATAGGGAATTTTTAGGTAATGGGCGTGAGCTGAGTGACTGTAAGTTTCCCGGAGAAATCTCGGGTTACAACTTCTAACGAAAAAAAAGGAATTATCATCGAAGTAGTTCAACTTTTAACCAAACAGTTAAATTTTGAAAGTAGTTTAACCAAGTTGTTGAATTTTTCAAAGACAAGATTAATTTTTCAGAAAAAAAAATTCTTGACAAAATATATTAATATTTAAACAGAAGGTTGAATTTCCAATTAAAACAATACAAATGTTGAACCAAAAGTTGAGATTTAGACAAAGTAGTTTACCTTTTAACCAAGTTGATGAATTTTTAGCAAAAAAGATCAATTTTAAATTAAAAATATCAAGCTCCAAACAGAAAAATGAATTTTTAAGAAATTAATTCAACAGGAAACTAGGTAGCTTAGTTTAAAAAAAATGAATTCACAACAGACCAGATTCATTTTCTACCACAAACGATTGAATTATCAACAAAATATATAAATTGTCAACCAAATAGTTGAATTTTTAAGTAAAAAAGATCAATTTTCAATCGAAAGTGGAATAGTTATATTTTTTTTACAAAATTAATTTACAACGTGAAAAATGAATTATCAACAAAATAGTTGTATTTTCCACTAAAGAGAAGAATTTTCAACCAAAAAAAGAGTTTGTAATAAAAGAGTCGAATTTAAAATAAAAAAAATACAAAATGGTTGAATTTTGTAATTACAAATATGGATTTTTACCAAAAAAAGTTAATTTTCAACCAAAAAAGACCATTTTTATCAATCTTGAATTTTCAACAAGATAATTACATTTTTAACCAAATAATACAATTTTTAACCAAAAAAGAAGATTTTCCAAGAAGATACATGCATTTTCTATAAATTGTTAAGTTTTCAATAAAAAAAGATACATTTTCAACTAAAGCGATGCATTTTTGACAAAAAGTGATGAATAAAAAAAAATGAAATTTTGACAAATTAGTTCAACTTTCAAATAACTAGTGACATTTTCAACAAAAAAAGCTAAAAAATAAAGTACTAAAAGTTTCATATTTAAAAAATTAATTTTCAATCGAAAAAAGAGGATTTAAAAAAAAGGTCTAATCCTCACTGGCTGATTTCTGAACAATCGGTTGCATTTTCAACAAAAAGAGATGCAATTTCTAACAAAAGACATGAATTTCCAACCAAGAAAAGTTTTGCAGACAAGAAGGAAAAAATGGCATAGGAATACGCATTTACACATAATCTAGGTTTTCATTATGTAACATATATATTTATATTCATTAAAGCCCAACAGCTTTAAAATCCAATTACAGAGTTTTTTAAGATTTAATAAATGTATATTTCATCACTCACATTTACGTCCTTTTTGGATATTTACATATAGAGAAACCAACATTATTAAGTGCACGTAAAAAAACTCCTTCTACATGAGCACGACAGACACTAACCCTTTAACTTAATACCCCAATTACACCAAATACCCCAACTCTCAATAATGACTGAATCGTACTCAATCCTGTGGAGTCCCTAAATTCCATACCGTCTGCAGCCGGATTTTTATTAGAAGCGTTCGCATTCGCTTGAAAATTTGAGTCAGGGAACTGGAAAACTGCAGAAAACCACTTGACTAATATTAAATAAAAAAAGGCACTACTGCGCTACTGCCGTCGGTTCTGCCTCTCTCGTTCCCGCGGTCCCCGTATCATCAAAATGCCAAGGACTAGGATTCCCAGTGTATTTGTTGTATAAGGTGTCCAAGATTGATGACTTTTTCATTTAATAATCGGGCCAGTCGTAGAATTCATTGTCAGGATACAAATGTGATTAATCGTCTCATGATTCACAACTTTATGAAATTCAGAAACGAATGAAATGTGAGTGAACGCCATATGTTCCATAACCTTATGAAATTCATAAAACTGAAACAATGTGATTAATCGTCTTATGATTCACAGTTGTTTGAAATTCATAAACAACTAGTAATGTGATTGATCTTCTTATACTTCGGAGCTGCATGTAGTTCAGAAACAAATGTCAATGAAATGTTAGTGAACGCCTCACGTCTCGAAACTGTATAAAATTCCTAAAAATGTAAGAATGTGAATAATCGTCTTATGTTTCATAACTGCATGCAGGTTAGAATGAAATGAGTGATCGTCTTACATTTTGAAACTTTATGGAATTCATAAACAAGTAACAATGTAATTATAGCATGTGCCAATGTGATTAATCGTCTCATGATTCACAACTGTTAGAAATTCGTAAACAAGTAACAATGTGATTAATCGTCTTTTGTTTCAGAACTACATGACGTTTAGAATCAAACGAGCGATCGTCTTATGTTCTAAGACTTTATGAAAATCATAAACAAGTAATAACGTGATTGATCGTCCTATGTTTCGCAACTACATGAAATTCAGAAACGAATGAAATTTGAGTGATCGCCTTATATACTGGAACTATATACAATTCATAAACATGTAACAATGTGATTAATCGTCTCACGCTTCAGAACTGCATGACGTTTATAAACAAATGAGTAATCATCTTATGTTTTGAAACTTTATAAAAATTCATAAACAAGTAACATTGTGATTTATCGTCCCATGTTTCAAAACGGTGTGAAATTCAGAACCAAAGAATCGGGAGTGATCGCCTTATGTTTGAGAACTGTATACAATTCATAAACAAGTAATAATGTGATTAATCGTCTTATGCTTCGAAACTTTGCGGAATTCATAAACGAGTAATAATGTAATTAATCGTCTTATGTTTTATAACTGCGTTAAGCTTAGAATCAAATGAGTTATCGTCTTAGGTTTTAAAACATTCCGAAATTTATAAACAAGTCACAATGTGATTGATCGGCCTATGTTTCACAACTGTATCTAATTCAGAAACGAATGAAATGTGAGTGATCGCCTTATGTCATAGAACTGTATACAATTCCTATGCAAGTAATAATGTGATTGAATATCACATGTTTTGAAACTTTTCGAAATCCACAAACAAGTAACAATGTGATTGATCGTCTTATGTTTTAGAACTGCATGTAGTTCAGTAAAAAATGAGTGATCGTCTTACGTTTTAAAACTTTATGAAATTCATAAGGAAGTAACAGTGCGATTGATCGTCCAATGTTTTACAGCTGTATGGAATTCAGAAACTAATGCATTTTGAGAGACCACCTTACGTTTTAGAGCTGTATAAAATTCATGGACAGGTAATAATGTGATTAATCGTCTCATGATTCACAACTTTATGAAATTCAGAAACGAATGAAATGTGAGTGAACGCCATATGTTCCATAACCTTATGAAATTCATAAAACTGAAACAATGTGATTAATCGTCTTATAATTCACAGTTGTTTGAAATTCATAAACGAGTAGTAATGTGATTGATCTTCTTATGCTTCAGAATTGCATGTAGATTAGAAACAAATGAGTGATCGCCCTTTGTTTTAAAACTTGATAATATACATAAACAAGTAGTAATCTGATTGATCGTCCTATGTTTCACAACTGTATGCAATTCAGAAATGAATGAAATGTGAGTGAACGCTTTACGTTTCAAAACTGTATAAAATTCCTAAAAATGCAACAATGTGATTAATCGTCTTATGATTCACAACTAATTGAAATTCAGAAACAAGCAACAATGTGATTAATCTTCTTATTTTTCATAACTGCATGCAGGTTTCAATGAAATGAGTCATCCTCTTATATTTTAAAACTTTATGAAATTCATAAACAAGTATCAATGTGATTGATCGTCCTATGGTTTACAACTGTATTAAATTCAGAAACGAATAAAATGTGAGTTATCGTCTCATGTTTTAAAGCTGTATAAAATGCATAAGCATCTACCAATGTGATTAATCGTCTTATGATTCACAACTGTTCGAAATTCGTAAACAAGTAACAATGTGATTAATCGTCTTTTGTTTCAGAACTGCATGAAGTTTAGAAACAAATGAGTGATCGCCTTATGTTCTGAAACTTTATGAAATTCATGAACAAGTTAGAATGTGATTGATCGTCCCATGTTTCACAACTACATGCAATTCAAAAACGAATTAAATTTGAGTAATCGCCTTATATTTTAGAACTGTATACAATTCATAAACATTTAATAATGTGATAAATCGTCTCATGCTTCAGAAGTGCATGAAGTTTATAGACAAATGAGTGTTCGTCTTATGTTTCAAAACTGTGTGAAATTCAGAAACGAATGAAATGTGAGTGACCGCCTTACGTTGAAGAACTGTATGAAATTCATAAACAAGTAATAATGTGATTAATCGTCTTATGTTTCGAAATCTTGCGGAATTCATAATCATGAAACAATGTGATTGATCATCCTCATTTTTAAAACTGTGCGAAATTAAGAAACGAATAAAATGTGAGTGATCGCCTTATGTTTTAGAATTGTATTCAATTCATAAACAAGTAATAATGTGAATAATCGTCTCATGTTTCAGAACGGCATGAAGTTTGGAATCAAATGAGTAATCGTCTTATGTTTTGAAACTTTCCGAAATGCATAACCAAGTAACAATGTGATTGATCGTCCTATGTTTCACAACTGTATGTAATTCAGAAACAAATGAAATGTGAGTGAACGCCTTATGAACATCCAATGCCAGAAGAGTATCAAGTAAAAGTTTCAAAAAATTGAAAAGAAGGGTGCACATTTTTCAAGATATCATAGAAACAGGTAATCCGAAATAAAAATTTTTCAGGTAATTATTCTTCACCATTCCGATAATGTCAGTCTCTGTTGTACCTCAAAATACACACATATTAATAAAATTCAGCAAAATGAAATTTTTTTGAATTATTCCATAACAAAAGAGTTCGGGGACGTCCGTCAGAATGTTCGCTATCATTCCCCAAATTTTTCAGGCAAAATCTTTGTTATTGTAGGAAAAAAGCCGGGGGAACCTAACACTGCTAAAATCGATAATTTTCTACGTATCATATGCCCTTAATAATCAGAAAAAGGAAAAATAGTTCATTTTGAATTTATATATTTTTAATTTGTTCAAAAATATACTGGTAATAATGATTTCAAAAACAAAGCAAGATATGAAAGAAGAAGAAAGCATGTTTGTAAATCTCCTAATAAAGAACAATTAATTTTTATTTCTTGACATTTTAAAGCCTGACTTTTTAAAACGGGATTTCTTTCCTCAAAAAAGCCTGTTTGAGTTATAACTGGCTGTTAATTAAGTATATTAATAAATATTACGAATTTACTGCATCATCAGTTGTGTTAATCAAAGTTTCTAAATAAGTGATTTATTTCATGATAAAAGAGAACATTTTAATTTCATTTGATTTCTCAATATTATATTTATTTTATATTTCAATATTAGGTAATAGTGCTGTTATTAACATTTTGCTACCGCAGTATACAATTTCTAAACTTTTTCACACTGCTAAAGGCATAAGAAAATGAAATAATTGACAAAAACTTACAATATCTTAATTTACGGAATTTGAAAACTGTCCGTACCTGTAAAAAAATAGTTACCGGTACCGATAATAAGATATTTGAGAAAGTTTCAAATGATGTAGATTTTAGAATGATTTATTTAGAACAGAATTTAAAAGATTTTAAGACAATCACAAAATTTTGTAGGAAAACTAAATAATGTCAAAAGATATTTCAAAGGTGTTAAAGTTTTAAAAAGACGTTAAAATAATTTAAAATCTGAGAAGATTCAAACACTTTCAAAAAAAATTTTTCTTTCAGTATTTTGAAAAAAATTTAGAACATTCTTAAGAATTTTTAAGGAATACGAAAATTTTCTTAAGATATCTCTGAAAATTTCTAAAAATGTAAAAAAAATGTCAAAGGTTTTAGGGCATTTTTTAATTTTTAAGAATTTTTCAAATTTTATCAAAAATTCGAGTTTTACAGAGATGAAAAATATTTTTAAATTTCTGTAAATCTTCTTAAAGTCTTAAATATCTTTTAAACTGACTCTAATTTCCTAATATTTTGTAAATACTGTAAAATAAACAAAAATTACATGAAAAATTTCAAGATTTTTTTTCGACGTATGTGAAGTCTTCAATAATCTTTTTGAATTTTCTCCAAAATCTTAGGAAAATTATATTTATATAACTTTCAAAATAAACTGATAAAACGTGATTTCTTGTCATCAAATTACGAAATATACTTTTTTATTTTGTATTAAAAATGATTCTAATTGGGAAAAAAATCATAAGCTTTCAAGAAAGCCTTTTTTAAAGAGTTGCTGTTCTATTTTTATTCCATTTGCTTGGGAAATTACATTCCTCGGAAACTCTCCGTCGGTTCTGTGTAGTAGAGGTGACAAAACTAGATGATTCCTCGCGCGCTTTCAAAACAAATCCACACTTTGACTTCCAATGTTGTCAAGACATGTTAGGAAAAAAATTTTATTTTCTTTATAAAAATTGCCTCAAAATCTTCCAGATTTTTGTTGACAATTTTTTTTCAAAGTTTTTGAAATGTCTTGAAATGTTTGCATTATCTTGAAATCTTTCAAAATCTTTTTAAATATTCTCTTCAAATTAATTTTTAAAAATGAAAAAATCATCGTACATTTTCTTCGGAAACTTGAGAAAATTTTTTTATCCTCTTCAAATCTGTTAAAATTCTTACAAAGCTTTCTTTTTTCGAAATCTTGAAAATCAATATTATATTTAAAATTTTTTTAAATTTCAACAAATAACAAACTGAAAACAGCCACTAAAACTCCTATTCAACAGAATGCGAACAGTCAGCTTTTCGACAAAACCCAGATAGCAATATGCGCGCATAGTGCGACGCACGTGCGTCGCACGCGTACGGATTTTGTCGCACGGCTTGCACGCAAGCGATGACGCAGATGCGTCCTCATATGCGTGACAGGTGCGTCACACGACGTGAAGGTCGCACCTCGTGCGGGCATGGTGCGAGCACACGTTGCGGGTTCTTGCGGACGCTATATATATATATATATATATATATATATGGAAAAGCACAAAATTTAAATGTGAATTGTTAGATAGAAAGCAGGTAATCTCCAGGTGTATAAAAATTAATAGACACTCTGCAAACTACCGACTGAAGGCCGCAAGAAAGGTAACAACAATGAGGTTATGTTTGTAAATATATGCATATTGCATGATAACTATTTTACTTAGTTCGTATAGAAGGTACGTGCGCCACGATTTGTCCAAATCCTGATACACGTCGTTAACGACCAGGTTAACAAGTTGTCTTAACGAGGTGACAAGAACACATCAAACAAAACAAACCTCGAAATTTCCAATGGGAAATGAAGCAAAACGAGACGAGATCGCGGGATGAGAAGTCGCGAAGACACTCGTAGCGCGTCTTTTATAGTTTTTTTATGGTTTTGAAATTTTTTGTATAGTTACCTCTGCTGTAAGAATGTTACTTGATGTAGGATTTAAAAAAAATATTTTTTGTGGTTATACTGAATGTTCAAAAAAAGAACCAGAGATAAGAGAAACATAGTCTAAAAAGTTAGAAGTTATTTTTTTCTTTTTAAAAAGTTACAGAATAACCAAAAAAATTTCTTTGTAATCTTACACCGATCGAGTAAAGGAACTTTTTAAATCGGAATCTGTATTATCATCGGAGATAGTAATTATCGATCCGTTGAGAAATCCAATCACACATACTGTGAATAATGGAATTTTTGGAATTTAGCTAGAATTCTTATTAATTTATCCTGAATTCTTTGAAATTCTTTGGAATGATTTTCAATTTTTTTGAATTCACTTAAATTCCTCTGAATTTACTTAATTTAATGTTCGCCAATTTCGAATATTATGTTTGTAAATTGCAAAGTGCTAAATTTAAAAAATGTGATATTCCGCATTTTAGTCCTTATTAGGTAAAAAGGACTCCCGCTGACTAGGCTCGGCGGCAGCAGTTCAGCTGAATGAGGGGAAGCCGTCAAGTGGGGGAACCTTACGAAGGCAGCTGGGGCGGAATTGTCATCTGCCAGTCTTCCTCATCTTCAATGATCAGTTTCAACAACGTAAATGTTACGTTACATGACCAGTTGACCACTCACTCTTCAGCCTTGACTCTTCAAGTTCATCTTTGATGCTTGTGCAATATTCTGTCAGTATAAGGAAGTACAAATTTAAGTTTGTAACTAAATTGGCGCTTTTGTGTTGCTGAAAAAAAATGGACACTGTAATTCTGGAAAATATATTGAATCCAATAATCCCATATACATCCTGGCGAAGACCGCCTGGTCCGCTGAACGTGTGGAAAGTTTTTAATGGTTACAAAAATGGAGAACCCGCAAAATTTAAAATTCAAGAAATACCATCCGATAGATTTGAGGAAGTCCTAAATCACATGTGCGATTATTATTTGGCAGATGAACCACAATTTGAATGTATGAGTAAGTATATGGAAATTAATTGCACATTAATTTGATACATACCTATACTAGGCTGACTAGGGAGACCAAACATCCTTATTTATCATGAAATTTCTTAATTTTTGTATCACCGTCCTGATTTTCTGATTTGTTGTGCTATGTCTTGATTTGTCATCCCCGAAAGCGAAAATTCGCGATTTTTATTGCGCGGATTTAAATTTTGTTCACAATTTCTGAGAGAGCAGTCGTTATTTTTACTGTCCGATCAAATTTAAAAAACTTGACATGTGTGGAATTTTACTAATATTCAAAAAGAAAGAAAGAAATGGATTTTTTGTTTAAATTAAAAAATGACATTGTTCAATATTTAAAAATATTTGACGTTTTATTTAAAATGACAAATTATAATTCAAATATTCAAAAATAAACAATTTGAAACGCAATTGTAGCAAATAGAAAGCCTTGTCAGCTTTAAATCGTTAAAATTTCAGAGAGCGAATTTTAAATTTTGTACGTTATTTTAATTGTTTGATTTTGTTAAATTTTTAATTTATAAGTGAAATGTTTGAATTTTGATGTATCAATAACAATTGAACAATTATTGGTTTCAAACAAAATAAAAATAATTTAACTTCTGATTTGAAAAATGTTTAGTTTCAAACGAAATTTAAATATTAAAATCGTTCAATTTTCAATTTTTCCAACCTAAAATTGCTCCACGATGATATATTTTTCAAAATTTAGAAAGTTGTTGATTCATTCTTCAATTTGGAGCATTAAAAATGATAACGAGGATTTATATTTTTCAACCAGAAATCTTTCAACTGTTCGATTTATAAAAGTTTAAAATTGAAATATATGTTTTTTAACGGCATTTAAATTAAAATTGTTCATAATGTTAAGCTTTCATTTTATGCGTGTAAATTACCAAGCGTTTGAATACATTTTTTTAAGATTCAATTTTAAAAGTTTAAAATTCAAGAGACCACTTTGAGTGTTTTAATTTGCAGTTCATTTTTGATTAGATTACTTTAATTAATTTTTCCCCCAAATCCCATGTTTATGAATAGCAAACTTATCGAGAAAACAAAGCTGAAATAAGACAGGAAAAACAGCGCAAAGTTTTTTTCTACATTTGACTTTTATGCTGAAATTAGTAATTTTACGCAGAAAATGAAAATTTCGAAATTAAATTTATGACTACAGATTTTACGGATCTACTTACGAATTCCCGGCATTTTTCCGTATTTTACATTGTGCAAAAAGTTCCCGGATTTCCTGGGTGGCTTATTCTTTTTTGAATTTCTTCCTAGAGTTTCTTTTCTCACTGTTTACATTATTTCGGACCTCCCTTGTACTTTACTTCTTTTTATACATTTTCTTTTCTTATACTACTGGAAATGAGATGTGGTTGTATTTTCACTTTTCATATAATGAAACTAAAGCTATTAAATAATTTAAAAAAAATTTGGTTTGACCCTATATCAAAGAAACTATTTAATTCAAACAAAAATTTTTCTGAGAGTACACATCACTATCTTTTTTTTCAGATGTACCCTCTTTAACAAAACATGCTACATCTTACCCTTTAGGTTGAATTGAACTACTGAAAATGGGTTATTGTTGTATTTTAACTTTTCACATAATAAAAAAAAAGTTACTGGAAATGGGATGTCATATTTTCACTTTTCACGTAATGAAAAGAAAGCTAGAAAATGGATGACGGTGTGTTCCTACTCAGTTCTATCCTTTTTCAGATATATGCTCTTTGACGAAATACGATACACTCTAGAATGCCTCTTTTCTTTTACTCTTAGGGTTGAAAGGGACTACTTGAAATGGGGTAAAGGTGTTTGTCACTTTTGACAAAACTTTTTCAAATATCGCCATTTCAACAAACACACTAAACTTGCATATCCCCTTTTTTGCCTCTCCAGGTGGATAGGAAGGACATAATGAAGAGAAAGGCTACACTGGAAAAGGGGTAAGGGTGTGTTCCTAGAGAGCCCTATCTTTTTTCTCCATTTTATGAACACGCTAGCCCTGGCTCCTAACCTAGAATGTCTCTTTCTGCTTTTTTATTTATATAAAGTAATTTTTTCAAGTTGAAAATTAATTTTTCGGGTATTTTTACTGCCGGGTTTGTAAACACATATATTGGAATTTTACTATACAAGTCCAGTAGCCAGTAACGACGTAGCCAAAACTTTTGCTAATATATAGTATATGTATGTAAAGTCTGTTGCTCTATTTTATAGCATCTCCAAATACAGTTTTAAAATTTTTTAATTTTTGTGGACAAAAACCCGGGGGAAATGATGTTTCACATGCCCTTAAGTTGTTCCAAAAAATGTCGGTAAGTCGGTAAAATCGGGTAATTTTGACATACCCTAACGGCTAATGGCATTGTGATACTTGCCATACTTGAGCAATTCAGTTCAGGAAAATAGTAACAAACATCAACATATTATTTTGGACAAAACTGTGTGTGACTAATAATTCACTAAGAAATCAGTGATTATTAAAAAAAAATTAAGTCGCGTTTCTCTAAAATTCCTGTTATATTATACTTACTGAAACTATAAATGTACACTACTCTTAAAAAATTATATTTTATATTTCAATTAACTGGATGGAATGTAGGTGCAAGTGCTATATCGAATTTTTCGTAACTTTAGCCCTTAACGAGATGGAAAATCCTGTAACGGTAGATAGTTCGAAAAATATCATGTTTGAGTAGCAGTGGGTCACCCTGATTAAATAAAAAAGAGCAAAATTTGAATTTAGAGTTGTGAAAGACAAGAAAAAATTAAATTAAAAAAATTTGGTTCGTTAAAATCCCCTTCTTTTTAACGACCAGTAATTTCGACGGACTTTAAAAATGTAATATCATGGTTCGTTTGGTTTTTTAACAGTTATTAAGATCACCCGGTAGACCGAATTTCTCCCAGTTACGGTGCATGATTTAAAAAAAAAAAGGTTCGTTGTGAAGGGTCGATGCGAGGAAAATGTTGAGGGTTTCGAAAAGGCCTGCTCTTTCGAAGCAAAATCGGTTCGCCCAGCGATCGTTGAACTTCGTGGAAGATCGGCTACCCTCGAGTTTACAACATCGTTTGTATGACTCCAGAATAACCCCTTCTCTCCTCCTTTCTCCACCCTTCTGTTTCAACTTACTCTGTCTGTGTTCCCCTCGTTTGCGCAACAAATTAATTTTTTCTCGGCAATTCGTTTACGGAGCTTGCCATTTTGAATTTGCGATTTTCAATTGTTAACGGTAAATTCCCTCCGAAATTTAAATCATGGATCCTTAATGTCTTCTTTCTCTTTTATTGTAATTCTTAGCTAATATTATAATTTCAAGATAATAATAAAATGAGGAGTTCAGAAAATGAAATAATGACTAACAAAATTTGATATATAATATATATATATATATGTGTGTGTGTGTGTGTGTGTGTGTGTGTGTGTGTGTGTGTGTGTGTGTGTGTGTGTGGGTTTCTGTCCATTTTTGCCTTATTTGACTAATATCGTCGTAAAACCTAATTTTTTCTATATATGTGTATTTGAAAAATAGTTTTTATTTTTTATGAACTATTTCATCACATAATAAAATGATAATATTTACTATTCATTACGAAGATATTAAAAAAATAAAGTTTTGTCCCACGCATTTGATCCAGTATTTTCCCCTCAGCACTCAACAAAATGAAGTTGGCTGGTGGTTGAAGTGAAAATACCTAATAAGGAAGAGACCACCCTCTCTATTTGAAAATTTAAAAAAGTCGTTATTTTTAGAAATCGTATTTCTGCTGAAAAAGTCGTAATTGTCTTTACAGACGAAAATTCTTCTCTCGTTTCTCCAAAGAAGTACACATAGAACTAGAAACACAAATAATGTAAAAAGTGGTTTTTCAATGTCTCTTAATTTTTGGGAATTTTTGCTTTAATGAATTTCTCCAGTCTCCATCCTTTCGTTAGATTGGCGGATGCCTGGCCCTGGGAATGCGCACCAGCTCTGCCTCTTTGCCTCTCTCTCGCGTCTTATTGACCCGAACCCGGTTCTCTTCTCCTCTCTCTCTTCGATTCGCCGCGTTACTCCAACTCGTCCGAGTCAGGGGCGGCAAATTCTGCTTGGAGCTCGCCCACTGGATTAAATTTAATTTTTATTATCCAAACTACGTGTTTTTTAATTCTGGATCATTATTTATAATAAAAAAAATGTCTTGCCAAAATAAATTTAGATGCATTAGTTTGTCAATAATACAGATTCCAATAAGTTAAATTCTTTTTCTATTCATTAACTTTTCCCTCTCTTTTTCTAAAATATTTTCTTAAATAAAATAAATCTAAATACTTAAGCTTTTCAATTAAATAATTGTCACGTATTATCAATTCAATAACTTCCTAAGAAAATATTGAAATATGTCATTCAAATTTTAACGTTTAAATATAATAATTCGAAGAGTAAATATATTTTGTGAAGTATAAAAAATAATTAAGCACAAAGATGATTTTCGTAAATAATTTGAAAAAATTAATTTTTTGATGTTTTAAAATAAATTAAATGTTTAAATATTTGGTTATTTAAAATTTGTAGTATGTTTAAAAAACACACAGAAAAGCATTAAGCAATTCTGAGGACAGTTTTGTTTTTGTCACTCCAAGAAATTGAGTGCTGATATAATGATAATTGTAAGGGATATAATTATATCCCTTGCTTGAATCCATTACGTTGCAAGCGGGGAAGAGAGAGGACAGGAAAAGACAGCGCGCAGGCTCTTTTCGATTATTTTGTTTCGTTTTTCTTTTGTCTTTTCGAAATCGGTCGGCCCGGGCCCTCCATAATTCGCCTTCGTCCCTGCATTTTTATTGCATCACTTTAATAAAAACAAAACTAATTCAAGAGTGGAGTTTAAATCTGGCTTGGATAAAAAGTTGCAAAATTGTAATTCATTTTACGTCACAATAAATAGTAGGTAATATCGACAGGGTGGCCACTCAACCGGGAGAACCGGGAAAAAGCCGGGAGAAGCTTGCACCGGGAGAAAACCGAGAGAAAGCCGGGAGAAAAATATTAAACCGGGAGATTTCCCGTATTTCCTAATTCGCGCGTTTTGTAAGTTTTGAGTAAAAATGATACTTATCAATAATGTATTTATCGTCTTTAAAATTTCTATATATATATATATATATATATATATATATATTCAATTGTATATATTCAATAGAGTGAAAATAGCAAAAAAATTAATTCTTAATTAATTTAATTAATTTAATTGTTCACGTTTGATTCTTTTTAATTGAAAAGATGCACATTTTCATTAAATCCTTGAATAACTAAACAACACTTTTGCCAAATATGATTATTTAAGACAATACATCTTTTTTCTGTGTTTTTATACAATTATTTTCAAACGTAATTTTGGACTTTTTTAGATAATCTTAGAGCTTTAGTGATTCTTCCGGAACTACTACCAGTTACAAATTTCCTTACTGGTGATCGGAAAAGAAAATTTGATGACGATTCTGCAAGAAACAAGAAGATTCAAAAAGGGTCAAGAAAATCAGCAGCTATTCCTGACGACACAGAAGTACAGGATACAGATATACATTCAAGCTTCAACTTTCCCAACAGTCACTTGATTTGAATAATGGCGGTATGCTTTTTTAAATCAATACCTTGTGTGGGTCAAAGGGCAATGCGTCGACACACTCTTCCTAGAATGTGATGGCTTGCTGGTTGACTTGCCACACAAAGTCAATCCTATGGTCGCGTTCGACCTTCTATTCAAATTAAATTTTGTTTTAAATGTCGAGTATGCAAAAAATTTATCATTTTTTTAATAATTTTATGCAACATTACGTTTACCAACTGCAAGAAGCTGATCCGAAAGCTTCTGTCTGATCGTTGCACATTTCCTTGTCACAATTTTAATTTTAAAAGCAATACGCTTCACGAAGCTCTCTAAATTCATGTAGTTCGGTCACTTTGGGCGTGAATATCTCGGAGACGAAAAATGGTTTTACCAAATTGTAAACTGCACGTGAATGCGTCTTCACTTCTGCCTCGATTACATGTTTTGCGGTTATTGTGGAAAAATCTGGCGAGGAAGTGTCATCCTTTGTTTGCCGAAAAACACCGATATAAGGCGCTTCTAGTACAGAGGCCAACTTTGAGAAGCTCCTTTATTGTCAATTTCGCCTGGAAAATTTTGAAAAAAAAATTCCCTTATTCTTCAAAGCCTTCAGAACTTATATTTTTTTCAAAAAATTAAATATTTTCATAAACATGGTTATAAAGCAGTTTACAAGAAAAAAATCATCTCCCGTACTACTGCACCTACGACTACGAACAAAAATCGAAAAAATATATTAATTTTCTGTTAATTCAAGCATGTAAAAACGTCTCATCAAAAATGACGAAATAGAGGTGTCTGCTTTATTGAAGTATAGCGGTACATTCAAAGACCCGCGTGGGGCTTTAAAATATTTATTATTCCTCATAAAGATTTTTTTAATATAATCTATTTACATAGTGCTAATACATTTTCTTTTTTTAACATTAACAGCTTCGGCTCGTTGTCGTACGTGCAGTAGTACGGGAGATAATTTTTTTTTCTAACTACTTTGTAGCCATGTTTATGAAAATATTTAATTATTTTAAACAGATATAAGTTCTTAAGGCTTTAAAGAAAAAGGGAAATTTGTTTTCAAAATTTTCAACGCAAAATTGATAATACAGGAGCTTCTCAAAGTTGACCTGTGTACTCGAAGCGCCTTATTTCGGTGTTTTTCGGCAAACAAACGATGACAGTTCCTCACCAGATTTTTGCACAATTACAACAAAACATGTAATCGACGCATAAATGAAGACACATTCACATGCAGTCCACAGTTTTTTAAAACCATTTGTCGTCTCCGAGATATTCACGCCCAAAGTGACCAGACTACATGAAAAAATCAGAGAGTAGTTTTGTAATATTATTTCATTAATTGTGAAAATTTCCATTACCCAATTTTTAGTGTAACCTTTTGCAAAACCATGTTTTTACTAAGGATTTTTTGGTTTCTATAATTACTCTTTAGTTTAATCTTTTTGACATACGCGATAAAACTCTGCTTGTCATTTGAGCAGTAACTTTATTTGGTTTCATATTCCAACTTAAAATTAGCATAAATTTGTTCCGAAATAACCTAATATTAACAGTTTATTGCAAAGAGGCTTACATATTCTATTTATCTATTAGAGCTATCATAAAAACCAGTCAAACATAACCATTTTATAAATATAAATTTAATAATAATAATAATAAAAATAAATATAAATATTTATAAATAACGAAATACCAAGCTTGTTGCCTGAAAATTAGGGAAATCGAAAATAGTGAACGTTGCTCACCTGTAACAGTAGTTGTTAAAGGATTAAAGAGACGTGAAGATAACTTATTTATAAAATGGTTAGGTTTTAATGATTCTTATAATAGTTATAATAGATAAATAGAGCATGTAAGCCTCTTTGCAATAAACTGTTAATATTACGTTTTTTTCAGAACAAATTTGTACTAATTTTAAGTTGGAATATGAAATCAAATAAAGTTACTGCTGAAATGAATAGCAGAGTTTTGTCGCGTATGGCAAAAAGATTAAACTAAAGAGTAATTATAAGAAACCAAAAAATCTTAAGTATAAACACGGTCTTGAAAAAGTTTACACTAAGAATTGGGTAATGGAAATTTTCACAATTAATGAAATAATAATTCAGAACTAGTTACATATATCCTTCAAGACTATCAGGATACAAGCTAATTGCTTGTTAGACATTCATCAACCTTCTTGTCTTTTTACAATGCTTATGGAGCTCCCTGGCCACTCTGTCCGTTAATAAAACAAAATCTACCTGAAATTTCTTGGCATTGTAGTAGAACGATGCCAAAAAAGTAAGGTTTAAACGGGAAATTTATGGCACGCAAATAAAAACGTTACGAAATTAGGACGCTGAATTAGGACGCGGAATTAGGACACGGAATTTAAGAAAAGTGTGACACTGGCTTTCTCTGACTATAGAGAAGATAGTTCAAGGTACTTGACTGACGGGACAGACTCTGACACACATTCAACTCTTAATATAATATATATATATATATAATATAATAATAATCTTAATATTTGGTCTCTTGAATGTCTTCAAGGCAATGCTGTCTGGTTCCATCTCACCAGCTAGACGTTGGAGATATATAGACTTTTCTTGCATTTATGGTTATAACCGTGCCAAAACAAGACCAGGTAACTTGGCTTGAGACAAGGAAGGATTATTTATGTCTTGGTTTTATTACTACTGACAGGGCCTGCCATTTTAGATCGGTTGGGACCAAACAGTTGACATCTGCTAAGGATTACAATTTTACAACCCCTAAGACTTGTAATTTCGTAATAAGTGACTTTTGAATTAAAAATTTGGCCCCTCTGGTCTCAACAACTACAGGCATATACAATTTTCTATAAAAAGATTAAAACTGTCATTTTCTACAAGTATCTAGCCCTAGTGAACTGTTGGAGATAGGAAAAAATGGACAACATTTTTAGATTCTCCATCCAAAGAACATAATTATTGCAGACAAACAAACTCATATTCACATAAAAAATAAATACCATAAAGATAAATAATTCTGCAAAATTTAAAGCGGATTAGTGATGGCACTCGGTCCTCGGAGGCCTTTGGAACCTTTTGGCTTGACTTCGAGTTATAAATGTCTCAGGTTTTTTCCAAATCAAATAATCTTGTCTCCAGACATAAATTTCTGTCTTTAAGTCAAAAATATTCGTCTTAAGATATCAAAAATAGTCTGGTTCCGTCTCACGAGCTAGACATACAGAATAACTTGGAATTGGCTTGGATTAGTCTCTACCCAAGACAAATGAAGAACAAATATTTTTACCCGAGTTATGACCTAAATTCAGGGGCTGACAACTATTGAACTGAGGTGTATGTCTGTTTCATAATTCATTTGAATTCACTTTATTCTTTCCAATTTCTTCCAATTATTTTGAATCCCCCTGAATTCTTTTTAATTATTACGCATTTTTTAAATAAATTGTATAAATTTAATTGTATTAAAGTAAATTCTGGAACCCTGAGGACTAAAGTAAAATCGGCTACAAATTCTAGATATAACCTGAGGTCAGAATTAAAAAATTAGCTCTTGTTTTTTTTCTAACCTCGAAAAACTTCTTTTTGTTGTTGATTTTTCGTAATGTAAAACACGTCATTAAAAAATACGCGCTTGTTATGCAATTCTCACCGTGGATTCATATTCAACAGTTCAAAGTACATAGAAATTATCTATTTTGGTCAACTGGGCTGAAAACTTTGCGGGACGGTGGAAGGAGGCTGTACGGTGTTTCAGATCTTACTATTATGAAGAAAAAAAAGTTTCGGCGGACCAGACTAGTGATCTCTTAATCTCATATCACTAGTCTGGTCCGCCGAAACATTTTTTTCATTGAAGTAACAGGGGTTTATACTTTATACAGCCCCCCCCCCCCGGCAAAATTTTCTGTCCAGTGGACCAAAATAGACAATTTCTATGTAATTTGAACTGCTGAATCTGAATCTTCGGTCAGTATTGCATAACAAGCGCGTATTTTTTAATGACATGTTTAACATTTCGAAAAATCAACAACAAAAAGATGTTTTTCGAGGTTAAAAAACATACAAGAGCTAATTTTTTTAATTCCGACCTCGGGTTCGGATTCTGCGACACAAAATCCATAAGAATTGACTAGTCTGGTCCAGCGGCGTAGCCAAGAATTTTTTTCAGTGGGGGCTGATCTTAGGGAAGAAGGTCAATAAAGGGTATCCAAAAAATAAAATGACATAATAATGAAGTTAACAAGCATAATTGTTCAAATAATTTGTTATTGTTTTCAATACTATTCTCTCTGAATAATGTTACAAAGTTGCGTTTTTTTTCTACAATTTAAAACTTTTTTTCTACTTTTAACTTAGTGTTATTTATAATAATGGATTTAATTCCAAGAATTTCGGGAATAAGAATCAATTTAGAAAATTAAGAATAATTAATATCCAAGAATATTGATTACAAGTTTCATTGGTTGTAAATCCCAACTAAATCTCAATTAATAATGGATGAAACTCAACAAAAATAATTGTTTAAAAAAATTATTTTTGTTTATAACTATCTTCTGCTATATTAATGCTAGATAGTTGCAGTTTTTCTGAAGTTTTTCACTTATTGTCAAATTTTTACTCAAGGCGAGCTAATTATTACAACAATTTAACAAACATAATTGTTTAAACAAATTATCATTATTGTTCGCAACTATCTTCTTCTATATATATGCTAGATAGTTAAGGGTCAATTTCTCACTTAAATTATTGAAATGTAACAAACATAACTGTTTAATTATATGATTAATGTATATAACTATCTTTTCCTATATTAATGCTAGATACTTGCGGTTTTTTCTCAAAATTGTAACTTCTTGTCCACTTTTTACTCAGTGAGATAATAATAAATGCAAGTTAACAAGTTAGCTAGTTTTAGGGCGGGCGAGGAGCCCATGAAGAGCTCCTCTGGCGCTCAAGCTATAAAGCCTATTGTGCCACACCCTTACTTATTCGCTCTCAGCACTTGACCCCAGACCTCTTGACAAAGCCTAGTATGTCGACTACTGATCGCGTTGTAATTTCCTCTGGTCCCATGAAATGGGCGCCGAGGATCTGATGCCTGAGCCCAGCTAATGCCGGGCACTGGCATAGTACATGCAGGGATGTTTCATCATCCCTGCCGCACCTCCTGCACTCTTTCGTGGGGTTATACCCCATTTTGTGCATATGATAGTTTAAGTGGTTGTGCCCAGTTAGGATCTGTACCATTGTCCTCATATCTTTTTCGGGTAAACCCTGGATTTCCCTGGCTCTGTACATCCAATGGGTATAACCCAGGATGGATTTCACCTGACGGCAACCCTGGATCTGCTCCCAGTATTCCCGGTGTTTTGTTCGGATCCAGATTTTAATGGCCAAACCGATACAGCTACATAACCTCAAAAACAGCTAAAAAACGCGTTTTTTGCACTTTTAGGTTAGGATATCTTGAAAACCTGACGTACAAGAGCAATTTTGAGCTCGGATTCGGATTCAGCGCATCAGAATCCTTCGGAAATGTTAGGTCTGGTCTCTGGCTTTAAAATTTGTCGGCCTGTGTTATTAATTAAAAACCAGAATCTCAAACTTGTAACAAATTTTAACCTAGAATCTTTTATGAATGGAATAAAATAATTTCAACTTAAACTTGAGAAATTTCAAATTTATTCTATTGAAATATATTTAAAGTTATAGAAATTCCTTCACTTGGGTAAGATTTTTTTTCGAAATCGCTGACTTTTCCCTGACCACTAAAATTCCCTGTCTTATTTATAAATTGCTGTTGGCGAAGTTTGTTCTTCACTCACCAGGTTTCTTTGCCGCGTAAAGTTAAAATCATATTAAATTTCTGTACAATTACTCTGAGTTATTTGTTTCATTGGTAAATTTCCCAAAATTACGTATACGAATGAATTATCCCCACCCCCCAACCCAGCGTAACAAATCGTAACAAAATCTCTCGATCTCTCCTTTCCCCTTGACCTGTTACGTAATTGAAGTACACTGTTAAAAATGTTTGGAATTCTCCAACAGTTCTACAATACAAGCGTAAGGTAAAATTGCAAGCACGGTATTGGAATGACGAAATTGCAATACATGTATTGTAAATGTTGTAAGGTGTGAAATCACCATCGGGCATTCCAATACATACGGAATTGATGGAAATTACGGAATTCACGGAGTTTATGGAATTTACGGAACTTATGGAACTTGTGGAATTCAATAAATGTATGGAATTCAAGGAATTAATGGTATTCAATGAATTCATGGAATTCGTGGAAGTCACGAAATTCGCAGAATTAATAGCAACTACTAAATTTACGCAATTCATGGAATTCATGAAATTCTAGGAACTCAAGAAATTCAAGGAATTCATGGAATACACGAAATTTAAAGAATTCACGGAATTCATGAAATTCATGGAATTCGCAATTAACGGAATTCATGTAATTCACGGAATTCATGGAATTTATGTAGTTCACGGAATTTATGTAATTCACGGAATTCATGGAGTTCCTGGAATTCATGGAATTCGAGGAATTCAAGCAATTCACGGAATTAAAAGATTCACGGAATTCAGGAATTCATGGAGTTCATGAAAGCCACGGCATTCCTGAAATTCATGGAATTTGAGGAATCCTGGAAATCAAGGAATTCATGAATTTCCAGGAGTTCGACGAAGTCGTGGCATTCAAGGAATTCAGTGAAATCCTTAAATTCCGTGAATTACTTGAATTTCATGAATTCCTTGAACTCCGTGAATTTCTTGAATTTCATGAACTCCGTGAATTCCATGAATTCCGTGGCTTCCATGAACTCCATGAATGCCGTGAATTTCATCAATTCCGTGAGTTACATGAGCTCCGCGATTTCAATGAATTCCGTTGAATTCCGTGAATCCTTTAATTCCGTGAATTGCTGGAATTCCATCAATTTCTTGAATTCCATGAATTCCGTGAATTGCATGAATTCCGTGAAATCCATGAATTCCTTTAATTCCTTGAATTCCATGAATGACGAGAATTCCATCGATTCCGTGAATTCCATCAATTCCGCGAATTCCATGAATTCTTCGAATTCACGGAATTCCATGAATTCCGTGAATTCCAAAAATTCCATTGATTCCTTGAATTCCGTGAATTTCATGAATTCCGTGAATTCCATGAATTCGTTGAATTCCAAGAAATCCGTGAACTACATGAATTCCGTAAATTCCATGAATTCTGTGAATTCCATGAGTTTCGTGAAGTTCATGAATTCTGTGAATTCCATGAATTCCGAGAATTCCATTAATTCTTTGAATTCCTTGAATTTCATGAATTCGAGGAATTCTATGCATTCCTTGCATTCCATGAACTCAATGAATTCCGTGAATTCCAAGAATTTCGCGAATTCCTTGAATTCCGTGAATTCCGTGAATTCCATGAATTTCGTGAATTTCGTGAATTACTTGAAGTCCTTGAATTCCATAAATACGCGCGCTATATACTATATATTAGCAAAAGTTTGGGCTCCGTCGGAATTTTTTTTTACGTGGAACAAGTGTCTTGAGAAATTATTTACATCTTTTTTATTATTTCTGTTCAACAGGTTAATCCAGCTGCAAATATGATACATAAGTGTTACTGGCTACTGGACTTGTATTGTAAAATTCCAATACATGTGAGATACCATACCAATACCAACATTCGGAAACTACAACATTATGTATTGTAGCGTTACCTTACGTTTCGGAAATAAACTTCCAAGACATTTATTGGAAGTTTCCAACAGAAATTTTTAACAGTGTATGCTCCCCAACCTAACATTCGAATCTGAAGCACTCAGAGTATTTTCAGTACTCTCCGGTGATCCTCTTGCATTTCCAATTTGCTGCGATGAATTGTTAATCGCTTCCAGGAGCCTCTGCTCAGAATCGCCTTGTATTTTTCCAGTGAGGACATTGTATTCATTATAGTTCTGAGAATGTTTGGGTGCGAATATGTTGAGAAAGCAGCTCCGACAGATTTCGAGGGGCTGTTAGCTCTCTAGGTTGCGGTTCATCGAACGTGATATTCACAATTTGCTGCAAAAAATAAATAAAGTTTTAAACTAGAAATGTGAAAAGGGCGTCGTTCAAAACCTATGGCACGTTATTTGGAATACTTTTTCCATCCCTCTCCTCCTTCGTTACAGATTAGGACGCAAAGCTTGAACCCAACACACAACATACAAACATCCCTAGCAAACCCAATAAACGGAACGGATACGCTGCAGCGTATCCTTATAGTATCCACATCGTATCCTCTCCGTATCATGCAAGAAAAACTCATTAAAAAAGAAAGAAGAACAAAAAATACATAAAATATATAAATGCATACATCCATTAGTTTTGGCTGGGTGCCTACTCACGCTCTTCACCACGAGAAGGTTGGAGTATCTTGAAAAGCATATTTTTTTTAGATTTTGTTATTCGTGGGGGGCGGGAAGGCACCCCTGTGACTGGTCACAAAAATAATATGTTATCGTACCCCTACCATTTTCCAGCGCTTCGTCGGGGGGCGCGAAGGCATCCCTGTAACTTTTTACAAAAATAATGTAAGGTCGTACCCCTGCACCTTTTCCAACGCCACGTGGGAGTCGGGAATACACCCCTGTGACTGGTCACAAAAATATTATAGGATCGTACCCCTACCCCTTTTCCCTTGCCAGGTGGGGGGAGGGAAGGCACCCCTGTGACTTTTTACCAAAATAATGTAAGGTCGTACCCCTACTCCTTTTCCAACGCCGGATGGGGGTCGCGAAGGCACCCCTGTGATTCAAAAAGCCATGAGTTTTGTGGTTTTTATGGTTTTTTCACATGAAAATCGATTTACTACTGATTTTATGGAAATCTGTCATTCCTTTAAAAAAATGCTATGAACGTAAAATATGTATTGCGTGGAGATCTACAACTTTTATTGTAAAGGTTTTTTTGAATTTTTAATAATTACTGAGATAAACGCAAAAAAACCATGAGTTTTATGAGGTTTTCTTATGGGGTTCACCATGAAAATCAAATTTGCGCTAATTTTCACTATCATATTCGTAATCAGCGCGTCAAAATACATAAGTATACGAGGCCGGAGAGAATCGGAGGTCCACCCTTTTCGGAAGTTTATCCGATTCTTTAATTTAAGATCCAATGTTTTTCCTTAAGCATACTCTTACCATGATTTCATAATTATTCTCACAATTTTTTTAGGTAATTGTTCTACCAATTATTTGTTACTTAGACTTTATAAAAACGAAATTACAAAATGTTTAACTAACATTTAAGTAACCTGATATATCTGACTTACTACGCTACTGTACTTATGTTCTTATTACTTCATGCTCTTACCTTCTTTCATTCGATGTTAATCTTAGCATGGAGCAGAACGTTCGTTTTGTCTTTCATTTTAAATTTAAAAAAAAGTTTTTTCGTAAAGAATTTTTTAATGTGTCCGTGATGTGGTACTGAAGGATCCCACTACTTTTTAACATGTCAAAGTTAAATATTAAAACTTTAGTTAGAGCATTACAATTTTTAATTTGTTTCTCAACCTCACTTTTTTATCGTATATGTTTCGTTATGACATATAAAATGGTTTTTATCTTCCTCTTCATTTATAATTGCATTATTTTCTTCACAGAACTAACTTGAGATGAGAGTCTATGTAAGAGCATAAATCTTTTTGACTTCGACATTTTGGTTTTCTCCAAATTCAAAAAAAATAAAGGACTCATATTTGACTTGGATTCCAGTTTCCTGATGAGGAGAGCATTTCACTATCGAAACGTTGTTAGATTAAAGGATCTTCTGAACATCATCAAGGTCTTTTTATTTGGTCTGAATTATGTCATTTTATACCTTTTACGTTATTTATGAACTCTTTGGAAGTTCTGCAATGAAAAAATTTACAGCCACTTTATTGACTAGCAATGCCATCACGGAACCTCAATAAATGACCAAGAATCATCCTCATATCATCAGTAAATTGACTTAGTCCGTGGGTATGATGGTAAACCGGGTTCTTTCTAACCCGAGAACAAGTTTGAAAAATAATAATAATATAAGTATTACCAAACGTACTCTACAGTGAATTAAAAATATATTTGTTTTAATTAGATACTGTCTAATGCGAAAAATATTTTTTCTATTACTTTTACTTCTTTTATAATTTGAATTTAGCGCCTTTTTTAATTTGAGGCAACACATTTTCCAGCGAAGTTTAAATAACATAATTATTATTGGGGTTATTTTTAATAATTTAAGCTATTCAAATGATTAAAATTTGAAGTGAAACTAAAAATGTAAACAGGAAGACGTTTTTTCTTTAAAAGGTAATCAAAATAGAATATACGACTTTTCAAATCCTAATTTAAAATGCTCATAAATGCTTCTCGAATTCTCAACGCACATACAGATTGAGTTGATTCTTGAGCACTTAAACTCTTGAGAACACTAAGTTTAACTTTTCTGAGCGATGGAATTTCGTTTCTTTCAGCAAAGTACTTTTAAATCATCTGTGGGTTAAAATACAAATTTGGTGCACTCCTAATATTGCTTGAAATAAATGTAAACTTAAATTCATACATTAATTCATTTATTTATTCTACATAAGGGTTCCTAACACTGCAATAAAAAGAATGACACTCTAACATATATTAGGATTTCAAAGTTTTTATTTTATTTATGTTTTCTCTCGTTACAAACTCATAGCAGGAAAAGGGTGATGCTGCAAAACCAAAAATCTTGAATGAAGAATTTAAATATTGATGATCTTACCCACATCTAAAATGCATGAAACGTTTCAGATATTCGTAACAAAACAAATAAAACTTGTTTTTTCGTTATTTCAGCGACATTTTAAATTACTTAAATTGATAAGTAATTACTTAAAGTACAAAAAATGATCGATGAGTGAGAGATTTATCTATAAATTTTCATTTAAAACTCTGAATGCTCCAATAAATGAATTAATGTTTTTTTTAATAGCTAGATTTTTCCGAAATAAAAATGAAATTAACATTCACCCTTATATAAAAATCTAAATTATTATTTTGTAAATCTTTAAAAAATTTCACTCATTTCTTAGATCATGTAGGAACTTAGTAGATTAGGATCAAATTGACGATGAAGAATATTTGATAACTCGAACATATTGTTACAAAGAGTCAATTGAAATGGACCACGAATGCTTAGATCTTGATCGACGTACGATCAGAAAACGACTGGCGAAGCTGACGTAACATGCGATGTTGTCGCGTCATAGTATGATATAGTTCATGCTAACGTAGCGTGAGACGAGATCATACGAAAAAAGTAAGGATGTTCTCTCGGTGTGGAAACAAAATCGATAAATATCGGCAATAAAGTTAGTTTGTAAAAATAAAATTTGGTAGAATAAGATTGAAAACATTACTCGAAAGATATTCTTTTTTTAATTTCGTTGCCATCAGGTTCACAGTTGGGCAATGCTATCAATACACGAAAGCAATAATAAAACCTTTGACGAAGCTAAGCTTTAAAATGTTTATTATTATTTTTATTATTGCTTCTGTCTTGAGCCACATTTTGGTGAAAATTCGCCTGAATCAGCGTAGGATAATGCAAAGCCGAAAGTGCTACCGAGCCATTGTATATTTTAGAAAGTCGAGATATCGAGTTAACTACCCAATCGAAAATAAGAATTGCAGTGATAATGTACTTCAGATTAAGTTTCTATTTTAAATAATTGTTAAATAGTTACACTAATTTCATTATTAGAAAGAGAAAAAGAATTCAATATGAAGATTTGTGTGAGAGACTTTGTACATTCTATGGATAATGAGAAATAGTTTCAGATTTTCTACCCAAAATGCATGAATTAGCGCAAATATTTTTTGCATTTACAAATAAAAAAGTAAATTTGAAATATCATTCATGCATTGTTTGGGTAAAAGAATCGCTCGCTTGAGTGCCAGTCTCCATTCTCAAAAATATTGTTAAAATTGTAAGATTTTGTCTGTTAGGTATTTTTCTAGGGACTTTTTTTAATCAGGAGACGTGACAGCAAAAGCAAACTATAGAAAAGGCGACAAAAATCGTTTAAAAAATCACTCACCTTGTGCTGATTCCTGCGACCTTTCCCCCGACGTGCCAGGTTTCGAAAGCAAGTTTCCTGAAAATTAGAAATCCGATTTTTAAAAAACAGACCCAAAGTGGCACGAAATTTGTTAAATAATTCACATGAAACTGCGAAAAATTCATTTCCTTGGAAATACAGAGTAGAAGTTTCAGATAAAGAACTTCAATAAGTAATATTTTTGGGTTTCTTAACGAAAAAAAACTAAATGAAATGCTATACGTATAGAAAGATATAAGAAATAATAAACAATAGGTAGTAAATTGATTTTTTTTTCAAGTTATAATGCACGCAACAATGGAACAAAACAGTATTGTCAAGAAATTCCATATTATATTGATAATTTTGCATTCTATGGAGGTAGGGTAAGCAGATGTATTGCCAACACCCTCCTAGTGAACGACACCTAGGATATAAAAATGCCTTTATTGATATTATAAGAATTTAAAATTTGCATTTGAGTCTTCGTCCAGTAACAAATCAATTAATTTATTTTCATAAATATTATTTTTCGTTGCCACCTACAGAAGGACAAGCAGTCACTGTAAAAGTTAGTGATTTTGTTAATTTGAAAGACCTGCGTAATTTACTGTGTAATTTACTTATCGTACCTTTAAAATCAGTGAAGGACAAATATATCTGTCAGTGAACTACACTCAACAGAAGGAAGTTTTTAGGGAGTTATTCCCACTATTATTATTGATATCCATGTTCTTACGAATTTTGTACATTTATTTAGTTCATACAAATTGTCTTCTTTAAATATTTAATATTTACAAAGTAGTTATTTCATTAGTTTCGGATATCAAAACCGCAAAAAGCAAACACCGACAGTCAGAATGAATATGGCAAAGTCGAAAAAAATCGTCAACTTGACATAACCACACAATATCGAAGGTGTTCTTTTTTAACGAAAACCTCTTCTCTTCTTCAAAAACACTCAAAATGATATATATTATTAATTATAATGATCTTATATAAAAATAATGATAAATTTATTCTCCCTAAATTCTTCTAAATTTATCGTCTTCAGTGGAAATATGGCATTGTTCTTTGATTTCGAATAAAATATTTGTTAATAAATATAAGAGAAAAAATAACGATATTAATAGGTACTGGTCAAAAACTGAAAAAAACCTGACCTTTCACATAAAGTCATTCTCGACGGTAATACCCCTCTTTACCCTACTTTAAATTTCTAAAAGATTTTACTATTATGTGAAGTGCAAAGCTAATTTATAGAAGTGCGACTTTGATTTTTTTATAATTGGATGAAATTTTGAATACAAATTTTTTAATCGCTTTTTTATACCATGGTTGCTTCAGAATTTTGAACACGATAATTTGAAGTTTTCTAATTCCCAGGAATTTCTACATACTATGAATTATTTTAAACTAAATTAACTTCCAATTTTACGGACGTCCATATCTAAATTATTCTCCATTGAAAGGATTGATTTACGTCTAAAATATTTTTTTTTACCAATTTTAACTTATTAACTTGCATTACTTTCAAATTAGACAAGTTTAGAGCTTAAATTCATTTTGAACTTGGGTTGCCGGAATTAAAAAATTGTGTTCATTTAAAGTTTTTTTTCAATCTGGAATAAATTTTAGGTTCCAGTTTTTTGCTGTTGCAAATTTAAAATCTTGCAAAGTTCACAAATTTCAATTTTCTCTTCCGTTCTTTAATTCAAACTTCATTCTTTCCCAAACACGAATCGTTTCTATTTGAATTCGTATTGAGAGAAAGGATTCTTAATTTTAACTATTTTCAAAATGGAAAACTTTTATTTGAAAATTTTTGATATTTACAAAAGATGAATTTTTTTGTTCAACATTGTTTATTCTTGAAGTCATTTACATTCAAATATTATTAAATTTGGAACTTTTTTTAACTTCAATTCTAAGCTCTTGTAATTTTGAACGCTTCCAACTTGATTTTTTTTACTCTTGCATATGATTGAAATCAAATTGCTGATTTTAAAACTATTTCCATTTAAGATAGTCCAGCTATGAATCGTGAGTCAAAACAGTGAGCATTCGATGACAAAATAAAGCACAACGCAAATCCCGCATTATATTTTCATCCAAAATGGCTGGCTAACGAACTTGACCTTTCGTTTACGAGACTAAAAGAGTATACCAAAGGCCAATCCGAAGGTCAATTCTTTCGAAAGTCATCGTGCTCACAGACACGCATACATACATACATATATACATACATACATACATACATACATACATACATACAGCCACATTCGTAAAAACCTGTTTTTTGGGTTCAGGGGGTTTCAAAACGTGGACATTTGACAAAGAACGGGGAGGTCAAATTTTACACAAATCTAATACCTTTTCTGGATGAGAATGTAAAAATACGAATTTTCAAGTACCATGAGTATTCATGGTGGTTATTTTATTGTTTTAATCGTTACAACTAATATTGAGGACATACAAAAAATTAAATATTTTAAAAATCCACAAACAAGGTGAAAAAAAATGAAATAATCAAAGTTTTGATGAGAATGTGCCCACTACTCGGGCCGATTTTTTCATTATTAATGTTACTTTTTACGAATAAAACAGAAACTACACATCCTATCAAAAAGTGAACAATAACAAATTTGTAGATCTTTTTGGATTGCACAGTTTTTGTCTAATCATCATTTGTCGTATCTTGCATAGTTTGACCGTGGAATTAAATTTGTTATTTTTTATTATTTTTTGTGCAATAAAAATGAGAATTTTCGATTTTTCAATAAAATTCAAAGAGTCGTTATAATAATCCTGTAGGGCGTGCAAAAAGAAACACTTGTTTTACCTTGACTTTTTTCCGTGTCGTGTGTTGTGTGGCTGAAAATGTTAATTTTCGTTTCCTCTTTTGGATTTTGAAAATGCTGTAAGTCTGAAAATTTTCAGTTTATCGAAAAATGTCATTGTAATAAATTATTTTAATTATTGAGTACTATGAATAGTTGCACATATAGGTTTCAAATTGTGAAAAGAATGGTCTCAGAAATTTTCAAAATGCGCTTACTTTTTGAATTTTCATCCAAAATGGCTGGCTAACGAACTTGACCTTTCATTTACGAGACTAAAAGAGTATACCAAAGGCCAATTGAATAGGTCGATTCTTTCGAAAGTTATCGTGCTCACATACATACATACATACATACAGACAGGGACGTTCGTAAAAACCTGTTTTTTGGGTTCAGGGGGTCTCAAAACGTGGACATTTGACTTTGAAACATTTTTAATTTAACTTAGTTCATTACAGGAAATTGTTAATCTCTGCAAAAGAATACAATATTTCACATAAGTTGTAATATTGGAAAACTGTACTGAAACTTATATTCTAAATACTGTTATCTCATTGTAGAAGTGTATTAACCTGTTGGATTCATTTTTTTAAAGATTACAAAAAACTCAAATAATTTTGACAGGAATATACAAATAAATACAATCAATGACAGAAAAGTACATGTTTTTTCTATTATTCTGGTGAACTTTGTACTTTATTTTATTGTGAATTGTTGTATTTTATCGGAGTTTTGATTCCCTACAAGAATTTAGAAAAAAAGTGCAACTAAAAGAACTCACAACTACCAGAATCCGCAGAAATTCACAGGTTTTGCAGTTTAAATGTTGTTCTTTGTCGACCTAGGATAACAAATATTCAGAATTCTGCAATGACATAATTTTACATTCAGATGTGTACATGATCGCTTTTACGAAAAAAGGTTCTATGTTTGAACTTCAAAAAATAGTAGAATATTAATTTGTTGTATTTTTGTCGTCGTACATTTTCATAAATTCGCGTAGGATATTGAAACTACAATAAAATGCAACGACATACAATAAAATACAAAAAAAAGTACAAAATTCGTCCTAATCATAGTAAAACGTTGTACTTTCCTGTCGCTTCGGTTCTCGATAAATTTATTGTATTTTTTTGTAGATTTCTTTGAAAAAGATTTCAGGTTTCTGTACTTTTTTGAAGAAAAATGTCCACAAGCGAAACTCTTACAAATTGGAATTAATCATTTATAATTTAGTAGCTTCATTCCGACTTCGAGAAACCTATGCTTGAAGAAGTGGAAAAATACCTCGCACCAAATGCAAAAAATACTTGGGAATTAATTGACCAAGGTATTATATTTTTTTACCACAAGTATTTGGCGTATTACCTCGCGATTTAAATTATATTATCAAATTTATTTACAATCCGTAAGTTACTATATTACAGCAACTTGATTCGAAAAGTCATGCTCTTTGTATTTCGACGAATCCATTTCAGAGCAGATAGGCAGCGCAAGGAAAATTTGAAGTTACGCATGAAACTTACAAAATTTCATTAATATGCAAGTACCACCTCACCAAAAAAACTACAGACCCAGCGTGTTGCTTTCTCCATTAATCTTAACATAGGGAATGATACTTTGGCAGAACCTATCCCCCCAAAACGTATCACGTATTTTGTAAATGATCCCTGATAGGATATATATAAATAAGGATATATCAAAGGATATATATGATTAAAAAATCAGGTTCAAGAACCTCCACAGTGTCCTACTGGGAGGAAATGCAATCTAAAAGTGACACCGGCTCCCAGTAGAACCGCGGTAAATCCCACACATGGCCACGTCTCACAACCGTGAGATTGGTGGTCTCATTTAATTTATATTTGAAAACATAAAAAAAACAACCCTCACTCATATTTATAATGATTATACAAAAATTTTTTTATTCAGAAAAAAAGGATCTCTCTCCTCTCGCTCCACTGGGATTTGAACACCAGATCAACTGATTTTCGGTCAGGTGCTCTAACCAATTGAGCTACAGTAAATGGAAATAAATAAGTAAATCTAATAATAAGTAATAATAAATAAATGGAGATCAGTTGATCTGCTGTTCGAGTGCCAGTGGGTCGAGAGGAGAGAGATCCTTGGATTTCTCAACGGATCGATAATTACAATCTCCGATGATAATACAGATTCCTATTTAAAATATTGATTGTGTAACCTTCCTAACCTCAAATCACCACGTGGTTTCCAAAATAAAACAATGGCTAGGAGATTCTAGCATCAGTGATTGAAACTCTTCTCTAATTTCCTCGCCTACCGGCCGGTATGAAAGCTGGAATCTGACCTGTTTACCGTGACGTTTTTAGCTGGATCCCGGCTAGTATCCCCGGCCAGCACCCGGTTTAAACTGGGGCTATCCGGCCGGCTCCCGGTCGGATCCCAGTTACCGTTTCTACGCGGGTGGATAAAAGTATTTATTTATTTTATACTATTCATATATACATAACAATTTCAAATTAGAAAAATTCTGGAAGCCACTATAATTGGCAGTAAAAAATAGGACAGTCTTCTGTGAGCACATTCTTCGCGCCAAGATTTAGGGCTCAGGAGTACGCTCTTGCGCTTCGCGCTCGTTTTCTTACGTTATATATGCGTAAATTTCGACTTATTTTTAAAATATAATACCTATTTTAACTCAAGATGAACACTGTGAATCAAGTCCCTGATGAAATACAGTTCTCTTGAATATGAGCTAACTTTTTTGAATTTAGTTTAAATCAAAAAATATTATTGAAATAATTTCTAAATTTATTCAATATCTACTCAAAATTGCTTGATCTGTTAGAACAATATAATTTTTTTAATTTTGAAAATTTTTATGATTGTATAAATTTTTCATTTTTTATCAAATTTAAAACTGTCCTGAAGATAATTTGTAGGTATTTTTTATATTTGCCAGAATCTTTAAAAAAAATCTGAAATTTAGAACGACAACTTTTTTTATGTTTTAAAATGCTCTACATTTTCTTATCTGGTTAGATTAATCTGTTCAACGAAATTGACCTCTATTTTGAGACCTTCTAAAAGTGCATCGAGGACTGATTCGATTAATCAAATCTTTCATAATATAGCGTGGCTAAAACATGCAGGTAACCAAACAGGCATTCATACGAACAGACATACAGACCGACACACAGCCAGACATAGAGACATACTGAACAAATATACATAGATATGCACATATGTACATGCAAACATTCAGACAGACTTACCGAGTGGCATACAGACAGACATACAAACAGATATAGATACATAAATAAATAAAGACAGATATATAGACAGACACGCAGAAAGTTATACAGAAATACATACAGACAGGCAGATGTGCATGCATGCATACATACACACATGCAGACAGACATTACACTCATAGAAATAGACATGCCGATCTGCATACAGCATACAAGCAGATATACAGAGAGAGGGAGGGAGAGAGAGAGAGTGAGAGACAGGGGGGCGGCAGGGAGGCTTTTTTTAAAAATCTTTCAAACGTTCCTTAAAACCCTTTATTTAATTTCCTACATTTTTAACACAAATCTCATTTCGTATAAACGTGAGTTATTAGTGTTCAGCAAAATTTGACTAATTTTGAATCCTCATTACCTTAATTATTACAGAATTGAATTTTTGAGTACAGAGAAATTTTATTTGAATAAACTATAAAATAATCGTAAATCATGCTTAAGCCTGAACAAAATTTACTGAATTCAATTTCAACTATTTTAAAGCGTAACAGCGCTTTTTTCTTTGTAGTGTCTGAGCACACCGAAAATATTTGATCTACGCTCACCGAATTAATTTCTGTGAACATAGACAGCCTTCCCAGTTTCCCTGGGCTCACCGACAATATTTGTTCTTTGCTCACCAAATTTTGGTGTACCTAGACACGGCCTTATTTTTTAACGTGTGCCAGTAGATTTATTTTCTGACTGGGAATTATGGAAAATGTTTTCAGGCAAATCCATCCTGAACGCCACTTAATGTCACTGAATTTAGAGAATTTTGAATCAGTTTTATTTGCAGTTCTCAAAAAATTTTAAAGTTCCAATTTTGGTAATTAATTTCATCGCTTCGAGATTTTGAAATATTTAATTTGTAAAGTTCAAAATTATTCAGTTTATAATGTCTAATCTTGAAATCGTTAACTTTTTAAGAGCTTCAACTTGAGCATTTTCATTTTTAAGTGTCTTAATTTTTAATCATTCAATTTCTAAAAAAAAATTAAAAACACAGTTTTCAATGCTTTTACAATTTCGAATCAAAAGCGTTTGAAATTGAAACATTTTAACTTAAAAACGTTGCAAATGAAATAATTAAAAATTAATCCAATCATAATTAGACAATTCCAATTTTAACGAGTAGCATCATGTAATTTTTTAATAATAAAAAAATGTAACAATGTTTGATTGGAAGTTCAAGAATAAATCATTCTAAATTTGTTTAAAATGAAACGATTTTCAAACTGTACCTGTAAGAATCGTCTGTTTTGAAAATTTAATCATTTAAAATTGTATCTATTTTGAATGAAAAGCTGTAATTGATAAATGTTGGGAATTTTAATTGAGATCCTGTGTAAATACTTTAATTTTTAAATTAGTTTGATTAATTCAAAGAAAAAATGTTTCAAAAATAAAAGTATGGTTATGCTAATTTTAATGACCAGGAAACAATTGCGAATTTTTATTTTTTATTTTTTAGTGACCAACCTGAATTTTACTAAATAATAGTATTACGCAATTTGCACAACTCAAATTGTATTCACAAGTTGAAACTACATTTAATAAATGCGTAAATTAGAACTGAATGAGAAGTGTGGCATTATACTCTAGGTAAAATGACATACCCATAGCCTTTGGCTGATTTATATTCCCCCTGTTCCACAAGATGAATACTAAAATTATGATGTCACAGAAATTCGTAATTGTACCTCTGAAACTAAATAGGAGTAATTATTAGCTACAGTAGGAAATAAAACAAAGTTCTCATACAATGCAGAATCTAAAAAGTATCATTTTCGCAAAGTGGACTAGAATGAAGGTAGGAATCAGAAGATTATTCATCATAGCGTGCTACGCCCCAGTTGATAGCGACCCGAGGGTTGATAGTGTTTTAAAAGTGTCGTAACTCTTTTTCTTTGTTTTTGAAAACGGAGAAATCCAAAATTCAAAATGGATTTAAAAATAATGAATGAATTTATACCTCGATTTTTGAAGCATGAAAAATTAAAACGTGTCAGTAGATATACGTTAAGTATTATACAAACTCCAAAATGCTGTAGAATTTTTTAAAAATGTTTATTATAGTCAGAAAAAAAACAAAGTATTTTTTTCCATGAAAAACATTTTTCTCGATAATCGAATTTCTTTAATATATAATATATTATATTTATATTATATTTTTAATTCATACAACATTTAATATTTTTATTCTTATAACACCTGAACAAAAAGTTTCCTCAAAGCTCTAGAAACTCAACGAAATCATTTGATGAAATTTATAAAATAATTCTCATCTAATATAACTCATTATCCTCGTTGGTTTGACTTTTCTCCGCAAATTGAAAAAAATTGAATTATTGGTAACTTACGCGTAAAAAAATTGACAAAATTACCGTTGAAAATAACTTACAGTTCAGATTTAATATTACATCCAAAGGTGAAAAATTGTGTTTGAAAAAATTCTAAAAAACAACTGAATGTTTCTACAAGATTCAAACGCACTCTACAAGTCAAATTTGATTTATTTTTACAGTTGACTATTATAACAATTTTAGCTCATCTTGGTTGAGATCTACATTCAACATCTCTTTGTCAATGATACCTCTCACTTACTAAATTGACGTTTTCATTCACTGACATGTCCATTTCTGACAGGTTTAAACATGAAACATCGAAAGAAATAACACTCTTTGAAATGTTTTCTCCTCAGACGTTACTTCAGTTAATGCGAAAATGTTTTAGTCGACAGTAACGACAGTATGGAATGGAACAAACTCGAAAAATCATAATTCACCAAATTTTCAATAACGTCACATTTTTTCTAATAATTTTTTTATAAATTGAGTAATATTACCATTAGATTGACAAAATTTCAGTTCAATAGACTACCCAGTGGGCACAAAAACATTAACGTTCTAAAGACGTTCCTATGACGTTTGTGTCAGTCCAATTGATGACCTAAAGACGTCCAATGTTCCAAAGACGGTCTTTGGAACATGGGACGTCTTTAGGACATCAATTGGACTGACACAAACGTCCCATGCACGTCTTTAGAACGTTCTCAGGACGTTAATGTTATTGTGTCCACTGGGTATATGAATATCAATATTTCTTTAAAAATCGAGTTACGACACTTTTAAAACACTATCAAGAGATATGACACTATGGAATTGGTGCTGCGAGTTACGATACTTTTCCAACGTAACAACGAGATACAACAGTTTTAACGCATTCGCTGGAGGTGCGTCAAAATGGCTCGAGACCGTCGAATGATCCACTAAAGCATTTGCACAGTAGCGTTTGACTTCTATAAATTCAATTAAATATGTTTATTGAAGTTTTCATTGACAACTGTACTTGATTTTGAAGCTATTTGACTTATTTTTTGTGTGTTATGTTGGTACCCCTGTCAGCATTCATAGTATTCAATGAGTTGGTTTCCCACCAAATTGCACGTCAATTTTCGTTCAACAAGTTGATTTACACCAATTCAAAAATAATTGATTTATTGATTAGGTATTTCTGATAAGGTGGGGGGCATCCATGATACTGCGAGCCGAAGGAGGAGGTTCATGCTAGAGTATTTCCATTAAGCCATACAATTTCAAAATGGCCGAATACCTCGGTAGAAACATTGCATTGTATACATTGCGTCGCGTGTATTATCTTAGTTAAAGAATTGTGTTTATCGGCAAAAGAAAAATGTCCAGTGAATACTTTTTGAGTTTATCTGGTGAAGTGAAGGTCCGTTATTATAATAAACTAAGTGTAATTGACAATTTAGATCCCTACGCTCTGAAAAGTGAAGAATTTTCCACTAGTATATTAGTGAAATACCCGTAGTGAGTGAGTTCGATCTTGTATCGTATTTTACGATAACTCATAGTTATTACGCGTGCAAACCACGAAGTACTACAAGGAGACCGCACGCCATGCATTTCACCTGGCGCCATTTTGCGATCGCCTGTCCTCCGATTTTCTCTACAACGAGATTTCTTCCCAGATGAGAGCGCCTCTTCAGAGAAAATTTTTAACTGAATTGTCGTCTGCTATTATAGGAATCGTAGTTCCTTAATTTACCACTTGAGGCGCTCTCCTCTGGGAAGAAATAAAAATCCGAGGACAGACGATCGCGGTTGTGGGCTGTTTCCCACCATCTCCGCCACAGGTGTGTGGTCTCCTTGTAATACTTCGTGGTGGAAACAATTGAAAGCTTATAAAAGCTTAGAGGCTTTTAAGTTTTAAGAAGCCGGATTTGTTGAAAAAGTGGAGTGAAAGAGGATAGATGACAACTTTCTAGTGCGTGGTGAGGTTAGTATTGGCACGCTCAAAAGTTGCAGCGACTTGTAACGGGAAGGCTGTTGGACTCGAGATCTAACCTCAAAATCTTATCACCTCACTTTACTTAATGAATACTAGAATTAAATCAATTTTCATCACTGAGCAGTACGCCTTTTTTAAATTAGAGTGTGTATGCACAGGGAGAAATTGTTTAATTTAATAATTTTTGCGTAAAATGTAATTTTCAAATGGTAACTTCAATTAACCTAACAATTCGAAACTTTTGTATTATGCAAAAATTATCAGAGTAAACACTTTTTCCTTCTGTATTCACACTTCTATTTAAAACTAGAGTACCGATAAGTATTTTAAAAATATTTAATGCTAGTATTTATTGAGTAAAATGAGGCCATTGAATTTGGAGTTTAGAACTTGATTACTTCAGCCTTGTGTAAAATGTATCTAATTTATCCTACCTGATATAAAATGGTTTGAGCAAATTGTTGCATTTCTTATCAGCGACTCACTCAAAGGACCACTCCACCTTATGAAATTTCTGACATTACTAACTAAAAAAATTGTTTAGTATTTAAATGAAGTACAAATAAAAAAAAATTTATTGACCAATTTCTTAAACTGTTTAGTGGCAAGAATGTTCAATTTTTAAAACTTGGCTGCCGTGAATTTTGTATTGTCGAAAATTGTTGTTAATAGTTTCCAGTCTTCAAAAGCGAATAAAAAAACCTCAAGTTCTTCCAATTTTACAGTTTTTGAAACTTTTAATTTGGAAGTTTTATTTTGTATTCAACATTTTGCAAGTCAAAAATTTTATTATGAGCAGAAAAATGTTTTGAATAAAAAAATGTAATAAAATTAAAATTCTTTTGACTTATCACAATTTATAAAGAAATTATATACGTAATTTCTCATTTTTTTCAACGCGATAATTTCTTTTTATAATCGCACTGAATAGGTAACAAAATACTTGAAATATTAGTACTCTTTGGATTTTACCAAGATAAAAATAATAATTGTACATTAACAAACGCTTTTTAAAAATAATTCTGCAAAAGTTTTTTGTTCCACACTGTGTATTTTCCAGACTTTTTTAGAATTATTCTTAAAAAGCGTTCTGAATGAAAATTTTTTTTTATCTTGGTAAAATCTAAAGAATACTAATATTTCAAGTGTTTTGTTGCCTACTCAGTGCGATTATATAAAAGAAATTATCGCGTTGAGTAAATGAGAAATTACGTATATAATTTCTTTTTAAATTGTGATAAGTTAAAAGAATTTTAATTTTAATTACTTTTTTTTATTCAAAAGAATTTTCTGCTGATAATAAAATTTTTAATTTGCAAAATGTTAAATACAAAATAGAACTTACAAATTAAAAGTTTCAAAAACTGTGAAATTTGAAGACTGAAAACTATTAAAAACAATGTTCGACAATGCAAAGTCACGGCAGCCAAGTTTCAAAAATTGAACATTCTTGCCACTAAACAGTTTAAGAAATTGGTCAATAAAAAATATTTCTTTTATTTGTACTTCATTCAAATACTAAACCATTTTTTTAGTTAGTAATGTCAGCAATTTCATAAGGTAGAAAATTTAGTTTTTACGAATTTTTCAGTGTTTGGGAATTAGAAAAAAATTAGCTTGTAAAGTTTCCTGGTGAAGACAAAAGGATGTTTCGGCTATTAAATGTATTCAGATTTTGTATAACTTTTTGTACTACTCAAAATTTGGTTTAATAAAGGCCTAATTTGACTTATTATTTCTCATTTCGGGTAACAATACCTTAGAATAATACCTTTTGTAAGAACTAAAAGTCAATTAAGAATCTAAAAATTTGTAACTTGAAATAAAAATGTTAAAAAAAATAAAAGAAAGTGTTTACTGACCCAATATTTTATAAATAAACTACTAAAAATGAAGGCGAAGGAAATATACCCTCTGCAGATTGAGGCCTAGCTCTCACAGCAATAGGATATCCCATGTTATGCCGTTTATGTCCCGAGTTATCCTAGGGGTAACCCGTGGGGATATCCTGCAAAGGCGAAAATTTTGGATATCCAGGATGTCTCTGGGACGATCCTGGGATATTCAAATGTTCCAAGTGGGATATATAAAAACTTTAATATCCTACTTGTAACATTTGAATATCCCAGAAACGTCCCATAGACATCCTGGATATCCGAAGGGTTATGTCTGAGAAAACCCCGGAATATAAATGGGATTGAATGGGATATCCCGAGATATCCTATTGCTTTGAGGGAGATCTTGAATACAATATTTTATTATATTAGTCATCTTATCAAAAGGACCAAAAATGTATTATCAACATTATTGATTATCAGCTCTATACATATACACTTTATTGGCACATTATCAAAAAAACGGAAAGGTATATATTAACAAAGTTAATTACCAAACACTGCTTAACGACCAACAAATGATTCCCTAAAAAAATATTGAACTTTTCTTAATCATATTAATTTAAATTTTCCGCCTAACGGAAGAGCGCATGCGTAGGGACACCATGTCAACTGATAAAAGGGCTTTGGAACCCTTGATTAATATTTCTTGGAAAATTGATATTGGCTACAATGTTGACTATCAAACGACGAAAATTGATTATCAAACACTATCTGATGACCAATACATCCACAAAGAATTTTTGAAAAATATTAAGATGTGGGGTGCATGTATGTGTGAAGTTGGCACCCCAATTTTGAAAAAGCCATAACTTTTCAAATTTTGACTATCAAACGACCAATGTTGACTATCAAACGCTACCTAACCAGCAACAAACGATTCCATAAAAAATGTATACCATTTTCCAAAATTGAGGTGCCATCTTCACGGGCATCTGAAATTGTACCATTTGGCAGCATAACCTAACTTATATATATCATTGGCGGCAAATAAAAAATTTGTATCAGGATTCATAATTCAATTGAAAAGTTCAATTATATACGTTTTTTATATGAACTATTCCATTGCTTTATAGTTATTTTATAATTTTCCTTGATCTAAAGTGTCAATTTTACTAGAAAATTTGAATTTATACAATTTTCATAAGTTTCCTCAAAACTTAATTGAAAAAACTGTCGTGTTTTTAACTTCCAAAGTGAAAGTTTACGATTGACACTTTCGACCCTTTCAACCGCACATTTTTATCATAATTCATAAACGTGCAATGAATGAATTTTCAAGTATAAAATAAACACTTACTTCAAAAATAAAGAACGAACATGTTTCCTTTGTTCCCGAGATCAACGTAGTGTCAACACATCTTTCATCTGAAAACATTTTAACTATTTAATTATTGCACCATCAACGTGAAGTGCGAAGAGCGTATGTCGTATGTCTTGAGGTTATACAATTTACCGGCCCGGTCGGCAGGGTTGCACGGTTACGCGTAACTCGAACTTTTATACGTATAATACGTATTTTACGTATTATACGTAAAAAATGGTCAGCAGGTTTCAGAAGTGAATATTCTTCAATCCCTAATTCAGTGCACCAGATAAATTTAGTCAAGGGAAAAACCGGGGCCTTTTTTCGATTTTCACGACCTCTACAACGTCATCGCCGGAGTCCAGAGTCGCGTCCCCTGAGATTTCGTGATCAGCAGGTTTAAGAAGTGAATATTCTTCAATTCCCAATTCAGTGCACCAGTTAAATTTAGTCAAGGGAAAAACCACGACCATTTTTCGATTTTCACGACCTTGACAACGTCATCGCCGGAGTCCAGAGTCGCGTCCTCTGAGATTTCGTGGTCAGCAGGTGTCAGAAGTGAATATTTTGCAATCCCCAATTCAGTGCACCAGTTAAATTTAGTCAAGGGAAACACCAGGGCCATTTTTCGATTTTCACGACCTTGACGACGTCATCTTCGGAGTCCAGAGTCGCGTCCCCTGAAATTTTGTGGTCAGCAGGTTTCAGAAGTGGATGTTCTTCAATTCCCAACTCAGTGCACTAGTTAAATTTAGTCAAGGGAAAAACCAGGGCCAGTTTTCGATTTTCACGACATCGACAACGTCGTCGCCGGAGTCCAGAGTTGCGTCCCCTGAAATTTTGTGGTCAGCAGGTTTCAGAAGTGGATATTCTTTAATTCCCAACTCAGTGCGCCAGTTAAATTTAGTCGAAATGACGTTGTCGAGGAGGTGAAAATTGAAAAATGGCCCTAGTTTTTCCCTTGACTATATTTAACTGGTGCACTGAGTTGAGACTTGAAGAATGTCCACTTCTGAAACCTCCTGACCGCTAAATCGCATATGTCAGAATGTTAAATAGAAATACATTTTCAATAGCATTGAAGTCTAGTATCAGTGGATTGGCCGCAAAAATATATATTTTTAGCCTGAGAAGAAGAAAAAAAGCATTATTTTTAATTTCTGAAAAGTTCAGAGGTTTCAAACCCTACCTATAAATATTATATTTTTTTATTGCGATTTGGTCGAAAGTAACCTCCTTCGAATATCAACTCTCATCCCTTAATAAAACTTCGTAAAAATATGGAAATTTTGAATATATCGTCGAGAAATGTCAAACGGAGGTTAGGAAGAACACAAATGTCAACATTGCCAAAGCGCAGGCGCCACTTATTTCTTTGGCTCCTTGATACCAACCTACATTTTATAAAAAATTAACTTGGTACTGATAACTGGATGCTAGATTCAGCGTTATCCGTTATAGACGGTTTATCTGGTCATAAATATTTATAATTATAAAATAAATATGTATGAAAAGTAATTTTTGTTTTGTAAATACAGACGTGTTGGACCAGATACATTTATTGATTACCTTCTATTTCCATCTCAAAACTTTAAACTCAATATCTCATTGTATGTAATGGACAAGAGTTTGTAAAAAGTGAGCGCCAGTAAAGTAGATATTTGCTTATTTCTTGCAAATAATTGTGACCAAGTTCGAAGTCTACTGCATAGAATGATTTCAATTGTAATTAATTTGTACATTGAATCTCTCCGAGTGCACTATCTCGATATCTAAGAATAAGAAATCTTTGCGAATAATGGTCGATGATTTCAAAATGTCTCCAAAGGTTTGAAGATGTTGATATTTTCAATGAGAAATGTATATTCTTCCTTCAAGATATTCAAATGATAATTTTCTCTCTACTAATAGCAAACCTTTGTGAGGTTTTTGAGTGTGTGATGTGTCTGAATGTGTCTTTTTGGGGGCGTCTTAGATTCTGGGAATGCGAGTAATATTATTGTTCTATAAAGCGACAATAGGGTGTAAAATACTTACGTTATTTATACGATTCTACGTAATGTGCCATTTCCATATTTTTCTTGTGCGTTACAACACAACATATATGGACAACGACAAGGATATAATTTTATGAGTTTTAAAATTACTATAATTTATGTCAAGACAATATTATAAATTATATCACAAATTACATTTTTTATTCAAATGTAAAATTCCCGCCAAGATAGGTGGTGGCAGCAGCATGCAGATGTGACTTCTACCGACAGTGAATTTTCGTAGTAACTGTCAAGCTATCAGCTTTCATCCCACGTTAGTAGTATTCCTTCACACATCAAGTCGTTGCTGCACATTTCCATTCTCATTCTTCAGCAGTTGCCGTAATTTTTTCGAAAAACCCAACTTACCCAATGTCCTGCCACCGCGAAACCCCTTCCGAGGTCCAGAAAATTTTCCAAGTCGTTTTTTAAAACCTATCAATCCCGATTTATCGAATCTTAATGGTAAAGTTTGAGTGCTTCACAGATTTCCCCATTTCTTGGGACACTGTTCCAACACCCTTAAAGGAATATAACCTCTTCAACTTAAGTTGTTTTTCTAACAAACGTTTCTAGAAATGTTAGAAATTGATATTAACGACAGAAATAGCCACTTTGAGACTGCCAAAAAATATACGCTGGAAATTCCGAAAAAAATGGGACAACATACTTCACAGCCACAGTTTTTATAAAAAAAATCTGTCGCAAGATATTAAAATTGGGAGCTATAGAGTAGGAAACTGTATGTAGATTATGTATCTTATGAACATGAAAGAGGTTATGTATGCTCACGAATCAACACTTTTTCACTTTTTTTCATAATCCAATAATATTGCAGAGGATTTTCTTTGCAAAATACACTTTTCCGCTGAATTAAATTTTGTGAGGCCTAAAATGAATATATCATTCTTATTTTTCTTTCAAATCACGATTTACCGTCAATAAATACCGTCAACTTGGTAAATCTGGTAATTTACGAACATTGCCCATCTGTATCGGTAATTCTAGACTTATATCATTATTGCACACAGTCGACTTGGGAAGTGGCGAGTGCCAAAACTAGGCAAAGATATTATAAGCCTAGATGCGGCACGGGGTGTCAGAGTGGGGGAACTATATATATAGGACATCACATTTTCTGCAAAATTCTTTCGAATTCAAGAGAATTCTCTAGAGTTAGGCAGAATTCCCTTGAATTAATCATAATTCTCTGGAATTCTGTAAAAGACTCTTGAATTCCGTAGAATTATCTTAAATTATGTAGAAGTCTCTTGAATTCTGTAAAATTCCCTTCAAAGCTTTTGAACTTATTACAAATTTTTTGACACTTCTAAATTCATTAGAATAAGCTTCGATTTATTTCAAATGCAGAAGTTTTTCCAATTTTTATTTTTGTGAACTTTACAAGAAATGTCGATAAGATTCCACTAAAAAAAATGCGACACGCCAGAGTCAAAATTAAATGCTTGATGATTTCAGTGTACGCGTTCAAGAAAAAGTACCAAGTTACTTTTTTCGGGGTGCATTTCAAAGTGCAAACATATGCCTGCGAAAATCTCTTTGATGCCGGACATGCACAGATGATTATATTGCCTTGTAATGAGGTTTCTTTATTCAGCCAACATAAGAGAAGACGTCATCAGACTCATTCGACCACGGTGCTCTGCCGAAAGAATTTATTTTTCTTGAATTATTTTTTAATAATTAACAAGCTTAATAATTAGTGTCGTGAAGCTTATGCGAACATTGTTCTTTCTGAAATGAAAGATTTGTGAAAAAAATATCTTGGAAATATATAAAAAAATTACGTGCGCAAATGAGGACTGATCCATTCCTAGTTAGATGATTACCCAGTGGGCAAAAAAATTAAGCATGTCCTAGAGACGTCTTCGGGACATCCCTAAGACGTCTTTTGGAACATGTCTTTTGGACATCCTCGGGATGTTCTTAGGACGTCTAATGTCAGTACGAAAGATATCCGAAAACCTCCTCTGTCTTTATGACGTCTTTAGGACATCTTTAGTACAGTAGACGTCTTAGAGACGTTGTTTGAACTGATATAAACGTTCTAGGAAGTTTATGGTTTTGTGCCCATTGGATAGTCATTACAATTAGTCTTTAAAAATTACTGCATATTTTTTTAGGATGCATTTTCTTCTGCAAACATACCCCCGATGAAGAAGTTTTGACAAAGAACATAAAAACAGGATAGACGCTTTAACTAGAGCGTCGACAAATTTAGGCGACAAGTATCTTTTTCGCAAATTAATAACAATTACCCCAAACACCTTTAGAAGACGCTAGTAGATGTCTGGGGTGATTATTTTTAATTAGAAATGTGTTGGCTCTTATACTTGAAGGCAGCTGAGATAAGGTTTCACAAATGTACTAGGGGTAATTTTTTGACGCTGCGAAAAGTTACAGTGAGGATGAGGATATAAACTAAAGTTATGTGTACTAGGAGTACTTTTTTAAGGCTTTTAAATATTATTGTAGGGATGGGGATATCTATTTGAGTTCTGGAAAAGTGTGTGGGGTGATTCTTTTAAATTTTTCATTTTTTAGCAGTTTAAGTTGAAGGAAGCTCAGACAGGATTTTATAAAAGTACTAGGGGTCATTTTTGGATGCTATATGAAATTACTGTAGATATTACGATATCTGCTGCGGCCTTGGAAAGGTGTCTGGAGTGATAATTTTGAATTCGAATTTTTTGGCTGCCTTAGTTAAATGCAATTGAGACGGCGTTCGTTAAATGTACTAAGGGTGGATTTTTGGGCTGTCCAATATTATTAAAGGAATGGAGATATCAACTAGGTTCTTGAGAAAGCGTTTGCGGTGACTACTTTTAATTTGAAAACATTTCGGCTGCTTAAATCGAAGGTAACTGAGACAGGATTGGTTAAATATACTGGGGCGGGGGTTTTTTTTTTGGATTGCTAAATATTATTTCAGGGAACGGGATACCTAATAAACTCTTGGAAAAGTGTATGGGGTAACTATTTTAAATGTACTTGGGGTGGTTTTTTGAGGCACATCTATATGGCCAGACTGACCTTCCATTTTTCTCCGTGTAATTTGAAAGGGGGCAGTCTCAGTCATTTTCGGCGCAATTAACCTGCTCTGCAGTCTACTCTTTGGTTTCGTGCATCTATGCGTAGGCTTAGGAGCTGCTGCACTTCTTGCATCTCTGTCCTTCATTTTCTAGGAATAATACAAAATGATGAATCTTTGAAAAAAATTAATTTCAAACAATATATTTAAACTTTTAAGGAAGTAGTTGAATTTTCAACAACAAAATCTGAATTTCCAACAAAAAAATGTAATAGGTGGTATTGCGCCTAGAGAAGATTTTAATGTTGAATCAAACACAATTGAATTCAACTCAAAAAGACAAATTATCAACAAGGGCTGGAATTTCAAGTAAGAAAAATTTTTCAGTCAAGATAGATATAAAAATTTAACAATGCTGTTTAATTCTCAAGTAAATGGATCAATTTTATCCCAAGGATATTAATTTTCTACCAGAAAAGACGAATTTGCAACACACTACTTTAATTTTCAACCAAATCATAAGTCGAACATTTAAGGTGAAAATTGCCCTTGTCCCTACGACAATGTCATTTATGTTGTGGTTCTTACGGTCGGTCTATATGCCTTCACCCCCACGACCGTCTTCCCACTTCCAATATTTTTAGTTTTTATTATGAAAAATTTTGAAATTGTATATGAACCGCTGCCCAATACTATTCAAAGTAGTGAAAATTAATTAAATGTGAATTTAAGTTTTATAAATTTATCTATGTTTATTCAAACAGTTACAATTGAAATATAAATGAACCTCGGATCAAATCTTCTTGTTTAACTTTAGTCCACCTTAAACAGGGATGACTAGTTAATTAAACAAACAAAGAAGAAAGTTAAGAAACTGTTAAATAATTACTTACAAATGGATTGGGGTGTCGACTCTTGTACACCCTGTCTTTTGTTGAGACGAAGGTGCCACGCCTTTCAAACCTCGGGACCCTGTATGGGGGCCCGTAGGAGGTGAGCGGTGAATAGCGTTGGTCGGTTGGCTGGGACACCAAAGAAAATTTCAATGTTGTAGAATTCAAAGGGAAATAAATTCAAGGTATTCTCCCCACTACGTTAAATATGCCTGACCTCAACTGCGTCGGATACCAAGAGACCGCCGGCCAGTTGCTTCTTTTCTTCCAAGAGATTCAAATGTGAAGTTTGATTTAGTGAGAATTCGCACCAGTGTGCCTATAGCGTGCCATAATTTCGTGCTGGAGAAAGATTTTATAAAAGTGATTTTCTCAGTGTAGGAGTTTCATCTGTTGTTTACGTAAGTAGAATTTGCATAAATAATTACTTATTTATATTTTGAACACTACAAAAATTTATTGTAAAGTCATGAATGTAAGTGAATCTTTTCGTCTGATGAAAATGATAGCTGCTCATCTAATGAGGGTGATGACGCATTTGCTGTTTCGGAGAATGAAAGGATTGACAAGGAATCAAATGATGAAGAGGAAGGCAAAGGTAAGCATACTGAAGACTGTAAAATATGTTTCTTGTGCCTCAGTTATTGTAAATGTATGAATAAACAGAGTTCCATTAAGTCAATCATTCATTTCTTATATTTTTTTAACTACAACAATACCAATCATTAAAAAATATTATATAATTTATTATTAAAATGAAATATTGTCCTTGACGGTGAGGTCAGGGATAACATTACTTTAAGAGTAGCATCTAATAATACAATGCGAAATCAGTTATACGTCCAAGTAACTCTGAGTACGCGTCTGCTATTGTACTGACCCGGAATAAAACAGAAGATTTACGAATGTGCGTAGATTACTGAACTTTAAATAAGGTAACATTGCGAGATAATTATTTTTTGCCGTTAATCGAAGATTTGATAGATTCATTGTCAGGAAAAAATGACTTCAGTCTTCTAGACTTAAGGAACGGTTTGAATCATATAGACGTGTCCCCAGAATCGATCAAGTTCACATCTTTTGTGACGACATTGGGACAGTTTAAGTGTCTCAAAACCCAATATGGGCTTAAAACAGCGCCAGCTTTATTTCAAAGATTTATAAATAATTGATTTTCAGAGTTAGCAACGAAAACGCTCGATCAGCAAATCGACATTTTACAAAAAGTCTTTGATGTAATGGTAAAAAACAAACTGGAGTTAAGAGTCGATAAATGTTTTTTCATGTATAGTAAAATTGATTATTTAGGTTACGAAGTGTCTAGCGAAGGGATACGACCTTCCCAAAAAGGTCTCGAAGCCATTGAGGGATTCCAGTTATCACGTACTTTATTGCAGGTACAACGTTTTCTGGGCATGTGCCAATATTTTCGAAAATTTATCGAGGGATTTTCACTTCTAGCTAAGCCCCTTTATGATCTTCTGAGGAAAGATGCGGAATTCCGGCTCGATGAAAAGGAACTCCATGCATTTGAAATATTAAAACAGAGATTGATTGCCAGATCTTTGCTTAGCATTTACAATTCTCGCGATAAAACTGAGCTAAACTGCGATGCCAGCTCTGTAGGGTTCGGAGTAGCGTTAATGCAGCAGAAAATAGACGGTAAATTTCATCCAATCTTCTTTTTTTCAAAGAGAACCTCTGATACCGAGAGTAAATTCCATAGCTTCGAATTAGAAATGTTCTCAATCGCATATTTGTTAAGAAGATTCCGCATCTATCTTCAGGGTATCCGCTTTAAAATTATGATGGACTGCAACTCATTAAAGTTGGCCCTCGATTGAAAAGATATAGACCCTAGAATTGCCAGATGGTCCTTAGAGTTACAGAGTTTTGATTACGAAAATGAACAGCGTTCAACGAATCGTATGCAGCATGTCGACGCATTAAGTCGTGCTTTCGATGTCTTAGTTGTTGAGGATAACCCTTTTGAATGGAATCTCTCGATGTGCCAAAGCCAAGATCCCAATATAGTTGAGATACGTAAATCTTTAGAGAAAAAACAGGATAAACTCTATGAAATGCGAAATTGAGTGGTATATATGAAACAAGGAAATGAGTTATTCTTTTATGTCCTGAGTAATATAGAAAACCAAGTAATTTTCAAGTATCACAATGAGATGGGTAACTTAGGCCCTGCCAAAACAAAAGAAGTTATTTCAAAGATATACTGGTTTCTCAAATTACTTGATAAAATCGAAAAGCATATTAGTAATTGTTTGAAATGCATTTCCTTTTCCCCTACATCTGGAAAAGCTGAAGGTTACTTGAATATCATCCCAAAAGGTGATATTCCGTTCACAACTGTACAAGTCGATCACTTTGGTCCTGTAAATAAGGTATTTTCAGCTAAAAAATATGTATTTATCATTATAGATGCATTCACAAAATTTGTAAAACTTTATGCGATAAAGAGTACTTCGAATCAGGAAGCAATTGCCTGTCTTGCATAATACTTTATCGATTATAGCAAGTCGAATACCATTGTTTTCGACAGGGGTAGTGCTTTCACATCCGACGAATTTACCGAATATTTGTCTAAAAATCATATCAGACATGTACTGATAGCAACCGGTTCTCTCGGAAAAATAATATAAATAACAGTACGATAAGAAACTTCAGTCTCATAATGTACACAAGTTACTAATATTAAGCATAAGATAGAAATATATATTCGTAGATTCCTATAAAATTATACTCTGATGAGGAGATCTAAAGTGATCTCGAAACATGTTGGTCCCAAAAGTAGTATAAAAAAGACGGAGAAAGAGAAAGGAAAAGAGTGTGAGGATGGCTTGGTTGTCTCTTTTCCAATTCTCTACCTCTTTTTTACTCTTCTTATATACTTGTCTCTTACGAGCCGATTACAATGTAGTTTTGAAACATATTTTAGGGCCTTTCTATGCAAATTGTTTCGTTTGTTCTGCATATACTGAACTTTTTGAATGTGTCTTTTTCAAAACAACTGATTTTTGGATTCACAATATTTCTGAGCCTTTCTTTTCAAAAATAAAATTTTTCACCTCTTCGGCAGTGATTGATGGACATTCCTCCTCAGATTTTATGAGGTTGTCGCAAAATTCCTTGAAGCGTCAGATAACAGCCGTATTTTGTCAACAATATGCTGTTTGATTGTCAGCAGTCGGACTCTTGCGAGATTTCTCCACGGAGGGTTGCATCCCTTTCAGCCAGATCTTGGGGCTTAGGAGGAACTTGCATATAAGTAAGGCGAAACATTAGAATATAAGCAGCGGATAAGTTAGATTAAGGATGGAATGTAAATTTGTGTACAGGGAGCGGAGGCCCTCAAACCCGTAAATGGGAGAGATTAAATATACATACATACATACATACATACATACATAGTGTGCTTTATGTTTAGGGCAAAATCAGATTTTTAAATTTGACCCTAAGGTCAAACATGGTACAAAAATTTCGTAAAATTTATAAAACGACCAACTACTTACACGAATTTGTAAATAAAAATCAATGTGTATCATATTCGAATAACATTTACGTATATTTATAAAAAGTATTAATATTTTTCATTTTTAAAATTAATGTATACAAAGTACAGTTTTTATTTGGAATTTCACGACAGTTTTTTGTACCATGTTTGACCGCAGGGCAGATTCGAGGAAAAATATTCTAAAAATATGTTCATTAATTATTAAAATACTACAAAGAATCACCTTTAAAATTGTTTTGTCCTTTTAAAATCATGGGATATTTCTTTATAAAATTAATTTTTTTCTTACATTATTTTACAATTATTCAGAATTAATTTCTAATTAGAATTATTTTACACTTGAAATAAAATTGTAAAAATAAATATAAATATAAGTTTTGTGAGATTTCAGATATGTCGTATCAAAATTTGAACAACAACAAAACATTTTCAATCTAATAGTTTAATTTTCAGGCAAAAAAGGTTAATTGTCAACAAAAAGGATAATTCTCAACGAAAAATGTGATAATTGCTATTTCAATAAAAAAAATTTATTGAAAATAAAAAAAACTTTAATTCAAAAAATTTGTTAGTGAAGAAAAAAGGAAAATTTCAACAAAATTATAATTTAAGGCGAAAAATATTTGTGTATAAAAAATAAAAATTTGGAATAACCATTTATTTTTTAGGTTTTCTTGTTTGCTTATTTTAAGGTTATATAAATATAATTTTTACATGATTCTTGACAAAATTTCACCCAAAAAAGATGATATTTCAAAGAAAATGCTGAATTTTCAAGGAAAAATGTAATAATTGCTATTTTGATGAAAATATTCTAATTTTTTATTAAAAACAATTAAAATTAATTTGAATAGACTGTATTTTCGACAAAATAAAAAAATTTCAATCAAACAATTTTTTAGTGAAGAAAAAAGGAAAATTGCATCAAAATTATAATTTAAGGCGAAAAATATTTTCGTAGAAAAGATAAAAATTTTGAATAACTATTGATTTTTAAGTTTGTATAAATATATTTTTCCTAAAATTCTTAAGAAAATTTTCAAAGATTTTTCAATATTTCTGTATGTCAATGAAAATTTCAACAGCAAAAAAAGTTGTAACTAAACAGTCGAATTTCCAACTAAAGAAAGATGATATTTCAACGAAAAAAGCTGAATTTTCAAGGAAAAATTTAATAATTGCTATTTTAATGAAAATATTCTAATTTTTAATTCAAAGCAGTTAAATTTAATTTGAAAAGAATGTATTTTCAAACAGAAAAATAAATTTTCAAATCAAATTATTTTTTAGTGAAGAAAACAGGAAAATTGCATCAAAATTATAATTTAAGGCGGAAAATATTTTTGTATACAAAATAAAAATTTGAAAAAACTATTTATTTTTTAAAGAATTTTGCTCGCTTATTTTAAGGTTATATAAAAATAATTTTTACATGATTCTTGACAAAATTTCAAAATTTGTTTCAATATTTCAGATATGTCAAATAAAAATGTCAGCAAAAAATATAATTTTCAATTAAACACTAATTAATGGAGATATGTTTATAATTTCAATCTTCAAATTTATTCCATAAGGTCAAACATGGTACAAAAATGTCGTACAATTTATAAAATGACCAACTCTTTACAAGAATTAAAAAAAAAATCAATGTGTGTCATATTCAAATAACATATAGGAATATTTATAAAAAGTATTAATATTTTTCATGTGTAAAATGAATGTATACAGAATACAGATTTTATTTGAAATTTCACGACATTTTTTTTGTACCATGTTTGAACCCTTTGCAGAATCAAGGATAAATATTCTGAAAATATGTTCATTAGCTATTAAAATACTAAAAAGAATTACCTTTAAAATAGTTTTCTCCTTTTAAAATCTTTGGATATTTCTTTTTAAAAAAATGTATTAAATTTATTTTACTATTATTTAGAATTAATTTCCAATTAAAATTATTTTACAATTGAAATAAAATCGTAAAAATAAATATAAATTTTCTGAGATTCTTCTGAAAGTTTCGAAATATTTTCTAAGATTTCAGGTATTTTAAATCAAAATTTGAAAAAAAAAAACATTTTCAACCCAATAGTTTCATTTTCAGGTAAAAAGGTTAATTCTTAACGAAAAATTTAATAATTGCTATTTCAATGAAAAAAAATTTTTTCAATAAAAAACGGTCGAATTTAACATAAAAAAAATGAATTTTCGACAAAATGAAAAAATATTCTAGAACTATGTTCATTAGCTATTAAAATACTACAAAGAATCATCTTTAAAATAGTTTTGACCTTTTAAAATCATGGGATATTTCTTAAAAAAAAAATTTATTAAATTTATTTTACAATTATTTACAATTAATTTTCAATTAAAATTATTTTACAATTAAACTAAAATTGTAAAAATAAATGCAAATATAAGTTTTCTGAGATTCTTCAGAAAGTTTCGAAATATTTTCTAAGATTTCAGGTATTTTAAATCAAAATTTGTTTTTGTGCTTCCTCGCAAAGTGGGAAAAAATTAATCTAGAAGTATTCAATGCTTTAAATGGTCCTAGATTCTGGTTAGAGCCCCCTTAATTATTTTGAACCATCAATTTAGGAATGTCCGAATTTACCCCACATGTCCGATATTAGTCTTTTTAACAGTACTTTTGATTTTTTGCTTTCTCACATATTGAAAAAATATGATTCTAGATGTAGTTGAGACTTTAACTGGTTCTAGATTCTGGTTAAAAACCCCTCAAGTTTTTTTGAATTGTCAATTTAGGAATGTCCGAAGTTACCCCACATGTCAGAAACTATCTGTTTGAAGGTACTTTTAATTGTACTGCTTCCTCGCAGTGTGGGCAAAAATGATTCTAGAAGTAGTTAAGACTTTAGGTGGTTCTAGGTTCTGGGTAAAACCACCTGAAGTAATTTAAACTATCAATTCAGGAATGTTTGAATTTACCCGACATTTCCGAGATTGCCCTGTTTGACAATACTTAAAAATTTTGTGCTCCCTCGTACAGTGAGATAGTATGATTCTAGAAGTGGTTAAGACTTTAACTGGTTATAGATTCTGGTTAAAATCCCCTTAAGTAATTGAAACTATCAATTCAGGAATTTCCGAATTTACCCCATATGCCCTAAATTACCCTATTTGTCGGTACTTTTGATTGTTAAGACTCCTCGTACTGTAAGCAAAAATGATTCTAGAAGTAGATGAAGAAAATTATTCTAGAAGTATTCAATACTTTAAATGGTCCTAAATTCTGGCTCGAGCCCCCTTAATTATTCTGAACAATTAATTCAGGAATTTTGAAATTTACCCCACATGTCTGAAATTACTCTGTTTGACGGTACTTTTAATCTTTTTGCTTTCTCGCACAGTGGGAAAAAATTAATCTAGAAGTATTCAAGGCTTTAAATGTTCCCAGACTCTGGCTGGAGCACCCTTAATTATTTTGAAATATCAATTTAGGAATGTGCCAATTTACCCCAGATGGCCCAGAACTACCGTGTATGACGGTACTTTTAATTTTTTTGCTTCCTCGCACAGTAGGCAAAAATGATTCTAGAAGTAGTTAAGACTTTAACTAGTTCTAAACTCTGGGTAAAATCTCCTTAAGTATTTAAAACCATCAATTTAGGAATGTCCGAATTTACCCCACATGTTCGAAATTACTCTGGTACTTTTAATTTGTTTGCTTTTTCACACAGTGAAAAATTATTATTCTATAAGTAGTGAAGTCTTTACCTGGTTCTAGATTCTGCTTGAAGCCCCCTTAAGTAATTTGAACTATCAATTTAGGAATTTCAGAATTTACCCCAAATATTCGAAATTATCCTGTTTGACGGCTCTTTTCATTTTTGTGCTTCCTCGCAAAGTGGGAAAAAATTAATCTAGAAGTATTCAATGCTTTAAATGGTCCTAGATTCTGGTTAGAGCCCCCTTAATTATTTTGAACCATCAATTTAGGAATGTCCGAATTTACCCCACATGTCCGATATTAGTCTTTTTAACAGTACTTTTGATTTTTTGCTTTCTCACATATTGAAAAAATATGATTCTAGATGTAGTTGAGACTTTAACTGGTTCTAGATTCTGGTTAAAAACCCCTCAAGTTTTTTTGAATTGTCAATTTAGGAATGTCCGAAGTTACCCCACATGTCAGAAACTATCTGTTTGAAGGTACTTTTAATTGTACTGCTTCCTCGCAGTGTGGGCAAAAATGATTCTAGAAGTAGTTAAGACTTTAGGTGGTTCTAGGTTCTGGGTAAAACCACCTGAAGTAATTTAAACTATCAATTCAGGAATGTTTGAATTTACCCGACATTTCCGAGATTGCCCTGTTTGACAATACTTAAAAATTTTCTGCTCCCTCGTACAGTGAGATAGAATGATTCTAGAAGTGGCTAATACTTTAACTGGTTATAGATTCTGGTTAAAATCCCCTTAAGTAATTTAAACTATCAATTCAGGAATTTCCGAGTTCACCCAAAATGTCCGAAATTACTCTGTTTCACGGTATTGTTAATTTTTTGCTTTCTCACACATTGAGAAAATATGATCTTAGAAGTAGTTGTGACCTCAACCGGTTCTAGATTCTGGTTAAAAACCCTTTCAGTTTTTTTGAACTGTGAATTTAGGAATGTCCGCAGTTACCCCGCATGTCAGAAACTATCTGTCGGAAGGTAATTTTAATTGTATTGCTTCCTCGCAGTGTGCAAAAATGATTCTAGAAGTAGTTAAGAATTTATGTGGTTCTAGATTTTGCTTAAAACCTCCTTGAGTAATTTAAACTATCAAATCAGGAATGTTGCAATTTACCCTTCATGTCCGACATTGCCCTGTTTGACGATACTTCAAATTTTTTGCTTCCTTATACAGTGAGAAAGAATGATTCTAGAAGTAGTTAAGACTTTAACTGGTTCTAGATTCTGGTTAGAACCCCCTTAAGAAATTTAAATTCCGAAATTACTCCCTTTTACGGTACTTTTAGTTTTTTGCTTTCTCACACAGTGAAAAAAAAAAGATTCTAGAAGTAGTCGACGCTTTAACTAGTTCTAATTTCTGGTTAAAACCCCCTTAAGTTTTTTTTAACTGTCAATTTAGGAATGTCCGAAGTTACCTCGCATGTCCGATATTATCCTGTTTGACCGTACTTTTAATTGTATTGCTTCCTCGCAGTGTGGGCAAAAATGATTCTAGAAGTAGTTAGGACTTTAACTAGTTATAGATTCTGGATAAAACCCCCTGAAGTAATTTAAACTATCAATTTAGGAATGTTTGAATTTACCCCACATGTCCGAAATTGCCCTGTTTGACGATACTTAAAATTTTTTTGATTCCTCACAACAGTGGGAAGGAATGATTCTAGAAGTAGTTGAGACTTTAACTGGTTCTAGATTCTGGTTGAAACGCCCTCAAGTAATTCAAACTATCACTTTCGGTTGAAAATTAATTTTTTCAAACTGAACATTCAACTATTTGGTTAAAAAATCATGTATTTAGTTGAAAAGTTGACTTTTTTGGTATTAAATTAATCTTTTTAGTTGAAATTCGAACTATTTGGTGAAAAATTTATCCCTTTGGTTAAAAATGTAACTTTTCGGTTAAAAATGTAACTATTTGAAAATTAAGTTTTTGAATTGAAAATGTAACTATTTTGTTGAAAATTAATGTATTTTGTGGAAATTTCGATTTTTTCTTATTGAAAATTGATCTTTTTAGTTAAAAATTAAACAACTTGGTAAAAAATCATATCTTTAGTTGAAAATGTAACTATTTAGTTAAAAATATATTTTTTTTTAAATCAAGTTTTTGGACTGAAAATTTAACTATTTGTTTAAAAAATCATGTATTTTGTAGAAATTTTGAATTTTTTTTATAGTAAATTATTCTTTTTAGTTTAAAATATATCTTTTTAGTTGAAAATTGAAAATATTGGATAAAAATTATCTCTTTAGTTGAAAATATAACTATTTTATTTTTAGTTTTATTGAAATGAATCCATTTTGTTAGAGAATTTTATTATTGTGTTGAAGATTGGTTCTACTTTCGGTTGAAAATTAATTTTTTTAAACTCAAAATTCAACTATTTGGTTAAAAAATCATGTATTGAGTTGAAAAGTTGACTTTTTGGTAATAAATTAATCTTTTTAGTTGAAATTTGAACTATTTCGTGAAAAATTTATCCCTTTGGTTGAAAATGTAACTTTTCGGTTAAACATGCATCTCTTTGATTGAAACTTAAGTTTTTGGAGTGAAAATTTAACTATTTGGTTGAAAATTATTATATTTCGTGAAAATTTTCATTATTTCTTGTTGAAAATTAATCTGTTTAGTTGAAAATTGAACTATTTGGTTAAAAAATAATTCCTTTGGTTGAAAATGTAACTATTTTGTTGAAAATGCATCTCTTTGATTGAAAATTAAGTTTATAAACTGAAAATTCAACTGTTTCAGTTTTGGTAGAAATTTTTTTATTTTTTAGTGTTCAGTTTGGTCAAAATGAATCGGTTTTGGTTGAGGATTTTACTATTTTGTTGAAGATTGGTTCTACTTTCGGTTGAAAATTTATCTTTTTGATTGAAAATTAAGTTTTTGGATTGAAAATGTCACTATTTGGTCGAAAATTAATGTATTTTGTGGAAATTGTGATTTTTCTTGTTGAACATTGATCTTTTTAGTTAAAAATTGAAAAACTTGGTTAAAAAATCATATTTTTGGTTGAAAATGTAACTATTAACTTAAAAATATTTTTTTGGTTGAAAATAAAGTTTTTGGACTGAAAATTTAACTATCTGGTTAAAAATTCATGTATTTTGTTGAAATTTTTATTTTTTTTGGGGTAGAAAATTAATCTTCCTAGTCGAAAATTTAACTATTTGGTTAAAATCATATCTTTGGTTGAAAATATAACTATTTAGTTAAAAATATTTTTTTGGTTGAAAATCAAGTTTTTGGACTGAAAATTTAACTATTTGTTTAAAAAATCATGTATTTTGTAGAAATTTTGATTTTTTTTTATAGAAAATTATTCTTTTTAGTTTAAAATCTATCTTTTTAGTTTAAAATTGAAAATATTGGATAAAAATGATCTCTTTAGTTGAAAATGTAACTATTTTATTTTTAGTTTTATTGAAATGAATCCATTTTGTTAGAGCATTTTATTATTTTGTTGAAGATTGGTTCTACTTTCGGTTGAAAATTAATTTTTTCAAACTGAACATTCAACTATTTGGTTAAAAAATCATGTATTTAGTTGAAAAGATGACTTTTTTGGTATTAAATTAATCTTTTTAGTTGAAATTCGAACTATTTGGTGAAAAATTTATCCCTTTGGTTGAAAATGTAACTTTTCGGTTACAAATGTATATCTTTGATTGAAAATAAAGTTTTTAGAGTGAAAATTTAACTATTTGGTTGAAAATTATTATATTTCATGGAAATTTTTATTATTTCTCGTTGAAAATTAATCTTTTTAGCTGAAAATTGAACTATTTGGTTAAAAAATAATTACTTTGGTTAAAAATGTAACTATTTGAAAATTAAGTGTTTGGATTGAAAATGTAACTACTTTGTTGAAAATTAATGTATTTTGTGGAAATTTCGATTTTTTCTTCTTGAAAATTGATCTTTTTAGTTAAAAATTAAACAACTTGGTAAAAAAATCATATCTTTAGTTGAAAATGTAACTATTTAGTTAAAAATATTTTTTGTTGTTCAAAATCAAGTTTTTCGACTGAAAATTTAAATATTTGTTTCATAAATCATGTATTTTGTAGAAATTTTGATTTTTTTTTTGTAGAAAATTATTCTTTTTTGTTTAAAATCTATCTTTTTAGTTTAAAATTGAAAATATTGGATAAAAATTATCTCATTAGTTGAAAATGTAACTATTTTATTTTTAGTTTTATTGAAATGAATCCATTTTGTTAGAGAATTTTATTATTTTGTTGAAGATTGGTTCTACTTTCGGTTGAAAATTAATTTTTTTAATCTGAAAATTCAACTATTTGGTTAAAAAAATCATGTATTTAGTTGAAAACTTGACTTTTTGGGCATTAAATTAATCTTTTTAGTTAAAATTTGAACTATTTGGTGAAAAATTTATCCCTTTGGTTGAAAATGTAACTTTTCGGTTACAAATGTATCTCTTTGATTGAAAATTAAGTTTTTGGAGTGAAAATTTAACTATTTGGTTGAAAATTATTATATTTCGTGGAAATTTGTATTATTTCTTGTTGAAAATTAATCTTTTTAGTTGAAAATTGAACTATTTGGTTAAAAAATAATTCCTTTGGTTAAAAATGCAACTATTTGAAAATTAAGTTTTTGGATTGAAAATGTAACTACTTTGTTGAAAATTAATGTATTTTGTATGAATTGGCAACCAAAATTAAGGAATCTAATAAAAAAATGAATTTTCCATCAAGCAGGTTAATTAAATTTTTTTTTCAGCAAAATAGATGAATTTTTAACGAAATAAATCAATTTAGCCATAGAAATAAATTGTCCACTCAAATAAGGAATCCAACCAAAAAATGAATTTTCAACCAATTAGACTAATTTTTTACAAAATTTTTTTTCAATAAAATACATGAATTTTTAACCAAAAAAGATCAATTTTCAACCCAAAATGGAATAGTTATATTTACAGTTGCAAAAAATTCTTCAATAATAAAAAACAAATTTTCAAAAAAAGAAATGAATCGTCAAACATAAAGATTCATTTTCTAACAAAAAAGACGATCGTTTAACAAAATACATGAATTTTCAAACAAATAAGGTCTATTTTTAACCTAAGATAGAATAGTTATATTATCAGTTAAAAAAAAAACATTTTTAATTAAAAACAAAGAAGTTTTCAAAAAATTATTTCAATATTCAACCGAAGAAATGAATTGGCAAACAAAAAGATTAATTTTATAATAAAAGAACTAACTTTCAACAAAATACTAGAATTTTCGAAAAAAAAAAAAGATTAATTCTTAACCCAGAATGTAATAGTTATATTAACAGTTAAAACAAACTTTTAATTATAAAAAACAAATTTAAAACAAATTATTTAAATATTTTACCGAAAAAAATCCATTGACAAACAAAGAGATAAATTTTGAACAAAATACATGTATTTTTAACAAAATGGATAATTTACAAAATTGTTTTGTTTAACAAAATACATGAGTATTTAACCAAAAAATATCAATTTTCCATCCAAAATAGAATAGTTATATTGACAGTTGCAAAAAAAAATTCAATATTAAAAAACAAATTTTCAACAAATTATTTAAATTTTCAACGAAAGAAATGAATTTTCAACCAAAAAGATTAATTTTCTAACAAAAAAAAAAAAGAATTTTCAACAAAATACATGAATTTTCAAGCAAAAAATATCAATTTTTACCGCAAAATGGAATAGTTGTATTTACAATTTAAAAAAATTAAATAATAAAAGACAAATTTTTTACAAATTATTTCAATATTCAACCAAAGAAATTAATTGGCAACCAAAAAGACTAATTTTCTAACAAAAAAACCGAATTTTTAACGAAATACATAAATTTTCAACCAAAAAATATAAATTTTGAACTCCAAATGTTATAGTTCCAGTTAAAAACAAACTTTTAATTATAAAAAACAAATTTCCAACAAATGATTTAAATTTTCGACAAACCAAATGAATTGTTAACCAAAAAGATTAATTTTGTACCAAAAAAGACGAATTTTTAACAAAATACATGAATTTTTAACCAAATAGTTGAATTTTCAACGAAGAATATAAATTGTGTAACAAAAAAGACGAAGTCTTAACAAAATACATCAATTTTCAAGTAAGAAAGACAAATTTTCATCAAAAATGAAATAGTTTAATTTACAGTTAAAAAAATTAATTTTTAACCAAAAACACTAATTTTGAAGAAAAGAGTTTAATTTTCAACCAAATCATTTGCAATCAAAATCAAGAATCTTCAAACAGAAAACTGTAATACAATTAAACTTTCCACCAAAATAGTTGAATTTTCTAACTTTTGGTTATTTCAATTTTCAGTTAAGAAAATTAATTATCAACCAAAGAAGAAAACGAATTTTCAACAACATAGTTGAATTTTTCACCAAAATAGTTGAATTTTCAAGCAGGAATATAAATTTCGTAACAAAAAAGACGAAGTCTTAACAAAATACTTCAATTTTCAACTAAGAAAGACAAATTTTCATCAAAAATGAAATAGTTCAATTTACAGTTAAAAAAATTAATTTTTAACCAAAAAAACTAATTTTAAAGAAAGTAGTTCAATTTTCAACCGAATAATTTGCAATTAAAATCAAGAATTTACAAACAGAAAACTGTAATACAATTAAACTTTTCACCAAAATAGTTGAATTTTCTAACCAAAAAATCGAATTGTCAAAAGAGAATCTTTTGAGTTTTTTTCCTATACTGAATAATATATATCTTCAATAGCCAGAAAAATAATTCTTTACGTGTATAGAAAATTAAAACTTACTATGAAGTTTCAGTGGAATAAAATGACAGTAAAAATATCCAAAATATGAATAATGTTATTCATATTTTCTTACCTTTTCTCCAAGACGTAGATCCCAAATAAAAACATGTTCACTCGCTCCAGCAGCTACAAATCTGCCTTCTTGTGCTTCCAATGTGACAAAAACGACATTGCATTTTTGGCTAGCAATTATATTTAAAATACCGGCTGGAACGTATCTCAAATACTGTTTTGTTAAACCCATAGTGCTAGCTTCTTTTTTCAAATCAACACTTTTATACCAGAATTTATGACAAAAATCAAATTAGGCATCACTATCCAGTATTCTGAGAATTTTAATATTTTTTTCCAAGTCGAAACACTACGAAAGATTGTGAAAATAGGGATTAAGCACTTTTTAAAACATAGCAAAACACGTGCAAACACAAAAATGGACAAAATTCAACCACGTGTGTTTACAAGCATGAAGAACGGAAATTACTAGTGGGGATAACGACTGTGGATTGTAGGCACTACGAGGGTCTTAAGACCCTCCCTGAAATTGTAGTTTCCGCGGCAAATTCAAATTGTATGATTAGCACAGGAATTTAAGTTAGTTTTTAAGGCATATTTAAGCGAGGAACTCTAAATTTTTTTTATACATTTTTTAAAATTGAATAAGGCTAAAAATGGGTGTCTTGAAGGGTGCCTAATTACCGGGGAACCCGGAAAATAGCCGGGATTTTCGAAAAAGTTAGACGAGTGGGTAACGTGACCGGCTTCCTACCTTACCGACACTTTTTTTATTTGTAAACTTATTTTCACACGAATAGCTCATTCACTCTACTCACATTCTTTTTATAAACTATTTGTCACCAAACTTTTCTGTCCTGGCATACTACTCTAGCTTCTAATCCTATGACTTACGAATTTTTCGGATATACCCTTGATAATGTAAAAATCTGTGGAAAACTGTGCAATCCTTGATTTATTGTAACCAAATTCTCTGAAAAAGTGTTAAAATATTGTTATAAAATTCAGAGAAAAATCATTATAATCAATTCCATGATTTGAGAATTTTTCGGATATACTCTCGATAATGTAAAAATCTGTGGAATACTGTGCAATTCTTGATTTATTGAAATTAAATTATTTGAAAAAGTGTTAAAATATTATTACAAAATTGAGTGAAAAATCATTATAATTAATCGCTGTAATCTTTTAAGAAAAAAAACCCTTAAAATGTCAGGAATTTTTAGTAAAATTAAAATTTTGGTTTGTTCTTTGAACTTCCCTCCAAAACCATGAAGATTAATCAAAAATGCCTCTAGATGTGTCAAAAATAATTCAGAATCGTAAGAATTAAAAGAGGGAAAAGCCTTTGCAATATTTAAAAATTGGTCCAGGGAAAAAGATCTATATATATTCCCCCCCCCCCCCAAACACACAATAACCACATGAGGGGCGGAAGTTAACAAATTTGCATAAAAAAAAGATAGTTGCAGTCTTATTTCAAGTTCTTAGCATTAAAAAGTTATATCTCAACAGAAAATTAATTGATATAAATTGGTATAAACAGAAAAAACTCATGTGTATCAAAGGCTTCAGAATTTTTTTTTTCCGATCTCCAAATTGCACTTGATAGAAACGATTGGCAATCTTGTATAAAAGTTTCTGTATACATAAACACAGTTGAAACAAAGATAGTGAAATTCTAGAATGTTATTTTTGGTTTCCTTCACAGTTCAAATATCGCCCAAATTGTCCAAACACTGAAGCGAGACTAATTTTTTTGCCTTTGTTTTACATGAAAAAGAAGGTCCATGCGCTGAGAGTTTGTTTCAAATTCCGTCGCCTTTCGACTTTAAGTATCGTCAGTTTCGAGCGATTTAAGAATTTTTCGAATATACTCTCGACAATGTAAAAATCTGTGGAATACAGTGCAATTCTTGATTTATTGTATTAGAATTCTTTGGAAAAGTGTTAAAATATTATTATAAAATTCAGTGAAAATCATTATAATTAATCCCTGTAATCTTTTAAGGAAAAAAACCCTTAAAATGTCATGAATTTTTAATGAAAATAAAATTTTTGTTTGTTCTTTGAACTTCCTTCCAAAACCATGTAGATTAATCGAAAATTCCCCTGAATGTCTCAAAAATAATTCAGAATCATATGAATGAAAAGAGGGAAAAACTTTTGAAATATTTGCAAATTGTTTTAGTAAAAAAAAATAACTATATGTATTACCCCCCCCCCCAGCTACTCAATCATCATATGAGGGGCGGAAGTCAAAAAATTGGTATAAAAAAAAAAAAATTGCAGTATTATTTCAAGCTTTCAGCATTAAAAAGTCATATCTCAACAGAAAATTAATTGATATAAATTGGTATAAAAAGAAAAATCTCATCTGTATCACGGCTTCAGAATTTTTCTATTTTCTTGCCGATCTCCAAATGTCACTTGATAGAAACGATTAGCAATCTTTTATAAAAATTGCTGTATATCTAAACACAGTTTAAACGAAACCTAGTGAAATTTAAAAATTTTATTTTTGGTTTCTTTCACAGTTCAAATAGCGACCAACTCGTCTAAAGACTGACGCGAGACTAATTTTTTTTTTTTTAAGGACAGAGAAGGTCCATGTGCTGAGAGCTCTTGTCAAATTTCGTCGCCTTTCGAATTTAAGTATCGGCAGTTTCAAGTGATTTAAGAATTTTTCGGATTTGCTCTCGATAATGCAAGAATCTGTGGAAAACTGTGCGATTCTTGATTTATTGTAATCAAATTCTTTGAAAAAGTGTTAAAATATTATTATAAAAATCAGTAAGAAATCATTATAATTAATCCCATGATTTAGGAATGTTTCGGATATTCTCTCAATTATGTAAAAATCTGTGGAATACTGTGCAATTCTTGATTTATTTCAATCAAATTATTTTAAAAAGTGTTAAAATATCATTATAAAATTCAGTGAAAATCATTATAATTAAACCCTGTAATCTTCTAAGGGAAAAAAACCTTGAAAGGTCAGAAATTTTTAGTAAAAATAATTTTTTTTTGTTCTTTGAACTTCCCTCCAAAAGCATAAAGATTAATCGAAAATTCCCCTGAATGCCTCAAAAATAATTAAGAATCATATGAATTAAAAGAGGGAAAAACATTTGAAATATATGCAAATTGTTTTAGTGAAAAAAAGAACTATATGTATATTACCCCCCCCCCCAAGCTACTCAATTATCACATAAGGGGCGGAAGTAAAAAAATTTGTATCAAGAAAAGAAAATTGCAGTATTATCTAAAGCTCTTAGCATCAGAAAGTTATATCTCAGCAGAAAATTAATTTTTATGAATTGGTATAAAAAGAAAAAACTCATCTACAAATTTGTCATGGGTCACTTTTTGATAGGATGTGTATTTTTTGTTTTATTCGTAAAAAATGACATTAACACTGAAAAAATCTGCCCGATTAGTGGGAACATTCTCATGGAAGCTTTGCTTATTTAATTTCTTTTTTGTCTCGTGTGTGGTTTTTCAATATATTTGATTGTTCTTATGTAATCAATACTATTTTCAACGATTAGAACAATAAAAGAACCATTACACCGGCACAAAAAAAAAGTGGTCTGCCTGGCGGACTACACCGGCATATCTATATGTTTTTGAGGTCACTGAATCCGAATCCGGGGTCCAAATACCCAAGTTAGCTCGTATTTTTCCAAAAAACGCAAAAATAGACGTAAAATCTACGAAAACAGCGATTTTTCTTGTATATGAAATAAGTTTTCAACTAAATATGTGAATTTTCAAACCAAAAGATGAATTTTCTAATAAATAAGACAAATTTTCAACCAAAAATAGAACAGTTAAAATGTTCGAAATATAAATTTTCAACAAAAGAAAAAAGCACAAATTTTCAACAAAATAGTTAAATTTTCAACACAAAAGATAAATTTTTTACCAAATAGGACAATTTTTCAACCAAAAATATAATAGTTAAAATGTTCAGAAAATAAATTGTCAACAAAATAGTTAACTTTTTAAGCTAATAAATGATTTTTAACTCAAATGATGAATCTTCAACCAAAGAAAGGAATTTTGAACTAGAATTTTCAACACAAGAATTAAGTTTTCAGCCAGAGAAATAAGTTTTCAACTAAATATGTGAATTTTCAACCCAAAAGATGAATTTTCTAATAAATAAGACGAAAAAAGTACAAATTTTCAACAAAATAGTTAAATTTTCAATCAAAGAACTGAATTTTTAACTAAATAGTTAAATTTTCAACTCAAAAGATAAATTTTCTGCCAAATAGGACAATTTTTCAACCAAAAATATAATAGTTAAAATGTTAAAAAAATAAATGGTCATTAAAATAGTTAACTTTTTAAGCAAATAAATGATTTTTAACTCAAATGATGAATCTTCAACCAAAGAAAGGAATTTTTAACTAGAATTTTCAACACAATAATTAAGTTTTCACCCAGAGAAATAAGTTTTCAACTAAATATGTGAATTTTCAAACCAAAAGATGAATTTTCTAATAAATAAGACAAATTTTCAACTAAAAATAGAACAGTTCAAATGTTCGAAAAATAAATTTTCAACAAAAAAAAAAGCACAAATTTTCAACAAAATAGTTAAATTTTCAACCAAAGAAATGAATTTTCAACTAAAATGACGAATCGTCAACCAAACAAATGAATTTTTAACAAAGTTGAATTTTGAACCAAAAATGGTTGGATTTTTTTTGGGTTTTATTAATTCAGTTCGCATTTACATGAAAAAACGAGAAAAATGGGAAGCTTTTGAAAACTGGGCAAAAAAGGGAATTCTCTAAAAAGAAAAAAAGAGAGAAAGAATGTGAAGTCTGTATTTACTTTTAAATTTAAAACAGGAAATATTTCGGATATGTGGAATAATGTACAGTCGCACCAACTCAATTAATCTTTCATATTTAATATTTTCTAAAAATAATAATGCTTTCTAAAAATGAAAACCTAATTTATTCACATTTTTGACTTTTGAACCCATATTATTGTGTAATTTTATCTTTACATACTTAAAACTTTAAATTTCTTCAATTTTACAAGGTATAAATTGATTTAATATTCGTTTCATCAATTCTTGAAATTTATTACGAAAGATTGAAAAGAGTTTCAGTCAATTTTGAGCATTTGATTAATAATTTTTCTTTTGTCTTTATAAATCTTTTTCGATTATTTTGAAGCCTCACTACCTTACATAACTAAACCCAAATTATAAAATGTACCTTTGCGAGTTTACGTGTTATCAAAACTGTTATCAGATAATTTGTGTCGGAAAATTATTCCAAAGAGTAAAATTTGTAAAATGTCCTTCCTTCTTTTCGGAGTATTTTAGTGTTATTTCAATTGCCCAACTTCTACAAAGTAAACACACTCAAGTATTAAGTCAAAAATTCCATGAAATTTAGTGTCGCGTAATCAAAACACATTTTTCCTTAATCTTTAATTGAAAATGAAGGTCAAAAGACTCTCAACTTTTCAAGATTTTCAAATAGGAAAACCGTTAGACCTAACCCCAAAAGGACTACGAAAATCTTAGAATTTAACCATCGATACGTGAAAAATGAGAGAAATTCCTAAACTCCAAGTAAGAGGAGAAAGAGTAACATCCCGGAATTCATTTTATCACAATCAATCATTTAATAAAGCAAGAAAAACGGAAAAATTCGGAGAAATTGAAAAAATGTACTAACCTCTGGAGCTCCAGTTTTGGCGGCAGAAACTCGTGTTTCGTTTCCAGTCTTCATGACGTGACCTTGGTCAATAAACCACACAAATTTCGTATAAAATTCTTATTTTTGCACTCAAAATTCGCGAGTGATTAAATTTGATATAGACAACTGAATTTCCTGTTAAGAAAGTGAATTAATTCTTCTTTGTTTGCAGAAAAACAGGAAAATCGCGCTTCCACTTTTGGCGGTTGCCGAACGACCGATTCCGGAAATGGGGGTGGAGAAAATCGGAACTAAAGGTCTGCGGAAGTGCATCAAGTGCAACGGGTTTGAAAAATGGCGGGAAGCACTCTACGTATGTAATTATAATTAAATATAATAGAGGTGAAGTACGAAATTCTTGAAAATCAAAAAAAAAAAAAAATCGAACAATTAAATTTGGACAACACACTCTTAAATTTTCTTATTCAAATTAAAAAAAAAATAATAAGAAAAGGAAAGGAAAAGAAGGCAACCTACCAAACGTTGGTAGATTTTTTTATAAATTTGTTTTGATTGTGGGTTTAAAAAATAATAAAAGACGAGGTAAAGAAAGGAAAAATATTTTTTTGATACCAGCTGTTACTGAATTTTTTTTTCTGACGTTAAAAATATAAACCATTTAAAAATCCATTAGGTATTAATCAAATTTTTAAATACTAGATCTTAAAAAATTTTTAAATACTAGATCTTAAAAAATTTTGAATTGAAAACGTTCCAAATCAAACGATTTTAAATTAGGTAAAATTTTGAAAAAAGTACAATATTTCGAATTAAATGAAAAGGAATTGAACTTGTATCATTTCTAATTAAAAGCGTTTAAAAGTAAATAATTTGAAATTGAAAGTGTTCGGAATTGAAAACACTTTGATAAAAAGCTCTCAAAATTGAAAAATTTCTATAATTTTAAGAATTTCATGAGAAAGAAGTTTAAATTGCTTCACCTCCAATTCGAAGATCCCTTCCTTATATGATTTTAATTATGCAATTTCAAAAACATTACTACAGTCCGATTGAAATTAAATGCTATAAAATTAAAACATTTTCCTTTTTCAAATTGTTTTAAAACTTTTAATGTTTTTGAAGAATGAGCAAATTGATTTGATCTACTATTCACAAAAAAATTCCATGATATCATGAAGGGTGGAGAAATTTGAATTTAAAAAATGATGCAATGAATCGAAAGTTTTATAAGAATCTGAAAATATATAAATATATAAACCTAAATGGTTTGCCTAATTAAAGTATGAAAAAGGTTTAATTAGAGTATTTTAAATTTCCAGACGAAATGTCTAATTACACTTATTCTGTGGTATCATTTTTTTCCTATACCAAGAGGATAATAAAATATTATTGTACATTAAACTGCACAATATACAAGAGTATACATAATATATATGATTTCTTTTTATTTGGCACACTTTTCGTTATTTGTATTACTTAATTTTAGCAGTAATATTCGTGAACTGGCCTGTTGACAAATGTAAATTTATATGTGCGTAATTTGGATTTGTGAACGATCGGTTTTATTTTATTTTCTTCGCTAACATAATTTACCCATTTTTTTTACTTTCTTGCACATTATTTATAATTTTTCAAAAACTCTTGAAATTCTTTCAAATCTTTTAAAATCCCATAAATCCTATGAAATAATTGAAGGTCCTGTAAAATCCCTTAAATCTGATGAAATTCTTTGAAATCCCTTGAAATCTATAGAAATCCTAAAACATTCTTTGAAATCCCTTGACATTTTCGTAAACTCTTGAAATTCTTTCAAATCTTTTAAAATCCAGTAAATCCTTTCCAATAGTTGGAGGTCCCATAAAATCCCTTAAATCTGATAAAAATCTTTGAAATTCCTTGAAATCTATAGAAATCCTAAAATATTCTTTGAAATCCTTTGAATTTTCGAAAACTCTTATAATTCTTTGAAATCTTTTGAAATCCCATAAATCCTATGAAATAATTGAAGGTCCTGTAAAATTCCTTAAATCTGATGAAATTCTTTGAAATCCCTTGAAATCTATAGAAATCCTAAAACATTCTTTGAAATCCCCTTGACATTTTCAAAAACTCTTGAAATTATTTCAAATCTTTTAAAATCTCGTAAATCCTTTTAAACAGTTGGAGGACATATGAAATCCCTTAAATTTTGTGAAATTCTTTGAAATTGCTTGAAATCTATAGAAATCCTAAAACATTCTTTGAAATTCCTTGAAATTTTCGAAAACTCTTGAAATTCTTTTAAAATCTTGTAAATCCTTTTAAACGGTTGGAGGACCTATAAAATCCCTTAACTCTTGTGAAATGCTTAGAAATCCCTTGAAATCTATAGAAGTCCTAAGACATTTTTTGAAATCCCTTTGACATTTTCTAAAACTCTTGAAATTCTTTAAAATCTTTTCAATTCCCGTGAATCATTTTAAGTAATTGGAGGTCCTATAGAATCCCTTAAATCTTGTGAAATTCTTTGATATCCCTTGAAATCTATAGAAATCCTAAATTTTTTTTGAAATCCTTTGAAATTTTCGAAAACACTTGAAATTCTTTCAAATCTTTTAAAATCCCGTAAATCCTTTTAAATAGTTGGATGTTCTATAAAATCCCTTAAGTCTTCTGAAATTCTTTGAAATCGCTTGAAATCTTTGGAAATCCTACAAAATTCTTTAAAATCCCTTGACATTTTTTTAGTCTTTTGAAATCCTTTGATATCTTTTAAAATAACTTAAAATTTTTCAAAACGTTTAAAATTTGGTACTGAAATTGTTGAACTTTGTAGAAATCCCTTGTATCATTTATTTGAAATCTTACGTTTAATTCTTCATTTGTTTACAAGTTTTTATAAATATAATTTTCCTAAGATATCTGAGAAAATTAAAAAAGATTGTGGACGATTTCAGATATGTCAAATCAAAATTAGAAAAAAAAATAAATAAATAAAAAAAATAAAAAAAACGAATCCCCAAAGAAAAACGTAAAACGTAATTGGTATTTTACACAAAAGAGGTTTTAATTTTTATTGGAAACCCAGTTTAATTCATTCGAAAAATGCTAATTTTCAACAAAATAAGTGAATCCCCAGCCAAAAAGATTAATTTTCATCCAATTGCATTTTTAACCAAGGAAGATGAAAATTTTCCAAACGAGACGAATTTTCAACAAAACAGTTTCATTTTCTAATCCTAAAATATGAATTTCCAATGAGCTAGATGACATTTTATAACATGGAATATGAATTAAAAAAAAAAATTCATTTTTGACCAAGAAGATTAATTTTCTATAAAAAAATAATAATTTCCAAGAAGACATAATTTTTTAACAATATAGTCATATTTTCAACAATATGTATGAATTTTGAACTAAAATAATTAATCTTCAACCAACAAAAATTAATGTTTACAAAGTTGTTCTATTTTTAAGGAAATAGCTGAATTTTCACCAAAAAATAATTGAATTTTTAGCAAAAAATTTAATAGTCAATATGTCAGCTTAAAAATATTTCATTTTTGAATAAAAAAGTATTCAAATCATCCAAGAAAGACAAATTTTCATCAAAACTAGAGCCTCATACGTGCGCTCCGCGTGCGACCAATTTGTTTACATATAATTATTTTATTTTGAAATTAAGTTTAAAAAATAACATGAAATTAATTTTTACTTCAATAATTTTGATTTGTACATGGCTCATCATAGATACCCTCTCACGATGCAGAATAAATAATTGTGCAACTCTAAACATTTTCATGCAACTTTGGAAAAAACGTGTAAAATGTAGGCGCGTACAAATTTTCATAGAAATACACAGTAAATAAATTATCTCAACTCGAGAAGAGTCCAGATGTCAAGGTCCGTTAAGGTGGCAGGACCACATTGCAAAAATGGACTAAAACCCTATAGGTTCATTTTTATTCCCATCAATTTCTATACTGATTCAACTGATAACTTTTTGCTTTGCGAAAGATTTTGCATTGAAGAGGATTTTTGTGAGATTTAAATTCCTTCAAAATGAAAATTGTTATAAAATAAAAAAATATTTTCAAATTAATGAAAATATTTGAATAAAAAGCAAAATATAATTATTGTAATTTGGTATCAATCGGTTTAACTGTTCTCGCGCTCAATGTAAAAAATATACATCCGATTGAAAAGTAATTGTGCATCTGAATTTTATCAAAAATATATCAAGCATTTTATCTAACAGAATTATTCTAAAATTTGAGCACGAAATATTTTGATAGTGTGAGGTGTAGACGTAAGTGCTGCTTTCTAAATTTGAAATTTTAATCATAAAAAGATATATTCATTGTGATGATAATAATTCAGGAAATAAAGAAACAGCTCACCTATTGGAAAAATTAATGTTTTAAAACATTCAGAAAAAAGCAGCGATTGTGTCAACAAAAACATTTTTGGCATATTTACATTGAAAAAGTTGAATGATCTCAGTATTATTCAGTATGAAAATAACAAACTAATTTTTTTCCTAAATTTGGAAGAAATATATAAATATTTTATTTCAAAATTGGTATTTATTGAATTATATGAATTAAAAGCTACCTATAAGAATATTTAGTGCCACGTGCCACCATGAAAGGGACTATACAATATTTGAAGGCTTTTTGTTGACAAAAATTTGAGAATAAAATTGAAAACAAAATTGGTTTGGAATAAGGCAACATTGCGGGCTTTACAGCGTCATATAAATTTATAAATTACAAACAAATGGGTCTGGTATGATAGTTTCATGTAGCGGGTCAGACAGAGTTGGTGAAATATGAAAGAAACCGATATACGCTGGGTCTCGCTGTATCTGCCGTACATAATGGTAGGGCTTGAGCTTTCTTCTCATGAGTTTGACCGCTATGTTTGCTACAGAATTGCTAATATCAGGGTTTTTCATGCTAAATAGACAAGAAAACGAGAGAAAAAGCACAGAGAGAAATACTAAATCCTATTCGATACATGGAGAGTATTCTTAAAATTTTGAAATGTTTTTTTTCTTCCCGAGGATCATCGAAGCGCCCCCGGAGCTACCGCTCAGGTCCTCAGAATGGGGAATGGTGATGATAGTGAGCTGCAAGATGGTTAGGTAGATCTCACTAATCAAACAGCTGGCTAGCCAGAATATCTGCGAAAAAAGGTAAACAGTGAAACTTCAGCTATGCCTGCTGAGGATACTTCAGCTAGCGTTAGCAATTTGCCGCTAATTGCCTCAACAGAAATCATCATAAGGCGTCTGGATTAGTGAAGTGATAGGTTCGAACCTGAGAGCACAAAGAAATAAAAATTCAGAACAAAGTTTGTTGCAAAGTATCCTCCGATACAGACAGTTTCAGTAAAAATACTTATTGCTAAGGTGAAGGAGATTAGGAATGATCTACTCATCTCAGAAGATCAAGCATTATATATTGAACCGCAGGTTGGTTTGGCGTGGAGAAACGTCGATAATGACCGGCAATTGATGTTCCTGCTCAACATGACGATGCTCTAGTACCACCACATCCTCCAGAGGAAGGTAGCCTAATTCAAACGGAGGCAGCAGCAGTGGTTCAGGATCAAAGAAGGCGATAAAAACCAACACCCCGTATAAACAGAGATGTTATGTGTCGGTATTTTTTGACAGGGAAAAGTACGGAAAGTTAGAGAAGAAAGCATCATCATCTCTTCTTACTCAAGTACATGAATCTAGTCACAAGAATAAAGACACAGAATTTAGCTGATTAAAAATGCACAATATCACTAGAACGACATCCAGACATTAATGCTTCTGTTAATGTATACATCGTTATCCTGGAAAAACTGCAGCACCTTGAAAGGTTTCGATGAATGCTCACAGAAGGTAAGCAGAAGTGACTATTGACACGTTCAACTGTCGTGTTTGCTTTGTGAGGCCAACAGTGGTAGAAGAAGAACTCCAAACTACACCATGTGCCTCATTTTTCACCTACTATACCATCATTGCAAGACATTTCAAACTTTGGATTGAACTAATTTGTAATATCCTGATCTCATCAGACACTCGAGTTAGTCCTTTTTAACTTTACTCTCATCCTTTTCTCGGAAACTCCAGGTCTCGCTACAGTACAGCATCGTGGGTGCGACTGCTGAGTTATATATTACAATTTCAACTTCATTTGTCATATTTCTACTTCTCGCAATAGCTCCTACGCTGCTGATAACTCTCCTGCACTTGTTTATACTCTTGACTATATCTCATTTGATCTTTCCGGCAGTAATCAATAAACTACCACGATAGACGTCATTATGAAATTGTGCTATCCTCTGTTAGTCTAGGGCAATGTTGCGTACTCTTTTCCCACCCATTCCTTCAAATACCATAATTTTGTATTCCTAATGCTAGCTTTCAGTCTACTGAACATTCTTTGCAAGCTTCCGAGTGACTCTGCCAAAAGAAACTTATCAACTGCAAAGTCTTATCCACGCACCTTTACTGTACACTTTCTTTGTAAAAAATGACCATTCTTGAACACTTATTCATGGATATACTGAACAGCCAAGAAGAGATAACACATTCTCGCATAATACCTTACATAATGTCAAGTCAATCACTCAGTTGACTTCTTCTGTGATCTACACAAATTTTTCTGGTATGAATCCACATTGAAATTCTTAGATCTTTTTTTTCACTCTATGACTAAGTATTTTTCAATATATTCTGCTTGCGATACTCAGCAAGTTGTTACCTCTGCAATCATCGCAGTTGCTTTTATTTTCCATCCTTTTCATATTAAGATGATGGTTGCCTTTTTCCAATCATCTCGGACTTTATCACAGAGCCACAGATTCTTTAAACTGGGCTTTCCAACGTATCTCCATCTCAAAGGAAATCTACAGTAAACAACAATCATATAGATATGGTGATTTAGTCCACTAGACGTAAATTTTTTTCCCATCTAAAAATAACGGAAAAATCACCATTTTTGGTATTTTTCCGGGTAATTTAGAGTTTAAAAGACAAAATACGATCTAATTGGGTTATTTTTACATCAAAATTGGATTGAGCGGCCCAACAAATTATAAAGGTATGGTAATTAAGTTCACTAGACATAAAAGTTTCATTTTTACACAAGAAATACAGCAAAAATCGCTGTTTTTGTCATTTTTACGTCCACTTTTTCGTTTTTCGGAAAATATGAGCCAACTGGGTTATTTGGACCCCATATTCGGATTCAGCGACCCCAAAAACATATAGATATGCCGGTATAGTTCGCCGGGCAGACCAATTTTTGTTGTGTGCCGGTGTAATTAGATGTTTAAATAAATTGTTTAAATAATTTAGTATTGTTTTTAGCAATTTTCTCTTTGAATGGAGATAGAATGTCGCGGTTTTTTCGAAAATGTTCCACTTTTTATCCAATCTGCAATTAGAAAGAGGTTAGAGTTGATTGATTTTACTAAAAATAATTATTTCAACAATTTATTATTATTCTTAACAATATTATCTTTGAATAATGCTAGAAATGACGGTTTTTCCCGAAATTTTCAACTTTTTGTTCGCTTTTCACTTGGATTGAGTTAATATTCAACTTAATATAGCAAAAATAGTTGTTTAAACAAATTATTATTGTCTATAGTTACCTTTTTCTATATTAATACTAGATAGTTGCGCTTTTTTTCTGAATTTTTTAACTTTTGTCCATTTTTAATCAGACTGAAGTAATAATCAATTCAAGTTAATAATTATTTAAGCTAAGCAAACAATTTTCTGACCAAATTATTATTGCTAATGACTATCTTCATCTAGTGATAAAAAGTTGTTGATTTTTCTGAAATTTTTTACTTTGCTTTGCCTTTTTTGTTATGAACAAATAATAAATAAACATTAGAGATAAAAATATTCTGAACAATCTCTTTCTTTTTCGTAGATGTATTTTGCTTCTTGTTGGAATTTAAAACCAAACTTTTACAAGTCATTTTCAGACCTAGTTTTCCCATCTAGTCCTAATTATTCCATTCTTTGTTTTTTTGTGTAAGATAGCTTTTTTCTTTAAATTAATTTTTTCAAACATTGGGAAAAGAGCAAAAATAATTCACATGAAAAAGTAAAATACTATTTAAAAAATGATCCTTGTTGAGGTTCACTTATTATTTAATCATGACTAAAAAGTCAAATTAGAACTCAAGGTTTCAGAAGAAAGCAACTTTCTGGCATTAATATAAGAGAATATATTTATAAACAATAATTAGTTTTTTAAATAAGCATGTTTGCTAACTTGCATTAATTAGTACTTCACTAAGTAAAAAGTGGACATAAAGTTAAAACATTTCAGAACAAACCGCAACTATATTGCATTAATAAAGAAGAAGACAGTTATAAACAATAATAATTTCTTCTGGTAATTACTGTTTCTACATTGAATTATTAACTCACCCTATATGAAATAGTTGCAAATTTTAGAAAAAACCGCAACTTTCTAGCATTATTTAAATTAAATATTATTACGAATAATAACAAATTGTTGAAACAATTTCGGTTGTGAAGAGAAATGTTAAGTCTCAACACGATTCAGCTAATATTGAGGGTTTCGAGTAAAATTTACAAAAACGTATTTTTTCTTATGGATAATGTGTTAAACTTCATTGGGCTTGCGCCACCTCCAAATATCAACTCAAAAAAATTTATTTATTTTTATGTGGATTCAAACAAATTTCCGGGCGTTATTTATAAAAATTCGAAAAAAAAAATTATTTTTGGACCACCCCAATGTTCAGATCTTGTCTAGTTCGCTCCCTACAAATAGCGCATTTTAGGGATGTTCGATCTCGGTTCGATTCTATCTTTTGGGTGGTGTTTCCCGCGCAAGGTGGAGGTGCCTTCCGATGACAGCCGAAAACGGTGGTAGGTAGTCGAATTGCCCGATCGGCATTTGTCCTAAGTAGTAGGGCTATGCCGGTGTGGCTCCACTCTGAAGTTAGCTGCGCATCGATCATGCAGTAATGTACCAACAGATGGCGCCACCGACAAAGGGAGGGTTCTGTTCCGTGCTAAGTTACCGGCAGTCGGTAACACAGTGAGGTCAATAATGCAGATTACTACCGTGATATAATTGTACCACCAGTTCGTAAAACAGAGAGATAGGTAATATGAAGGTTCTGTACCATGCTGAGTAGGTAAAACAGTGGGATTGGTAGTGGAGATTCCTGATAATTCAACATTATAAGGTTCTTTTCTTTGATAAGTGACCATCGATCGGTAAAACAGTTTAGCGCCATCAGTCGGTAAAACAGGTAAGTCGGTAATTTTTGATATCATCATTTTCTATATGTCGGTAAGGTAGGGAACAATGTTACCATCAGTCGGTGAAACAGGGAGGCCTGTAATTCTTAAATTCTCATTTTTCTATATGACGGTGAGGTAGGGAATAATGTTAACATCAGTCGGTAAAACAGGAAGGTCGGTAACTTTTCATATTATTATTTTTATATGTCGGTAATGTCAGGAACAATGTTACCATCAGTCGGTAAAACAAGGAGGTCGGTAACTTATTATATCATCATTTTTCTATATATTCGGTAAGGCTCACATATAAAGTATTACTAGTACTGTCAGGGGGTTCCCACTGATGAAAGATTACGCATGCGCAGTTTGATACACAGGTGCTTGATCAGATTGGAGGTGGGGTGGGGTAACAATGTTACGGGAATCCCCTATTAAAAGTTTGCGCATGCGCAGAGTGTAAATTTCTGGCTATAAAAGCGTGTCTCCGGAGCGATTCCTTCATTCAGCAACCAGACGACCTGGCTGATGGTAATAAGCAGTACTATGATATAGTGATGTTTCGATAATGAATTTCTCATAATTTTTTGGCGATTATTTTTATTCCTATAATTCCTATTATTATGAAAAAAGTAAAGGAAATGCATGGTAAGAGAATCATTATAGGCGTATTATACTGGGTGTTTTTTTTAAACTTGAAACATCAAAATATTAAAAAAATACGCATCCTATGAACAAAATATCCGTAATAAAAACGTTTTACTTTCGTGGGGAAAATCTACTTTTAACACCCCCCCCCCGCCACATGGAGGCAGGGGGTGGGGTTTATTCTTCTTTTTTCTTTTGCGAATGCAAAAAATTTTTTGAATTAAACTTACGTATTTCATAAAGGAGAATCTTAATCTGTGATAAAAAATTGGCGTTCCTATTCGAAAGTGCAAAGTTACCCCCCCCCCGCATCCTGGGGAGGTGGGGTGGGGTAAATTTGTTCAAAGTCGCTTTTACCTTTCGGAAATAAAAAGTTTTTATAACGGATATTTTTTCATAGGATGCGTATTTTTTGAGATATTTCGATGTCTCAAGTTGAAAAAAGCATCCTGTATATATTTTCCTACAATGCTGTTTCCTAAGGGAATAGTTGAATTTTCAACCTACAAAGATGAATTTTCAAGCAGTGTAGCAGAATTTTCAGCAAAATAGTTCAATTTTCAACAAACACGTATGAATTCTCAGAAAGAAATATAATACTGTAAATTGTTATCTACCCTGCTTATAAGTGATATAATGATAATTAGTCTCCCTATATAATCTTTATATAAAATAATCAATACAATGTATACATGTAATTGCGCATGTACTTCTTGTAGCTTGTATGACTAGTAGAAGGCACTGGAAGCGCTAATCGATACGCTACCATATAAACCGCCCCTTCGGATCGGTTCTCCAGTCTTGTCAGTCTCGTCACGACGCAAGTCCCGTCCAGTACCTCAACCGCGTTTATATAACTCTTGTCAGCCCTTTTTGTCACAACTTGATTAATCTTTGAATAAATTGTATAAGTGTAGATATTATATGCTTATTGGCGATCCTGACCCGCAACGCATAACAAAATATTTAAACCAAAAATGTTTCAATTGTAAATCAAAAGCAGTAAAATTCGTACAAGAACGACCAATTATTAACATAATAGTTTAATCTTCAACAGAAACAGATTAATGTTTAGCCAAACAGTTCAAGTTTAAATTAAAATGATTAAATTTCTACCAAAGATACATTCCAAAAACCGAATTTTCAACAAAATAAATTACTTGTGAACCATGCAGATGAATTTTTAAGATAGTAGTTAATATTTTAACCAAGTGGTTGAAGTTTAAACCATAAAATATGAATTCTCCACAAAAAGATATTTAAAGTGTTAAAGATTTAATATTACATCAAACCCACTTTAATTAAACCAGGAAAGACAAATTTTCAAAAATATACATGAATTTTATATTTCCAAAATCTATGCCCATTTTTTCGGTGAGGAGCTGGCGAGGAGCTGAAAAAGCTGTGCATTCACGGCGGAGATTCGAATATCACAGATATCATTCATTGCGGCGTTTCGAGTTGAGAGTGATGGGCGTGACTCACTGCAAAGCGTGAACGTTCAACACATGCCAATGCTATTGCAGAAGAAGAGACGAACACCACTGCAGGCCACAGACCCCGTACTCATTTCGAACTGGAACCCTGAAATAATATGTCTCCAGTCCCCTGAACCAGACTCATGGCATCACGTACACTCATTCAACTCTTAGGCTGCATAGAGAACATGCTGACCTGCTGTATTCTCCCCTTTTGCCTAGAGAAGAGAAAAGTAGCGGGCGCCATTTCGCTCCCAATCCCTGATTTTTTGTGTAGGATGCACAGTTTTTTATAATTATAAAAAGAAGACAATGAAAATACGTATGTTTCAATACCAATGCATATTATGAATTATGATAATATAAATTTATTGAAATTATAGATATTTCAGGGTAGCTGAGAATAAAAATAAGTACAAAATAAGGAGCAAATATTGAAGTAATCATGAAAAATAAAATTTGTACATTATTTTGCAAAATCTGAATAAGCACTAACAGCTTGAGATATAGAAATAAATATGATATACATTTGATATAATAATGTTGAACATAATGTAGAAAAGTTCAGATTTTCGACAAAATCGAGTGCGAAGCACGAGATTCGTGATGAGAATGTGTTCGTCAAAGCCAAAGGAGCTTTAACAAAAGATAATTCACAATCACCAAATTACAGTTCTCGATAATTTGACCTTCAATTTTATAAGGTCTGGGCGTAAATGTGGGGGAAATACAAAGACCGAGAGCGTAGCGCGAGGTGAATACATCATGGAGCGCGAAGCGCGAGAACCAACAGTCGCGCGCCCAGCACGCGATGAGAATGTGCCCGCGCAGCGGGCAGGTTTTTCTCTTTTTATTTTCAAATTTATTTAAATAAGTTGAAGATCCCCATGGGTATGTGGGTTCATTATTTTCATTTTCTAATTTTTTTAAATATAGTAAAATACCCCAGGTATGTGAGAGCTGAGGTTATTGTTTTATTTATCAATGTGAATAAATCAGCTTTCCCCCGTGTGCGTGGGTTAACAGCTTGTGGTTCTGTTTATTTATTTCAATAAATTAACTGTCCCCTGGATGTATAGGTTAATAGCTTGTAGATTTTTTATTTATTTCAATAAATTTATAGTTGTATTAATTTCATTTTACAGGATCCTTGTTTGTGTAATTTTAAAAATCGCGCCGACCTCGTCGAACCACGGCTCAAGATGGCGGCATCCGGCTAGGTTGCCACGAGCGTCTCAATGCAAACAAGATGCCGTGCGGAGCACAGTGGGCTGGATCGAGAATTTACTATTCAAAATCACCTACAGCCTACAATTCTCAACAGATTTTCAATTTTTTGCTTAGAAGTGATCAGAGAGTGCGTCACAAAGAGACATAACCACTAAAATATCAATTAAAATAGTTAGATTTTCAACCAAAGAGATGAATCTTCAATAAAAAATGAATTTTAAACAAAGCCGTTAAACTTTTGATCAAGTAGTTGAGGCAATTTGAATAGTAAAATTTTCAGTTTAAAAAATTAGTTTTCAATCAAAAGCATTAATTTTCAACCAAGAAAGATTTTTCAGTCAAGAAAGAAAAAAATTAAAAAAATGCGCCTGGAATGCACCCTGGGATAGTGAAGCTAACCGTAAAATTTTGACACTCCGCGGATGGTACACTACACCATCAAGGGGGTTTCCCTTGGTTAAAACTGATTAGCCATTTTTTTCGTGTACCCTGAAAGTTCATTGTCATGTTTTTATAATTTAATAAAGTGCAAATACTATGAATTTTTTTTTGTTATTAAACATTTTATTGCAGCTTCTGTCGTTTTTCCATGAATTTAATTGGTTTATTTTCAATGTTATTTTTCACGGCTTGACCAAAAAATACTCATCCTAGCGTAGAGTGGTTCTAAGAAAATGTGTATTTCGATTAATAAAATGTTATTGTAGCTTGTATCGTTTTTCCAAACATTTAAATTTTTTATTTTCAATGTATTTTTATAACAAAAGTTTATAACAAATGTGTGGATTTTTTTTTTTTTGTGAAGAACCTTTGTCTTTTCATTTTTTTTCGTCTCTTGTGTCGTTTGTCCAAAACCTTAATTTTTTTATTTTTAATTTAATTTTTTACGATTGAGAAAAACTACGCATTCCATCTAAAAATGATTAATGAAAAATTTTTAAATCTTTTTTGGGTGCACAATTTTCTTCAATTCATTTTTTTTTAAATAAATGTCCCTTACATACCTTTTTTGAAAACTTCCCAGGTCTGGTTTACTTATTTTTGCATGGCTAATTAATTACGATGCTTTTTTTTCATTAAATTCGCTTCTGTATTGGTATTGTCAAAATCTGGGGTTTTTAGCTTTTACTTTTTGCAAACAGAAGGCGATATTTTTTAAATGGAAAAAGGCGTTATTTTATAAAATTTTTATATTTTCAACTTTTTCCATTTTTAGAAACTTTTTTAAATTACTATATACAGTCTTAAATAATAATATTGACATAGAAAATACCTTGAATGATTAAATTAGCAATTTTTTTACTAATATTTAGTGGCTGATGCTTATTTATGGCAAATAATCATTATAAAATTTGATAAATGATTGCCTGTGGAAGATAAAGGAAATATGCAACCGAAAATTTTTTCGAAATTCGATAACAGAACTCTATTGTGAAGTAACACATGAAGACCCTGAATATGTATAATTAATTTCTAGTTCATTGATCCCTTGTAATTGCCGGAATCTAAAAAATTCTGATATTGCTTAATTTTGTTCAAACAGTTAGAAGGCAATGTCTTTAAATTGAGGCAGGCTGTGTCACGTTTACAATGTCATGCCATGACCTTCTTGTTGTTTCAAGAGAAATGAGAATGCTACACCATCACGTTATTTCTTCAAACTTTTCTATTTTCACGTTTTCCATTTTGATAACCTTTTTTTAAATTATTATATACAGTAATGAGTCAACCTATTTATTGAAGTGAAACTTCCCTTGTGGAGGTTCTACCTTATATTAACCTAACACCTCTCCTATCTGAAATCATAAGATAATAAAAATTTAATTCTATCAGAATTTTGAGATTTTTTTGGGCTCCTCAAAAATCGGGTCCATATCATCTCACATGCGGCAAGTCTCTCTGCGGCAAGTCACACCTGCGGCATGCCACCCCTGCGTCATGTTACATCTACAGTATGTCACATCTGCAGCATGTCTCATCTGCGGCATGTCACATCTTCGGCATCTCTACCTAGCGGCTTCTCTCCCGCGCGGCATTTCTCACAGTGTAATTGACATTTTTGCGGCATCTCTCACTAGTGGCAAGTCTTCCAGTGGCATCTCTCCTTTAAAAAAAATTGTAAGTCTAAGTAATAATGGCAAAACTGCGGCGAGTCTCCCAGGACTTATTGTCTCCCCGGCGGCATCTCTCATTCGGCCAAAATTTTCACGTCCATATTAAAATGGCAAAACTGCAGCAAGCCTCACAGGACTAATTTTCACATCTGTGGCATCTCCTACCCGCGGCAAGTATCCCCAGTGGCATCTCTCACCCGGAAAAAATTTTCAAGACTACGGCAAAGTGGCTAAACTGCGGCAAGTCTCCCAGGACTACTTGTCACATCTACGGCATCTCTCACCCGCGGCAAGTCTTCCCAGCGGCGTCTCTCACCAAAGAAAATATTCTAAGTAGTTGTAAAGATGGAAAAAATGTGGAAAGTCTCCCAAGCGGCATCTCTCCCCCAAGAACATTTTTTTAATTGTTCTCAATATGGCAAAACTGAGCCAAGTCTCTCCAGTGGCATCTATCTTGCAAGAAAATTTTCTGAGTACTTCTAAAGATGGCAAAACTGCGGCAAGCCTCCCCAGCAGCGTTTATCGAACAAGAACATTTTTTAAGTAGTTGTAAAGATGGAAAGAATGCGGCAAGTCTCCCGAACAGCATCTGTCCCCCAAGAACATTTTCTAAGTAGTTCTGAAGATGGAAAAACAGCGGCAAGTCTGTCCAGCGGCATCTATCGCTCAAGAAAATTTTCTGAGTACTTCTAAAGATGGCAAAACTGCGGCAAGCCTCCCCAGCAGCATTTATCGAACAAGAAAATTTTTTAAGTAGTTGTAAAAATGGAAAGAATGCAGCAAGTCTCTCGAACGGCATCTGTCCTCCAAGAACATTTTTTAAGTAGTTCTCAATATGGCAAAACTGAGCCAAGTCTCTCCAGTGGCATCTATCGCGCAAGAAAATTTTCTGAGTACTTCTAAAGATGGCAAAACTGCGGCAAGCCTCCCCAGCAGCATTTATCGAACAAGAAAGGTGGGAGGTATAAGGGAGGGGAGTGGAAGTGGAAGGGAGTGGCGGTGCAGGAGGTGAAAGAGTTTGTGTACCTGGGGGTGTACAGTGAGGTGAAATCCGAAAACGAGGTTCGAAATTACATTTAGAACGCAATTATGCACCGATTTTAGATTTTGTTCTGAAAAATTCAGGACTAAATTTTTCAGAAAACGGTGAGAGTATATTTTTTATTTGTTTGTTTATGTAATTTTTATGTTAATGCAAACAGCGAAAAAATGTTGATTTTTTAAATTTCATTTTTTATATTCTAGACACAATTTTTCTCATACTTTCTATCCCTTGGAGTTCATGCACATGGGTATAAGAAAGATAAAAAAATTGTTAGCTTGCAAAGTTAATTGTTATAAACAAATTATATTAACAAGTACTCGACATTAAGGTTTATTCGTCTTTAAAGTATATTTCTGCTCTATTGTTGCTTGCTTGCATGGCTAGGATGATATGTGGCCATTAAAATTCAAGATTAAATGTTATTTGTTTATTTTATAAGCAAATTATATAAACAAATACACTTTTTGGGCGTTTTTAGGCGAAAAAAAACGTGTTTTCTTTCGACCTTGTTGCAATTATATTGCCAATGATGTTTTCTGAAAGAAATGTTGCCACTCCTCAATGTTTGTTTATTTTACAAATGCATATTTTGGGCGTTTTCAAGGGAAAAGAAATCTTTTTTTCTTCTGATCTTGCTGAAATTATATTTTCAATTAGGTTTTCTGAACAAATTTCGCCATGCATTAATATTTGCTTATTTTATAAACAAATTATATGAATAAATTCACATATAAGGCGTTTTCAAGCGAAAGATATCGTTTTTTCTTCTGATCTTGTTAATGTGATATGGCCAATGATGTTTCATAGAAAAATGTTCCCAAGTATCACTAATCGCCTATTTTATAAACAAATTATATAAACAAATGCACATTGCAGATACTTTTAGGCAGGGAGAAATCGCTTTTTCTTTTATTATGTTTTAAACTATATTGACAATGAATTGCCGAGATGAAATTTTGTTATTCTTCGCTATTTGATCATTTTGAAAATAAGTCAGGTAAACAAATGCACATTCTAGGCGTTTATAGGCAGAAAAACAATTTTCTTTTCTGCAGTCTTGTTGAAATTATGTTGGCAACGTTTTTTTCATGAACTTTCGTCAAACAATAGAATTTATCAAATTTATTAACAATTTAAATGAACAAATACACATTCTATATACTACAATAAGTAGCAAAACCAGGGTGCTTTTTTATCGTGATTTCTTTCTGCCTATAAATATCTGCAATGTACATTTATTTATATAATTTGTTTATAATATGAACAAATAACATTTCATCTTAAATTGTGATGGCTACGTATCATCCTGAGGATGAAATCAAGGGAGTTCAGAGAAGAAATATGCTTTGAAGAGGAGTAACCCCTAATGTCGAGTATTTGTTAATACAATTTGTTTAAAAAAATAAATTTTTTAAGTTAACAATTTTTTATCTTTCTTATACCCCTGTGCATTAAATCCAAGGGATGAGAAGTATAAGAATAATGTTGTCTAGAATATAACAAATGAAATTTAAAAAATCGACATTTTTCACTGTTTGCATTAACATAAAAATTAAACAAAGAACATGAAAAATTGACTTTCACCATTTTCTAAAAAATTTAGTCTTGAACTTTTCAACAACAAAAAAATGTAATCGGTGCATAATTGCGTTCTAAATGTCATTTTGAACCTCGTTTCCCGATTTCCCCCAGTTCGGGCGCGAACTGCGGGTCTGTCATCACACGCTCATCAAGTCAAAGCTACTGACCATCAGGCAGCATATTGTTGACAGAATACGAGTACTATCTAACGCTAGGATAAGTCTAGAGCGGAGAGAGAGGTGGTTCAGACAAAATCATCAGTTTTTGTCTGGCCCATCTTGACTCTTCCAGGACCCTCCAGTTACTGTCATCCACCCGCTCAAACCAGAGAAGGTCAAGGCTTTTTGAAGAGAAGTCGACGAAGTCCAGCATCTACTGGCAGAAAACTCAAAGTATAAAAATAGCTTCAAGGAGCTGTGGAATTCCCTCATAACACCTGAGGAGGAATGCCCACCTATCACTACCGAGGAGGTGAAAAAATTATTAAAAGGCATGAAGAACTATTCCGCTCTGAGACCAAATGGTATCAAGGTCTTCTGGTGGAAGAAGTTTCCTTCAACCCACCAGCATCTGACCCGCGTTTTGACCTCATATCTAAAGTCGGAAGAGCCCATTCCGGAGTGGTTGGTGAAAGTTCGCACAGTGCTCCTGCCGAAGACGAGCAACTTAGCTGACCCTAAGAATTACAGGCCAATAACTTATCTGAACACACTGTATTAGATCATTACAGCTATTCTAAATGATCGGATTGTTCGGGAAATTGGACCTGTGTGGCGAGAGATGTACGAACAACACGGCTCAAAGGAAGGCGTAGCAGGATGTGGGGAGAACCTGCTTTTCTCTAGGTGTATCCTTAAAGACGCAGCATTCTAACAGTGTTACCTATCGATAGCCTGAATTGACTACCGGAAAGCTTTCGATTCGACCTCCTACAGACTTATCATCTGTCTGTTGGAAACCTTAAAGGTTCAAAAACATATCGTGAGGTGCATAGAGAGATCAATGCCGCTTTTGAAAACCAGATTTACTATCTCGTCTGGAAAACATCGTGTGATCACTTATAGTGTCACCTTTCAGAGAGGTGTGTTTCAGGGCGACACTATGAGCCCTCTCCTCTATTGCCTTACATTATTTTCACTATCTCTCGCACTTCGCCATTCCGAAGGGTACATCAGCGGCAAACCTGGAAATTGAAAGCATAAGGTCAATCATGTATTTTACATGGATGATCTTAAGATCTATGCTAAAAATCAAGAGAAACTACATCTATTTGAATTCTTTTGAAGTTTTTTGCAATTATCTTGAAACCTTTACAGTACACCATAAATTATTTTGAATTTCTCCAAAGTCTTTTGTATTCTCTGAAATCTACTCAATTCTCTGAATTCTTCTGAATTTTCTAAATAATTCTCAATTATCTGAATTCATTGAATTCTCTGAACTTTTTCAAATTCCCTGAAATCTTTTGAATTCTATGAATTCTTTTGTATTCTCTAAACTCTTTTGAAAGTCTATAATTTTTTGAATTCTGTGAATACTTTTGAAGTTTCTGAATTCTTTTGCACTCTGTGAATTCTTCTGAATTCTCTAAATTCTTCCTAATTCTTTGAATTCTTCTTAATTCTATGAATGCTTCTGCTATTCTTTGAATTCTTCCGAATTCTCTGAATACTTCTGAATCATTTTTAATTGTCTGAATTCTTTAAAATTCTCTTAAATCTTTTGAATTCTTTTGTATTCTCTAAATTCTTTTGAAATCCTCTAAATTTTTTTCTTCAAATTCTCTAAATTCTTTTGAAGTTTGTGAATTCTTTTGCACTTGAATACTTCCGAATGTTCTCAATTCTTTTTAATTCTTTGAATTCTTCTTAATTCTATGAATTCTTTCGCTAATCTCTGAATTCTTCCAAATTCTCTCAATTTTTCTGAATTCATTCAAATTCCTTGAATTCTATGAATTATTTTGAAATTTTCTGAACGCTCTAAACCGTTTTGAATTTGTTGAATTCACGGTATCACTGAATTTTTAAAAAGTTTTTTAATCATCTTGAAATCATTAGAATACACGTTGCATTATTTTAACTTTCTTCGAATATTTTTGATTCTGTAGAATTCACACGAATTCTACAGAAATTTTAAAGTTTTTTTTCTTAATTCTCTTGAAATCTTTATAAAACACCATGCATTGATCTGAGTCTCTGCAAGTCCTTTGTATTCTATGAACTCTCCTGAATTATTCTGAATTCTCTGATAATTGTTGAATTGTCTGAATTATTTCGAATTCTGGGACACATTTCAAATTCTTTGAATTCTTTTGTATTATATTATCTAAATTTATTTTCAAATCTGTGAATTTTTCGGAATTCTCTGATTTCTTCTAAGTTTTCTAAATTTTTCTAAATTCTCTGAATTGTTTCGAAATTTCATGAACTTTTTAAACTACTCTAAATTCGTCGAATTCTCACTATATCACTGAATGTGTTAAATTTTTTTTTTATTATCTTGAAATCATTAGAATACGCCTTGAGTTAGTTTGAACTCTATAGAATACACGTTGAATTACGAATACACGTTGAATCAAATATTTCAGAGAATTCAAAAGAATTCAGCAGAATTCAGATAATACGAAAGAATTGTATACATTTGAAATAATTAATGGTGTATTGTAAAGGGTTTAAGAGAGTTCAATGAAACTTTGAAAGAAGTCAACATACTCGATGGAAGTTAAAATAATTCTATGTGTATTCTGAAGATTTTAAGAGAATTCAGCAAATTCAAAAGATCTGAAGGAGTTCAAAATAACTTTAAATGCATTCTAATAATTTAATGATAATTAAAAATCATTAAAAGAATTCAGTGGTCTCGTGAGAATTAAACAATTCAAAACAGTTCAAATAGTTCAGAAAATTTCAAAAGAATTCAGATAATTTAAAAAAAAGACAATACAAAATAATGCATAGAATTCAAAATATTTCAGAGAATTGGAAAGAATTAAGATATTTCAAAATTTATAAGAGAATTTAGAATAATTCAGGAGAGTTCGAAGAATAAAAAAGACTTGGAGAAAGATAGAACAATTCATGGTGTATGGTAAAGATTTCAAGAGAATCAATCAAAATTTTTAATTCTAAAAAATTCGTTTGAATTCTACAGGATGAAAAATGTTCAAGGAAAGTTAAAATAATTCAACGTGTATTCTAATGATTTCAAGATAACTAAAAAACGTTTTAAAAAATTCAAAGAATTTGGAAGAATTCAGAGAATTCGTCAGAAATGAAAGAATAGTGTAAGAATTCAGAGAATTAAGAAGAATTCCAAGAATTATGAAGAATTTAGAAAATTCTGAAGAATTCACAGAGTGCAAATGAATTCAAACTTCAAAAGAATCCACAGCATTAAAAAAAATAGAGCATTTCAAAAGAATTTAGAGAATACCAAATAATTCAAAAGGTTTAAGAGAATTTAAAAGAGTTCAGAGAATTTAAAAGAATTCAGAAAATTGAGAAGAATTCAGAGAATTTGTAAGAAATCAAAGAATAGTGTAAGAATTCAGAAGAATTCACAGAGTGCAAAAGAATACACAAACTTCAAAAGCATTCACAGAATTTAGAAAAATTATAGAATTTCAATAGAATTTAGAGAATACAAAATAATTCATAGAATTCAAAAGATTTCAGAGAATTTGAAATTCAGAGAATACAAAGGACTTGGAGAAATTTAAAATAATTCAAGTTGTACTGTAAAGGTTTCAAGAGAATTGCAAAAAACTTCAGAAGAATTCAAAGCAGCACAAGTGAATTCTAAGAATTCGTTTGAATTCTACAGAATTAGAAATACTCGAAGGAAACTAAAGTAATTCAACGTGTATTCTAAAGAAAAATAAATTTTCTGAGAATCTCGTCTCTCAGTTGCCGTGTCAAGTTGCACCATTGATATTCACAACCTCCTGCAAATTTAAAATTACTTTTTTGCGCACACACCCGGATAAGTGACACATGGACTGTCGTCCATCTAATATATGCTTCAGATTAGTTAATCTTTAATTGTTAACCACTCAATTGTTATTAACTTTACAACAAATTTTTACTATTATTTTCAACTCCATTTTTTACGAGGAATTCAAAAATATAAAAATGTACCTTGAGTACTGGGATACCCTATATATATATATATATATAGGCACTTGCGAGATGGATGCAGAAAGCTGTCAATTCACTCTACTCACATTCTTTTTATAAACTATTTGTCGCCAAACTTTTCTATCCTGGCATACTACTCTAGCTTCCTTAACGTCGATGCATTTTTTCATGCAAGCTATCGTGTTTCTATGGCTTCTTATGTCTCTTCGGATTAATGTCTCATTCAGAGATTCTAACCATTCTTTCGGAATGTTGGAATTATGAATGTGGAAAATTTTGTATAAATAAATTTGCAGAGGGCCTAATTTGGAAATTTCAGAATTCGAAATTGATGGTTTTTTAATTTAGTTCTGGATGAATTGATAAATTTATAATTTCCAAATTATAATTTAAAAATTTAAAAATTATAATTTCAAACTGGATAAATTTACAAATTTACGTACAATCATAAATTGGATCATCCATAAAATTGGTGCATTTGCATATGCTGTCTGCTAAAACTATTTCAATATTTTGTAGTCAATTTTATTCGCATTTTTTATTTTTGTTTTTCAATTCAAAACTGCTGCTGAGACTCGAAGCCTGGACTCGCGGTCGATAAGGAGTGGCAATGTGTGTTTTAGACTTCAGAGCATCGGAGCACGAATTTTACAGGTGGTCTGCATGCCGTGTTTGCTTTGCTGCTTACAACTACAGTCTTATGGTCTTCACATACACAGGATCTCTCCATTTTTTACCCACTTTTCTCCATTTCGCGACATAGTTAGCAAAAATGAGGTTCATCATCATGAAGTTGTAGGTCTTCGGATATAGGACGACGCCTGAAAATGCTTCTATGATGTCAGAATTGTGAGTAAAAAAATAAATTTGCGAGCGTTTCTCGCTGTTCAAATGCTGTCTTCTGCTATCCGCAGATTGCTCCCTTTCGAAAAATTTATAATTTCAGTAAAAATAATGATTGCCTCGGCAAATGGCTTCATTCCTCTACATTTTATTGATCCGAGGATCTCACAATACCCCGGATATTTAACAAGTTTTCTTTCTTCGTTCTCAAATACTTGAGAAAAATTATATATTGAGTCAGTGCCGTACCTATAAAAAAAGTTCCAAGTCGGGTTTAACCCTTAAGGTAACTATTTTATTTAATAAATGCAACAGCTTAGGGGCTGTACTTAAATTACGTAACGGATTATCGCCCCTCTCCAGACCCCCACCCCTTAAAAATGGAACCGTCACAAATTTAGACGAGTGCCCCCCCCCCAGCTGTTACGTAATTTAATTTCGGCCCCTCAGAGAATAAACTATAAATACTATGAATAAATAATAATATTTACTTATAAACATTTTCTTAATAATAGTGGGAAAATGAAACAAGAAATGGTTCGAAAAGACCCACTTGATATGCTGCCCTATGGAATGATTCTTGGTACTCATCGCCAGCCTGATCGTGGAATCGACAAACTTCTGCATACAGACCATGCGAAGCATATTGTAATCATTTGTAATAATCACGTACGTAAATTTTTTTACAAATTTATATGTGAATTCTTGAGGAGTTTCTATTTAATTAATTTCAGGAATTAGTCATTCACGTGCGTTTTCTCAGTTCTCGAAAAACTCCCCTTTTTCTCTTTAAATATACGATATTTGAAAATACAATATTTGAATTACGGGGGAAATTCTCTGAAATGTTTTCCTTAACCACCAGCTAACTTCAATTCATTGAGTGCTGAGGGGAAACCAATGAACCAAATGCATGGTACGAAACCCTATTTTGTTAATATCTTCGTAAAAACTAATTTTTTCTATATAAGTGCATTTGGAAATTAGATTTCATTTTTCAAAAATTATTTAATCAAATAATAAAATGATAATTTTTATTTATTACGAAGATATTACAAAAATAAAGTTTTATCCATGCATTTGGTGCCTCTGTTTTCTCCTCAGCACTCGACGAAGTGAACTTAGCTGGCGATGAAGTGAAGATGCCTAATCTATAAGATAATAAGGACAATTGTTCGTTTTACATCTACAAAATTATTATATTTAAAACTAGAATGTGCTACGCTACCGCGTGTAGTGGAAGTTTAATTTTCTTTTAAATTATAGAATTATTTATTATAATTATTTTGATTGTTTGTATTTAAAATTTAAAATTTGTTGGTTAATTTTTATAAATAAAGTTAAAGTCTTTGCTATACGCCTATATTATAGTGCGATAAATGCAGCTCTAGGTATGTTTCTAGTTTCCGCAGTGGTGAAAATTGTAGACCATTAAAAATAAAAACTTCTAAAAAAATTTGAAGCTGAAACATTTTAAAACATGTTAAAAGTGTGAATACCAGAGACAGAAGTTGTTATAAAATATACAATTGGAACAGTTAAAAAATATATAGTAATTTTAAAGTGAAGTACTAGAACGTGAACACTTCGTAATTGAAATGTACAGAGTTAAATAATTAAAAAATGGAATATTCCAAGCTGGTCAACTGCAAAGTTAAATGTTCCAACTTATAAGTAGGATATACTAAACAAAACTACAGTAAGGACAAAATGGCATCTTGGAAAGAAATACTTAATTTTATTTATAATTATCACGATTTAATTATTATTGATTGCAGTCTTAAAAGAGAAAATATTCTTGATTATGAAAACGATTTTAAACATAAAAATGGTTCATTTAACCAATTTTATTTTTTTCGGACATTTATATCGCTGTGAATGGATTTCGAACGACCTAATAAGTGTATCTAATTTTTTCAAATAAATTATAAAATGGCAGAAATCGTTAAAAAAGCATTGAACATTATTTCAAAATACATTAAGGTCTCCATCATTTGAAGTCGCCATCATTTCAAGACCAATGAAAAAAGAGGCCCGAAGAGCGGGAAACCTTGACTTGAGTATTGTTACACGACGTCATGGGAATACATCACACGACGTTTTCGAGAAAATATTATAAACGTAAAAGTCATAAATGTACAAATAGAAATATTTCTCAAGTGTAGAATCATGCTGTCTTGCTTTTTCATTCATAATTAAACCGACCCCTTGACTACCATGTGATTCCCTACCTACTCCTGACCAGATTTCTGATTTGTTCTGAGTAAATTAATTAGGAAGAATATTCGAACAATATTATAAAATTCTGTGAAAAACATTAAATTAATCCCTTTCTTTCTTAATTAATTATTTAATTCCATTCAAAGTCCTAAAATCAATTCACAATTGTTTAAAATCGGAATGTTTTAATTTTATATGATTGAATTTTAAACCGTTATGGGACTAAACTTTATTTTGTTGTCACTGACTATTATTACGGAATTTTCCGTTAAACTAACCGGTCAAGTATGGCGCTAGGGCTAGTATTACGGAATTTTCCGTAACTTCCACGTAAAACATAGTTCTTATATCGATTTTATTATTTCATTAAATATTTCTGGGTGCAATTGCAGACTAGTGGCGTCACCTCTGTTTTGGCAGGAAATTTTGGTTTTCGGCAAACAAACTATTAGAATATTTAATTGAACGATAAATGAAACGATTTGACGGGGCAAAAGTTTAAAATTATTTTTACTTTTGTTATGACGATGTCTCAAATATGGGTCTGTCATGATATCGGAATGAAATCGCTTCATTTTTAGTTTAATTAAAGATTCTAATCTAATATAATGTTGCCGAAAAAAAATGTCCAGTCAGAATAGGGGTGACGCCACTATTCTGCAATCTAACATACTTCTGGAAAAATAAAAAATAACTTCTAAATACACTTTTAGTGTGAAATTATTTTTTACAGAGATATTAAGAAAATAAAGTTTATTCCTATTTACTTAGTGCCATTGTTTTTTCTGCAGCACGAAAATGAGTTAGCCTCGATTAAGTTACTATACTATAGTAACTTTTTACAATACACTATAGGTTTTGTACGTGTTTCGATGATGCCCCCCCCCCCGGTTATTTTGATCCAAGCCAACTAATTTTATTACGTGTTTTTGAGAAAAAACGATTTTTTAATTATTAAAAATCTCATTTTTGTTGAAAACGTTGCAAGATATGAATTGTACATAGTTCATAGTTCTAAATTTTGTTTCCCTTCCTGAAATATACAAAAGTATACCCTTGCCAGATTTCTATCTTGTGTATTTTAGAAAAATTTTCCAAAAAAATTGGAAAATTGGTCAAAATCTACTAAAATAGAATTTATTTTAACGAACGGCTACCTTTTTTGTTACATGCATTTGTTTTTAGTTCAGCGATATATGTTCAAAAACTTTCCCATGAGATTATCATGGTTTCTGAGATTCAAAGCGTAGAAAAATAGGATTTTTATATCTAAAATTGAAGACAAATAATTGTTTTTAAATACAATCAATCTTAAAAGTCGTCAATCTTTACAATTATTTATAAAATCGATAACAATAGATATATTATTAATTTCTGCAAATCTTGACGGAGGCTTCTGAGCGTATACTTCAGAAAAAAATAATTCAGGTTAAAATTGTTTATTTAACATTAGTTTTTGCTTTCTCTTTAGGCAAATGTTGCAAAATCCTAATGATCAAGGACTCATTTTATTCATTGAAAGATTCTCTACAATTCTATTTGGATGGGTTTTATTAAAACAATTAATTCAGAAATCATACAGTTATTATTTTTATAAACAATTATAGTCTAAATTTTAGTAAACAGCACCGAAATAGAATTGTAGAGTATCCATTAAAAAATAAAATGAGGCCTTGATCATTGGGATTAAATAAGAATTGTAACTTTTCCTTAAAGAAGAAACTAAACTATAAATAACTACTGTTAAAAACAGTTTTAACCTGGATTTACTTTTTTTGAAGTACGCTTAGCGGCCTCTTTCGAGATTTGCAGAAATTAATAATAGATCTATTTTTGTCGACTTTATTAATTATTTTAAAGGTAGGCGTCTTTTGAGATTGATTGTACGTAGTGTACATTATTAAGGTCAACCCAAAAGTGATTGTACATTTTTTATTTTTAACTACTAAAAATCTCTTTTTCCTCAAATACGACCCAAAATATGAATAGCTCTGTCCATGGTTCAAAATAGTTTCCCTTCCTAAAATCTATAAAATTATATAGTTTCTAGTTATTTATTTTGTGTATTTTAACCAATTGTTCAACAAACAAACTAAATTGACTAAAACAGCATGTATTTTAACGAACTTCAGAATTAAATTTTTTTAGTTGAATAACATTGTAAAAACATGCTCCATTAGAATATTAAGGTTCCTGAGCTTCAAAGTAAAGAATTTTGTTTTATTCTAAAATTGAAGAAGCCTAATTTTGAACGATAAAAAATCTCATTCTTCTCGAAAATGACGCAAAATATGAATAGTTCTTCATAATTCAAAATTTTTCTACTTTCAGAAATCTATAAGAGTGTTCTCTTACCAGATGTTCATTTAGTGTGTTTTAACCAGTTTAAAAAATCAATAAAAATAGCTATTTTATTCTATTTTTATCTACTGTTTCTATTTTTTGGAAACCTTTGTTAAAATACACAAGATACAAATCCGAAAAGGGTATATTTTTATAGATTTCAGAAAGTGGAACAATTTTGAACTATGAATAGCTTTTCATTTTTGGTGCCGTTTCCACAAAAATGAGATTTTTAATCATTAAAAATGATGCTTCTTCACTTGTTACTGAACTAAATACAAACGTTTATAAAAATAAAATATTGAAGTCCGTTAAACTAAATTTACTAAATTAAAATACACAAAATAAAAATCTGGTGAAAGAATATTTTTATAGATTTCATAAACGCGAACAATTTTGAACCATGGTCTGCTATTCATATTTGGCTTCGTTTTATAGGTAAATTATTGAGTAGAGGAAAGTCGTATCTGCCAGAATTTGGGAAACAAACAAAATTTAAAATACTAAAGTTTGATTTTTTGTAACGGTGTGACCTGAAAATCGGAAACGACCGAGAAGAGATTTATTTTGAATTATTTATTAAAATCATGCTATAAATATTATTACTTCCAAAACTTGTTTATTTATTTTTAGTTTCTGCTTTGATTTACGAATACGAAATTTCATTTCTTCCTCCTGAAAACTTAGCTAAATGAATTTAGACTAGTTCTTATCCGTAGAAAAACGATAGACTAAAGCTTATTCGCAATGGGATGATAGTCGCTTTCTTACCGATGAGGGAACAACAGCCTAATATTCGTAGAACCCATCGATATGTTAATTTTTATAATCGTCAAAAACAAGTTTCCTGGCCCGAAAACTAGCCTTCCATTGTGATTTTAGCCAGGCCACGTTATATTAATCTCGTTAACTGGATAATTTGAACGGACAATATCGAGTGTGGTCTTTTACGCTAAACATTTACCTTTAGATTGTTTTAATTTAAAATTAATTTGGTAGCCGCATGTTCACGATAAAAGTAGGGTTTGTAACAGCATAACCAAACTCAATGCGGATTAATCTTCTCGCTGCGCCTCAATGAAGGCTCTTCTGGAGCAAAACAATTGCATTGGCATTCATAACCGAGATTGTATGGTTAGATCACGGCTAGTCGATACTATGCTGTACTATCTCTACTATGCACCGTGGGGCCAACACTAGCAAGATACAATCGTTTTCCCACAAAGGAGGATTAAGGATTCAAGATTATTCATCTGGATCTCGTAAACGTACCCCAGAATTATCTTCGAGCTCGTCTCAAAGCTCATCTCAAAGCTCCTCTCGAACAAAAAGGCTATGTGAGCTTCCCGAGTAAAAATAAGTCGACTTGGCTAAGTCTTCAATATTACTTTATTTGATGTCTTGAAGTCCCACTCCAACCAAAGGCAACATTATCCCAAAAGGCTCCCAAGGCCTCCGAGGTTCATCACTAATCCGCTTTAAATTTTACAGATTGTTTATGTTATTTATCTTTATGGTATTTATTTTTTGTTTTTATCAGTTTTTTACCTGCAATAATTATGCTCTTTGGATGGCGCATCTAAAAATATTGTCAATTTCTTCCTATCTCCAACAGTTCACTAGATACTTGTAGAAAAGGACGGTTCTAATCATTTTATGGAAAATTTTATGTGCCTGTAATTTTTCAGACCGACAGGTTTCAATTTTTTAATTTGCAAATCATTTATCACAAAGTTACAAGTTTTATCGGTCGTGAAATTTTAATTCTTAGCAGATATCAACTCACAAGAAAAACTAGGGATTCAATTTTGTTTCAGGTAATTTTCATACAAACTCATTTTGATCTTCAGTTATGTTCGTTTTCTTTATAAATATAAAAACTGAAAAACAATAGAATTGCTTTCAATATTCGTATTTCTGAATATGAATCAATTATGGTTCAATTTTGTTTTAGTACATTTTGACGCCGTTTCTCTGTTTCAACTATAACTTTATATTTTGCTCTGCAGTTAGGTGCCAACCATTCTACCGGTTTTCTGGAAATGGCAGGCCCTGCCGTGAAATCCAGAGTTTATTGAGGTCAAAGTACAATGGTCAATACTATGTACAAATGAAAATGGTTGTAATTTTGTACTTGTTAACATTTGAAAGCCCAAATCTCTAAAGGACTAGATAAGTGAGGGGCGTTCTGGATTCAAATGTTCTTCACGATTAGCGAACTCGAGGCTATAATGTAGAGGGAAGGGTACAACTGTATACGGAGCAACTGTGCACGAGCCCATCTGTGCACGTTGATGGTCACAAGCACAACTGTGCACCGGGCCATCTGTGCACGTCTACATTTTGACGTGCACAGTAGGAAGTCTCCCATTTGTGCACGTGAAACGTTGGTAGTGTACCATCTGTGCACGTGCACTGATGGGACACTCTTAACTGTGCACGTCGACATTTAGACGTGCTGAGATGGTACCCAACTAACGTTTTAGGTGCACAAATGGAATACTCCCAACTACGCACGTTGCAATTGATACGATCGTATTTTTTACTCACAAGTACACGTTCACAGATGGGATAGTCCCAACTGTGCATGTGCACAGATGGGAGACTCTCAACTGTGCACGTATCAATTAATAGAATTCTTCTTTGCTTAAAAGTCCACGTGCACAGATGGCACTCTCCCAACTGTGCGCGTCTCAATTATTGCGATCAGATTTTAAACTTGGTAGAGTAGAATGTGGCTGAAGAAATATTTATTCAGATTAAAGAAATGTTTTGTTTGGATCTAAGGAACGCAATACTTATGGCATAGAAATATTTACTTGACACTGTGCAATATTCATTGAGCGAAAGAGATTTGTTATTGACTGCAATAAATAAGTATTTGATATGGTAGGTGAGTTCCGTAATGTAAAGAAGTATGGTGTAAGTTCATGAAGATAATTATTACATACAAATAAATGTAACACGGACTGAGTACAAGTTTTTTTTAACCAAATATATGATTATATGATTCAAATAAGCGTATTCTTTGGTCAAATAAACATTTCTTTGCAGGAAAGCAATTTTTTCGAAGAAAATAAATTTGTTATTTGTTTCTAAGATACGGCATATTGTTTAAAAAAAACGCGTAACAGAAATGATAAAATATTTATCAAATTAAAGAACAATTTATTCAAACAGAAAAAGTTCTTCTATCGTTTAAAAAATTTGAACGGTTAAAGCACAAAAATTAAGAAGGCCCATTCATTGAAAAAAATATTTAATGTAATTATAATGATAATAATTTATAATAATATATTTATTTTCATTTTCGCGGAGTAGAAAAAAGAATTTCAAACATGACGACCAACTGACTAATGCTTAGAAAGACTTATAAACACCAATCACCATATTTTTTCAGATTATATCTATGGTGAAAATATATGGCTAACTTAAAGACTCGAGAATCCATTTCTATTGTGAGACCATAAACTCTGCGCACCTGGCGGGTAACCATATTCAGCAGAAACCCTTGGTACAGGGACCCTCCATCCGCAACCCGAGGACGCGTTCGGTGGCTTTGTCATAGGCCCTTCAGTTCTATTATATCATTTAAATTTAGGTAATGCTTGAAGAAGACACACAGTAGTGTTGAAACGTACGTAGCATAAATTTGATTATTTTAATAAAACAAAATGTCAACTTAGTGGATGTTTTATAAAAAAAAGGACGGTAAGAGCTAAGGAAATACTGCCAAGCGATAATGTCTCGTATGGATATTTTTCTTTAATAAGAGAATCGGATTTTCTGTCGACAACAAGGAATAGATCTTGCAATTCACTGTGTATTGTGTTGGTTTTTTGAAACATTCAATGTCAAACGATATTGCTGCGCACTGTTTTGTCGGCTGTCGAAAATGCAGATGTCAAACTTGGTAATTCAACTTTATCATGTACGCTCGAAGTCGTTAACATGGAGATGAAAAATTGAATGCTGTTACACATAGTTAATTTGAAATGTCATGTTTTAACATTGAGTTTTTTATAACAAATAAAAAACGTAAACAACAGACATGTTTGCCACTAAAGTTTATCTTCAAAACTAAAAAAATATTCTGACAACTTCCTGGTTCTTGTATGATTTTGCCTTGTTGCTGACAAAAAGACCCATTCTTTTCCTGAAGTCAAAAATGGACAGAAGGGATCATCTCTTGGGCCAGAAATTGTATCAGCAGTCAACAAAAATTTCTAGAAGACCAGCAATTTTGTAAGATAATTTACAGAGTTTTAAAAAATCTGTAACCTAAAAAATTGTATGAAATACAAAAAAATATTTGCAGTGCTAACCATTTTCATCTTAATACTTATTTTAATTTTATTTTAATGCTTAAATAACTCTTTTTAAAAAAGCCTAGTCTCAAAAATCATAAAAGTATAAAATAACATGAGTGTCAGAATGATTTGATATATGGGTAAATTATTCCATGCTGAAAAGAAAGGAATAATCATTTCACAGTTTAATAAAAAAAATTATTTTTTACAATCATTCGAAGATTACCCGCAAATAATCAAAAATTGACAGAATTTGATTTCAAAATTCAATATTTTTGGAACAGGGGTAGGTATTGTGGCCTGCAACAGTACTAAATACCGAAGAGGAAAACGATCTAGCCAGCTGGATACGTCAATTCAATTACTTGAAAGCGTTCAAGTAATTTGTGAAAATCTCAAAAAGAAGACTTACAAGGCTTATACAAGGCTTAAATTTCCTAAATTATTTGTAACTTCACTTAAAGTAAAATCGCAGTATTACAAGTGCAGTAATTGGGTTACCGCAGTAGTTGGCGCGCAGTAATTCATGCAAACCCTTGATTTTTTCTGCAGTAATACCCACATTTACCCTAATAGGATGTCTTTCTTATACATATAAGCAGAAACTGTAAAAAAAATATGAAAAAAATATAAAGATGAGGCTGTCCAGAAAATCTTGTTTATTTTTTCATTGAATTTTGAAAACATGAAAGGAAGATTTTCAGGAAAACCGCACCTTTTTCATTTCTTCCAATATTAAAAAAAAAGTTAATAATAATAAAAAAGGGCATTCTATCAGTTTTATGCGGGCTAAATCATTTTACTGGACAGGAAGTTTATTTATGCATAATTTCTGAAAAATACCGAATTTTATGAAAGCTCGTTCGTGTCTATTGCGATTTGCGTTAGAACTTGTTAAAGAAAAAAAATCCCGGACTCTAAAATGGTTTCGCAAGTTTGAGCGCGCCTAGGGCGCGCACCTGTTAGATCTGACGCTCCGTGCTCGATTAGGTATTCATCTCGCGCTCGCTAATGTATTCACCTAGCGCTACGCGCTAAGACACATTTGCCTAACGCTTTCAACTTGGTTCCTCTAGGTTTTCGCACTTCATGTGCTCGCTATCGTTATGACCTGCTTTTGGTTTAATTATGTCAGTTTTACATTAAAAGAAGAATTAATTTACTTAACGTTCTATCGACCTTCAGGAACACATTCTCATTAAGACACTCACGCTTCGCGCTCGATATTTGTTTTAAAAATCATGTAAACCTCGCGCTTTACGCTCGTTTCTGGTCATCGTATAATAGAAAACCAAAAGTTTGAGCGCACTTGCGGCGCGCGATTTGATCGTCGCGCTTCGCAACGACGTTCTATGGGTGTACTTCAAATAAAAATGACTAAATTTGTATTTGATTTAAAATGAAGAAGGAAATTCCGTTACTTCAGCGTATATTTTCGTGTCTTTTTAATAAATTATACAATCAGCAAATTTTTTAAATAATTTTGAAAACTCACACGCGAGATGAAAAAGAAATTAAAATAAGCAAAGTTTTTATGGGAATGTGCCCACTTATCGGGCAGATTTTTTCACTGTTAATGTTATTTTTCACAAATAAAACAAAAACTACACACCCTGTCAAAAAGTGACACGTCATTTTTAATTATCTGATCTTCTCAAAATTTTCGGAAGTACATTTTAAACATGAGAAAGTTTTTCTATGCTGAAAAAAATTATGTATAGAGCTTCTAGACTTTTTTTCATTTTTGGTGCTTATACAAAAATTAATTTTTCCTTGATAAACTCAAAGAAAAGATTGTGTTAATTAGGCATATTATGCAGATTAAGAAACAAAAAATTTACGATTTTTCCAAAACTGTGATTAAAAAATTATTTTCTTTTATTTCGACTTCGCCCAGCCGCAAGATATTAATTAATATTCAAAAATTTCAAAAGATTCCAAAAGATTTCACATTTCGGATATCGAGATCTTCTTTAGACAAAAAGGTCTTGTGGGTCTCAGAATCATGGGTGACACGGAAATTATTGTGATAATTTACGCACATGATTTAATTATTTTTGCAGAATCTAAAATAGACGCAATTAGAAAACTCAATGCTCTTCAGGAGTATTGTAATATATTACCACCGAGCAATTCACGCCTACCCCGAAAGGGAAACGGCTTAATGATATAATAATAATAATAATAATAATATATCACTATTTACTGTTACGAAATAGGGAGATATAAAAGGGATTAGATTTTGTGACATTCTATTCATGTACGATTTCTGAACATTTTCTCATGAATTCTGACTTTTCTTGACGATTTATGTCGATAAATGTAATAAAATTGGTCAGAAATCTTGCCTTCTTTCCAGCTTTATCCGACTCTAAAAAAGATGGCCGGTCCTTATTGCTATTAGTTTCTATGTGCGAAATATCGCCGTATGGCGGCGCTTCTCACATTTAGCCTTATATCAACATGAAATCCAATGGGGAAAATATAGAAAAACATAAAAATGTAAACATTTAGCAAGTTTAAAGGTGATTCAAATTTCAAAACTCATTAGTTTTGTTAGTATAGATATTTCTGAAGTGTTAATTACATGTATACAATAATGGATAGAGTGAAATAGATGGTGAAATATTTATTTCCTAATGTACGAAATTTTTAGAAATAATTTTAAGTTTAATTAAATGTATAGACGAATAATTACCTTAAATTATTTTTAATACAGGGAATTTTTTTTTACAAATTTGTGTCTTTTAAAATTTCTGAAGAAGGGAAATAAATAAATATATCAAGTGTGAAAAATAAACAGTTTTGTGTCTCTAAATGACTGAACGATAGATATTATATATTTGCTTTTTTATAAATATGTTAAATTAAGGAATAATACAATAAATTAATTATTCAATTTACTTACCGCAGTATTACGCTTAGCTTTACTGCTATTTTCAAAGCGATAAAGTATATTGTACTTTATATTAAGACATCGAATATCACACAGTTCATTTCTGCTTTTGTCAGCACAATAAAATCTTAAAATTTATTAACATTATAAATTAAATGTTAATTACAGATCTGATATTCTTTTATAATGAAATACATTTGTATAAATGTATTATGCACAGCTTTGTTGCTTTTCTCAAAGAATAATAGGTACGTTAGTTATATGAAACTAGTATCACAATAATTTACGTATCACACAGCTTTGCTGCTTTTCTGTTCAGGACACTTTCCTTCGTACTATCAACTTTTATAGGCCTATTATTATTTTCCTATAATGAATTTCCTATAATTGTTTCAAGATTATAGGACTAATTATAAGAATAATTATTCAATTAATTCTGGAAAAAATGATGGGAAAATAATTATAGAAATTAATAAAATTAAAATATTGAAATAATTATTGCAAAAAGTATGAGATACTGATAGCTTTCAAGTTTCATCATACCCACATTGGTAGATAAAGCTTAATTAAATATGTCAATTTTCATGTACTTTTGTGTGAATATTTCAAAATAAATGATTACTTTCTTTTACTTTTTGCAATAATTATTTTAATATTATTAATTTCTATAATTATTTTTCTACAATTTTTCCTATAATTATTTACATCATCATTCCTATAACTGCGAAAAAATTATAGGGATTTCATCATAGGAAAATCATGATAGGCCTATAATGATTTTTCACGACAGTAAAAGATCAGAAAACCAGATGTAATAATTTTATTTATCTTTCTTTCTAAGAGTTTACTTATTTTTTGAACCAAAAAACATACCGAACGAAAAGAAATTTAAGTGAAGAATAAATATAATCACCAGCTGAGAAACAGCCGTAGCCTGGGAACGACAGCTATCTTTAGGTTAAAATTCGGACATTGCAGTTAAAGCAATTAAAATTGAAAATTGTATCTCTTCATTAATTTTTTTTTAATTTCTCGAATGAAGTATTATCAATATATAAATTATTATTTGTACATACCGATGCTGTAACATTTTCATCAGGATCCTTCACCTCCCTTTTCCAGAGAATATCATCGGGAAGAAAATGCCTCTCGCAAAAATGCCTCTCCCGTTTAGCGGCATGTAAAAGTCGGACCACGTGCGAGAAGCGCCGCCATGCGGCGAAATTTCGCACATAGAAACTCTTAGCAATAAGGACCGAAACTTTTCTATCTGAAATACAGAGAGTTGGATAGGGCTGCCTTTTATCTGACGATTCCTGACGTTTTTTTAAGTAGGGTATGTATGTCTTCTTCCACGGAATTGGTTATAGTAAAAAAAATCATCAAGTATTGAGGAAAGCTAACAAAGTTTTTGGAATTTAAGGTCATGTTTGGAGTTTTCCACATAATTGGATATTTCAAAAGAAAAATCATGACGCATTGAGGAAATCGTATTAGAGGATGCAGGCTTTCAGTCGACCGCCTAGGCGTTCAGCCTACTGCCGGCGTTCAGAAGAATTTGGGACGAAATCTATACCTGGCGTATACTCAGCTATTCTTCTCAGAGCCTGACCACGTTTTACACAATTACAGGAAACCAAACATAGAGTACTAAAACACATTAAATGGCTATTTAACATTTTATTTTTATTTTCATGTTCATCTAATTAATAAAATATACTTTTACAAAATAATAAGAATAATGATTTTATGTCATATATTTAAAAAGTCTTTTAATTTAACTTCAATTTTACACAGGTTTTAAAGATAAACATTTTATTTTTATGTTGCAATTCGGTCACAGCAAGAAGTTAATGGATGGACCCAGCTGAGAATTCCTGTACAGGAACCTCGGAGGATCCTGCACATGTTCCTGTACAGAAACTGCACACGAACCTGTACAGGTAATCTTGACGGTTCCTGTGAAGGAATTTGGCGAAGGAAACTATACATGATCCTGCAAAGGAACCTGTATATAAGGTAACCTTCAAATGACCCTGTACAAGTTCCTTCACAGAGTCAACTGAGTCAAGCTAGTCGCTTAACTCTCTCGATGGTGAGTTGGATCTTCAAGGAAATAAAAGGAAGGCAACTTTATAGCTGTAAGCGACATGAGTTTTCGCGACTGTAAGGGGGGGGGGGGTAAGGGTATTTGAAAAATGAAAGTCATTAGTATGGTTTTATTTCATAGGTACTCCTCTTCAATCTCTAAAAAAGTTGGCACGTTTCGATCAAACGCTTAAGTATGAGTTCAATTTTTCGAAAATCCAAAATTTCCCCATGTAAATTGAATGGGATTTTGAATTGCCCGGTGGCACGTGTTAACATTCGAATTTCGAACAACAAAAAAAATACGGATTTTCTTTCTCCGGAAATGGAATCTTTGGGGGGGGGGGGCTTGCACTCTAGGGTGAAAAGCGTTTTTTGGACCACCTTAATGACCATATAGCAATGTATTTATTTGTTTGACCCAACCTAATTTTTGTTGAATCAACCAAACTTTCTTTTGAGTGTGTGGTCTAATCAAGTCCCGTAGCACTGCGGTTAAAACCTGATGTAATATGCCTTTTTATTTTGGAACCATGGTAAAACAGAGGTCCATACACGGGTGAGCCTCGCTGCTGAAGTATATCATTTAGGTCTTTTAGCATACGCGAGACGACTGCACTTCACTGGATATGGGCCTGTAAACATTTTCTTTTACTAAGGTGGGCTTAGTACTAGCATTTGCCTGAACGTTTGGCCATGCAAGAGGAAAGCTGCAGAGAACCGCCTCCCGAGTTTAGCTGGTTTTTAGAGAGTCGAGATTAAATGTATAGAATAGACATGCGATCAAGACCATCGAATGCACACAATGATTCTCGGCGTCAGAAATCCTGCTCGACAATAGTTAAAATGCAACGAATACACAATCTGATCATACTTCGCGGAATGCCACCCATCCGAGTGCTATTTGCGCTGAAAATGGCTTAACACCCGGAATTCCGGATACTTCCCGAGTCGAGACTCACCGCGCACTTATGCTGTCGGTTGCTGTCGTCCATGTACGATTATGGCCTTGAAAACCTAACCTCAAATGTCAGAAGTGGTGAACTTATAAATCAAACATTTGTTACGTAAAAAATCAATAGTTTTGGAAGGAATTGAGAAAAAACTTTTTTTTTTTGTCTACTTTAAGTAGAAGCGAGTCTAAAGATTAATGAATTTGAAAAGGCTTTTCACATACAATTTCAATGCGAAAATTCGAAAAAATAATTTTTCCTGTTGGTCCGAGGATGACAACCAGAATGATTGTATTTTACTCAAGAAAAAACGCCAAGCTAATGCCAGTATAAGCTTTATGATTGTGATTTGTGACTTCCATAGTTTGAACTATATATCGTAAGTAGAGCCAACTTTTCAAAAATGGTAAGGATATTTTTAGAGGCGCGGTGAAAAGTTAACCATTATCCCTTGTAAAACTTTATTTTTGAGGTATATTTTACACGCCTATATATTATATTTTTAGGGTACGACTCTGCCAAATTAGAGAATTTGCATGCTTTATAACCTGAAAAGGACCGGGCAGTCGAGGAAAATGCTGAAATGCGGTTTATGACTTTATGCTCTCGTATTTTAACGAAATTCGGAACAACGAGGTGAGACGGCTGTGAGCCTAACTGTACACTGAGCACTACAGCCTTTTATGGCTGTCACTTTCTTATGACTTTTCGTACAGATTTAAAGTTGAGACTGTTTAGAGACTTTAGAGTAAACAGGCTAAATCGCAAAATGCAGTTTTCAGAATTTTTGAACTATTTGAAGCGGCTCTTTATATCTTGTGATTTTTCTTCCACAGCTTAAAATGGTTTTATTGAAAAATTTACACAGAAAAAGCAAAAGTTAAAAATTGTTTTAGGTAAAACTGCTGGGGGTAATCTCAGCATTTTAAAGAATTTCATTCTTTATTGATGGTTCAACATTTAATTGAATTTACAACCACTTTGGCCCTAAAAGTTAGGTTACTAAAGGTTATTTTTCGAGAGAATTTCACAGAAATCGCTAAAAAAAAATAATATCGAAACAAACTTTATGATATCTTCTAACTTAATTTTTAATAGCAAACTTTAGTCTCAATTAGTGAATGCAAGTATATGTCAAAACTCAGCTTTAACAAATTTTAGCAATGTCAAAACTCTGATATATCAGAGTTTTGACATAGCCTCCACATTCTTTATTAATAATTGGGGAAACTGGTTTTGAAACTAAGTAATAAAGTAAAATATAGGATATAAATTCAAGTATACCACAAAGGCTCTGCTTTATTATTTTGAAATACTGTTTAATTTTGAATTCTATACAATTAAAATCATTCGACTTAGAGTCATGCTTTCAATTTAACATTCGTTATTGAATCACCGCATTTTAGAACGGGAGAAAATTATTTTTCGAGAAATTGGCTGGAACACAGAACACCGCTTAAATCGAAGCCCGCCTCCACTCCTGTCAACTCGTCTCTGCGTTGCATTGCTTCATTACATTCTCATCCTAAATGTAAAATTGGACTAAGTCGGTTTTCATCAAATCTCCACATTTTGAGACCCCCTGAGTCACAAAAAACTATTTTTACGAAGGTGTCTGTCTGTATATATGTATGCATTTTTGTATGTATGTATGTATGTCTGTAGGTATGTATATCTGCCATGGCCCTCTCAAAAGGGGTGGCTGGTCTGTCTGCAGTTAGGGTGCCCGGGACCGCGGGGGACCCACGGCTCACCAGTTACTTTTTTCACAATATGAATCTTAAACCTAATGATCACTTTTGAGTGACTTAACCTTATTTGAACAGTGAAAGTTGAGAAATCAGTTCACTATTTAAAATTTAAGTTTCTCGCCTTTGCATAGCTAGTGGTAATTTTAAGATGAGTTTACATGCCATTACAGATAACAGTGCAGCTTGCATCTGAGAACTCACCTTCACGTACCCTCGCAGAAATTTTGCCGTGGCCTCGACCGGGGCCCGATCTGGCCAAATGGGGCCCAGATCGGGAAGCCAGGTCGGATCAGACCCGTGATGAAACGCACGGCGTCTTTACAGACACACCTGTCAATTAGCAGGTTCTCTCGACAGCCTGCTACACCTTTTTTTGAGCCACGTTGTTCGTACATCTCACGCCACACAGGCTTAATTTGCCGGACAATTCTGTTGTTTAGGACAGCTGTGAAGATCTTATACAGTGTGTTCAAACAAGTTGTTGGCCTGTTATTCTGTGGGCTGGACAAGTCGTCTTTTTTCGGTAGGAGTATAGTGCGTCCTAACACCAGCCACTGCGAAATGGGCATCTGTGACTTTAAATATGAGGTGAATATGCGGGCCAAATGTTGGTCAATCCCCTTCCTTTTTTGATATCTCTTTGCGACAAGATGGTGCCCATTGTACTAGTTACAGCAAAAATTATGGTCAAACCCTTACCCCTTTGAAGGAACTCATGGGGGCGGGAAGGCACTCCCGTTACTGTTCACAAAAATAATTATGGTCAAACCCTACCCCCTTTTCACATTTTCTGGGGGCGGCAAGGCGTCCATGCAACAGGTAACAGAAATAATGTTGATTAAACCCCTACTTCTTTCAAATATCTCTTGGGAACGGGAATGCAACCCTGTGACTGTTCACGAAAATATTGTTGATCAAATACCTGCTTCATTTAAAAATGTTCTAGTTGTTAGCAGGTACCACTGTGACTGGTTACAAAAATAATTTTGCTTCAACCACTACCACTTTCCAATATTTTTTCGGGACGAGAAGGCACTTCCGTGACTGTTCATAGAAATAATTCTGGTCATTCCCCTACCCTTTCCATCATATTTTGGGTCAGCAAGGCACTCCAGCACAGAAATAGCACTGTTTACAGAAATAATGTTGGTTGAACCCCCACCATTTTTCAAGTTCTCGTGTCGAACTAAATGTACTGCTGTGATTGGTCACAGTAATAATGTTGGTCAAACCCATACCCCTTTTAACATCTTGCAAGTGCAAGATGGTTCCACTTCGAATAGTCACAGAAAAAATGTTGGTCAAACCCCTACCCCTTGTTAATATTTTTTTGGGTCGGGAGTGCACCCCTGTGACTGGTCACAAAAGTAATTTTTCCTAAACCCCTACTCCTTTTTCATATCTCGTGGAGGCGTTATGGTGCCCATGTGACTGGACAAAAAAGTAATTTAGGTTGAACCCTTACTACTTTTCAATATTTTTTGGGGACGAGGAGGCCACCCTGAAATTGGCAACCAAATGAATTTTGGTCAAACCTCAACCCCTTCCCTGTGACTGGTCACAGAAATAATTTTTTTTAACCACTACTCTTTTCACCCTTTTGTGAGGGCGGCAAGGCACCCCAGCACTTTGTCATGGAAATAAAATTGAATAAACCCATTCCCCTTTTCCATATCTGGATGGGACGAGATTGTGTCCATTCGATTAGTCACAGCAAAAATGATGGTCAAGGCACTACCCCCTTCAACACCTAATATCGGCGGAATGCACCCCTGTAACTTATCACGAAAAGAATGTTGGTCAAACACCTGCTCCTTTCCAGGATCTCGTGGGTGTGATAAGGTACCGCTGTGGCTGGTCACGAAAAACAATTTTGTTCAAAATACCTACCCTTTCCTAAGATTTCGTGAAGAAGTAAAGGCACCTCTGTGACTAGTCATACCCCTTTTATGCATCTTGCGTGGGCGTGAAGTCCCCTGCAACTGGTCGCAGAAACAATGTTGGGCATACCCCAACGACTTTCCAATATTTCTTGGGGGCGTGAAGACACCCTGTGAATGATTACAGAAATAATATTGGTCAAATCCCTACCCCTTTTCAAAACCTCGTGGGGGCGGAAGGGCACCCCTCTTAGTGGTCACTTGAGAATTTTTGGTCGAACCCCTATTGCTGCATTTCTCTGATTCATGTCCTGTGATTAGTCACATCAATAATATCAGTTTTACCCCTAACATTTTCCAGTGTTTGTTTGTCTCGGATTTCAACTAGCAAGACGGCTTGTATTGAGGATCAAACAGCAGCATGAAACACATAAGGGGCAAAATTCGTCAAGTATACCCGCCTAAAAACTTGTTTTTTCCGATTTTCTTTAAAGTCCGCGAAATTATTGTCCTACTGAACCTCTTTTAGTTCCCTTGAGAGAACGTCTCTAGTACGACGGATTGTCAGCATACAGGGGCTCGAATTTTCAACCTTTTACCACGCATGCTGATGCTCAATTAACTGTAACTTCTACAAGAGAAATCCAAATTTACTTCATTATGAAGGTTTTGGAAACGTTTTTTTACCAGCTTCACGCTGAATGCAATGATTGAGAATAAAAAAAATTATTTGAGCTACATTTTTCAATTATAAACATATATTTGAGTTCTTCTCCAAGTGCGGTCGTTAATTTTTTCCTCAAAATTATGCATAAAAGTAAGCTTGACTTTCTCCCTTTGAAATGAGCCATGGTCGAAAGTGAAGCGAAAGAAATTGGTGGAGATATATAACCCTTCTTGCGCGCGGTTTCTGCGTCGCAGTGAAGCTAGGCGCGACGATCACAACGTACCGTCTATTGCAAACTTACATAATTGTACTTTTTATTATTTGTTCATGAAACTGGTATTTTTGGCTTGAAAGAAATTCAAAATGAAATCATATTTATAATTCGGGGTGATTTTTTAGTGTGAGTCCCGTCGCCTCTCACATGAAAAATTGAGTCATTTACTTTGCTTATTACACTGTATGTGCACTTCTCGTTTTTCTTTGTCTCACAGTTTTTTTCGGGAAAACATCACATACTCTTGAAACTAAAGAATACTAAAGTCATGATTTTAATTGGAATGATATTAAAATTCTTTATCGTGAGAAAAATAAAAAAAATAGAGAATTCATGGAGATGTTATTCATAAAGACAGAGGGAAGCAGGGCTATTAATTTAAAAAGGGACCTCTCAAGATATAACAAAGTATGGGATAGAGTAATTAACTGGTTGTGGAATGATCTCATTCATTATTCTCAACCTCCTTCTTATGGAATTGTAAGAAATAAATCACTGATGAGGGCCCATTATCGAGGCCGAAACGTCTGACTCAATGATAAATTGATTTCAATTTTTTGTGACACTAAAGCCAATTTTACCATCAACATCCAAATATTGTTTTAACTGAGGGTCGATATAACTCCTTTATTTAACGTTAGTAATATTTATTTTAGTTTCAGTAATTTCGCTCTTTAACTCTTCTTGATTCAATATTTCTTCTCGATTTCGTATTTCTTGACTTGATGATTCTTCTGGATTTTTCAATTCTTGATTTAATAATCCTTTAAGATTCCGTATTTCTTGATTTAATAATTCTTCACGATTTCGTCATTCTTTATTTAATAATTCTGCAGGATTTCGTATTACTTGATTTAATAATTCATCAGGATTTCGTATTTCTTGATTTAATAACTCTTCAGTGTTTCGTATTACTTAATTTAATAATTCTTCAGGATTTCTTATTTCTCGATTTAATAATTCTTTAGTATTTCTCATTTCTTGATTTAATAATTCTTCAGGATTTCGTATTACTTGATTTGATATTTCTTCAGGATTTCGTATTTCTCGATTGAATAATTCTTTAGTATTTCTTATTGCTTGATTTAATTGTTATTTATGATTTCGTATTTCTTGATTTAATAATTCTTCAGGTTTTCGTATTTCTTGATTCAGTAATTCTTTAAGATTTCTTATTTCTTGATTTTATAATTCTTCATGATTTCGTATTTCTTAGTTTAATAATTCTTCAGGATTTCATATTTCCTGATTTAATAATTATTTAGGATTTCTTATTTTTTGATTTAAATTTTCTTCAGGATTTCATATTTCTTGGTTGCATAATTCTTTACGATTTCTTATTTCTTGTTTTAAAATTTCTTCAGGATTTCGTATTTCTTGATTTAATAATTGTTCAGGATTTCTTAAATATACATGATTTGCTATTAATACGTCCGTGTCATTACTTTTCTCTATATTGCCTGTCGGATTTCTGGATAGGGGTCGGCATTCACATTCATTTGACCAGCTTTATAGATTACATCAAAATGGTACTCTGCTAACTTCAATTTCCACCTTGTTACACGAGAACAAGGATCTTTGCAAGTCTGAAACCACACTAATGGCTTATGATGGGTTACTAAGGTGAATTTTCTTCCATATAAATAGGATCAGAAATGGGTTACAGGAAATACAATTGTTAAAGCTTCTTCCTCATTGATATCGAATTATCCTTCGCTGTCGCTTAAAGATCGTGATGCATATGCAATTGGCATATCTTTGCCAATCTTGCGTTGGGACAAGATATCTGCAACTGCATGACCGGAAGCGTCAGTTGTAAAAACGAAAGGTTTAGTGAAATTAGGTTTTTGTAGTAAAGCTTCTTCTCACAATTTATTTATTAGTGTATTAGTGTACCTGGCTGGAGTTTTAAATTTTCTTCTCTTAATCTATTTGCTAATTTTGTTAATTTTTCTTCGTGTTGTTTTAAGGTATTTGCATATAGGACTATGTCGTCCAAATATACAAATAATTTGATTCCCTGAAGGCTGGTTAAAACGAGATCCATTAAACGTTGGAAGGTTGCAGGTGCATTCTTTAAAATGAAGGGCATGACTCATAAGTGTCCGTAGGGCGTTGAAAAGGCAGTTTTGTGCGAGTCTTCCGGACTCTTTCTTATTTGCTGAAAATCATAGGCCAGGTCGAAACCCGAGAAATATTGTACTTCTCCTAACTGATCTGACATATCCGTGATATTAGGGAGAGGATAACAATCTCCTATAGTTTGTTCATTTAATTTACGGTAATCTAAAACCATTCACCATTTTCTATTACCGTGGGAATCCGGGGTTTTAAGTACGAGAAAAGCAGATGAGTTGTAAGGGGATTGAGATGGCTTTACTATTTTATGTTTTATTACTTCATTGACCTGTCTAGTTGAATATATGTTCAGCTGGTTATGGTTCTAGATTTTAAGTTTGTTTTTTATTTGAAGTTTGCGTATAATAATCCGGTATTTTGATTTCGTCAAAATCTAAAAGTTCTACTGTAGGGACTGGAATTTCAACTGGATAAGGACAAGTGTTTGCAATCTTGAGAGAGGCTTTTCATTATTATTTATTACTATTGCCTTTCCTAAAAATATTCCACTATTTGTCAAAGTTCAGGAATAAAGCTGGTTTCTTTTTCATTATTTTGAACATGGACATAGAATTCAAAAATTGTTCTTGCTGTGATAGTGATTATTTCTTGAGTATCAAACTGATGATATTTTTTATTTATTTCTAATTGTCTCTGTTCGTAATTTATCTTTACGTTACTGTGTTGTAAAAATTCTGTTCCTATAACGCCATCATGTTCTACTGGAACTTCATTGGGGATTATATCAAAAATGGTTGCAAATTCAAAAATGCTTATTTTTATTTGACCAAGAGTGTATACTGGGTGTTCGGTAATTCCTGTTAATTTCAGAGAATTTTGTTTATATATTTTTATAAATAATTCGACTGATTTTTCTTTAATTAAATGGGGACCGGCTCCTGTGTCTATCATTAATCTTACAGGATTTTGTATACCGTTTGATAATGTGTGATGTTGCAGTTTTGCACCTCACAAAAATTAGATATAAAATTCAAATTTTAACGTAGAAACCACATTTGACGCTTCGTGTAGATTCGGCACTCCATGGTTTTAATTGTATCTTTTTCTTTAGTCAATTAAGTAAAATTTTATCTTTTTTATTCTATTTCCTTATGGCATTATTGTGAGGATTTTTGCGGTCTTGAGTTGGGAAACTCAAGGATTCGTCCGTCTCGTTGAGTCGTCGATTAGGGTCAGCTGTCACCTCCTTTTTAGCGAGGCTTCTACTGTCCTGGGACCTGCACTTCACTTTCTTCGATTATATATCTATAAAAAAGATAACTTTTCGACAAACACTGAAATAGTTTAATTTTCAGTTTAAAAAAATTAATTTTCAATAAAAAAATACTAATTTTTCAATTAAAGAAATGAATTTTCAACCTAAAAAATTAATTTTTAGCAAAATGAATGAATTTTCTACCAAAAAAAGACAAATTTTGAACAAATTAGATGAATTTTGAACAAAATATCTAAATTTTCAACCAAATAAATTAATCTTCATGCGATAAGATTAAATTTCTATCAAAAAAGATAAATTTTCGACAACAACTGAAATAATTTAATTTTTAGTTTGAAAAAATGAATTTTCAATAAAAAAAATACTAAGTTTTCAATCGAAGAAATGAATTTTCAACCGAAAAGATTAATTTTTAACCAAATGAATGAATTTTCAACCCAATTATGAATTTTTAAATGAAAAATCTCGAAGGTATTGTTGTATTTATTATTTATTTATTATTTTTTTTAAACTAGTTCTCTGGTAAACCCGGTTTTTCATCATAGCCACTGACTAAGACAAGTGAAATTATCATTATAATTTTTATTTATTTATTACATTTTATTATTCAAACAAGGAAAAAATCGAAGTTAATTTTTCAGTTAAAAAAAAATTAATTTTCAATAAAAAAAAACTAATTTTTCAATCAAAGAAATGAATTTCCATCCAAAACAATTAATTTTAAACAAAATGAAGGAATTTTCTACCAAAAAAAGACCAATTAACAAAATAGATGAATTTACAACAAATTATCGAAATTTTCAACCAAAAAAATGAATCTTCATTCGATAAGGTTAAATATCTATAAAAAAAGATAAATTTTCGACAAAAACTGAAATAGTTTAATTTTCAGTTTAAAAAAATTAATTTTCGATAAAAAAATACTAATTTTTCAATCAAAGAAATGAATTTTCAACAAAATATCGAAATTTTCGAACAAAAAAATGAATCTTCATTCGATAAGATTAAATGTCTATCAAAAAAGATAACTTTTCGACAAACACTTAAATAGTTTAATTTTCAGTTTAAAAAAATTGATTTTTAATAAAAAAATACTAATTTTTCAATCAAAGAAATGAATTTTCAACCAAAAAGATTGATTTTTAAAAAAATCAATGAATTTTCAACCAAATTTTGAATTTTCAAAGGAAAAATCACGAAGGTATTATTTTATTTATTATTTATTTATTATTATTATTTTTTTTTTTTAACTTGTTCTCGGGTGGACCTGGTTTTTCATCATAGCCACGCACTAAGTCACGATGAATTACCATTTTACAATACTTTCATTGTATAATTTAAATTGAAATAATTTGTTTGGAAACCCAAAACTTACTCAAAAAGATCAATTTTGAACAAAAAATAATCAATTTTCAATAAAGAAAAGGAATTTTCAACAAAGTAGTTAATTTTTTAAGCAAGTAAATTAAATTATAATAAAATAATGAATCTTCAACTAAAAAAATTAACGAATTTTCAACCAAGAAGAGTAAATGTCTATCAAAAAAGATAAATATTTGGTTTAGAAAATTCATTTTTAATAAAAAAACTAATTTCTAATCCACGAATTAAATTTTCAACCAAAACGATTATTTTTTAACAAAATACATCAATTTTCAAACAAATTTTTAATTTTCTAAGGAATCTTCGAACTAATAGTTTAATTTTCAACCAAAGAAATAAATTTACAACCAAAAAGGTAAATTAATCACCAAGAAGATTAATATTCTACCACAAGACAATGTTTCAACAAAATAAAAATATTTTCCACCAAATAGCCCAATTTTCAACAAAATAGTTAAATTTTTAAACATAGAAATTAAGTTTTAACTAAAATTATGAATCTTCAACAAAAAAATGAATTTTTAACCCAGTAGTTGAATTTTCAACAAAATATCGAAATCTTCAACCAAAAAGATGAATCTTCATTCGATAAGATTAAATGTCTATCCAAAAAGATAAATTTCCGACAAAAACTGAAATAGCTTAATTTTGAGTTTGGAAAATTAATTTTCAATAAAAAAAATACTAATTTTTCAATCGAAGAAATGAATTTTCAAACAAAAAATTTAATGTTTAACAAAATTAATGAATTTTCAACCAAATTTTGAATTTTGAAAGGAATTTTCAACCTAATAGTTAAATTCTCCACCAAAAAAATGAATTTTCAACCAAATAGCTGAATTTTTAACTGAAGAAGATAAATATTAAACCAACCGTGGAATAGTTAAATGTTCGATCGAAAAAACTCATTATCAAAAACAAAAAAATGAAATTTCAACAAAACTGATTGATCTTTGATAAAAAAATCAATTCTCAACAAAAAGTGTAATAGCTGATATTTCCACCAAAAAAAATATTTTAATTTTCAATAAAAAACGGTTAAATTAAACCAAAAATACGAATTTCCAACAAGAGTGGAATTTTCAACCAAACAAGATTTTTCAATCAATAAAGAAAAAAAAATTCATTCAAAATATTCAGTTTTCAAGCCATGAAGAGGATTTTTTTAATCAAAATTGAATTTAAAAACCAAAAATATGCATTTTCTACCGAAATGATTGAATTTTTGACTAAAAAATACGAGTTTTCGTCAACTAAAAAAGATCAATTTTGTAGAAAAAATGAAGTAGCTACACTTTTAATAAAAAAAAATTTTAAAAACAATCTTCAACAAAATTTGTTAAATTGTTAAGCAAAGAAATTAAATTTTAACGAAAATGATGCATTTTTTTACTAAAAAAGATATCTTTTCAACAAAATAGATGCATTTTCAACTAAAAAAGATCAATTTTTAACAAAAAATAGAATAATTTAATTTTAATTTAGAGAAATAAGTTTGTAACTAAATGAAATAAATTTTTAATTAAATAGTTTAATTTTCAACTAAAGAGATAAATTTTCTACCGAAAAGGTTAAATGCTTTTTTGTTGAAAATTTATATTTTTCAGTTAAAATTAGTCTTTTTTTTGTAGAAAAGTAATATTCTTGATTAAAAAATCAATTGTTTTGTTAAAAATTCAACTACTGGGTTGAAAATTTTACTATTTAGTTGAAAATTAACTTCTTCTTTGAAGATATATTTTTTTCAGTAAAAATTCGTCTTTTTTGGTAGAAAAGTAATCTTCTTGATTAAAAATTCAACTATTTGGTTGAAAATTTAACTATTTAGTCGAATATTAACTTTTTTATTGATGATATATTTTTTCAGTTAAAATTCGTCTTTTTTTATAAAAAGTTAGTCTTCTTTATTAAAAATTCAACTGTTTTGTTGAAAAATCAACTATTTGATTGAAAATTGAACTATTAGGTGGAAAATGAACTTTTTTGTTGAAAATTTATATTTTTCAGTTAAAATTAGTCTTTTTTTTGTAGAAAAGTAATATTCTTGATTAAAAATTTAATTGTTTTGTTGAAAATTTAACTATTTGGTTGAATATTAACTTTTTTATTGAAGATATATTTTTTCAGTTAAAATTCGTCTTTTTTGGTAAAAAAAAGTAATCTTCCTTATTAAAAATTCAATTTTTTTTGTCGAGAAATCAACTATTTCATTGAAAATTGAACTATTAGGTTGAAAATGAACTTTTTTGTTGAAAAAATATATTTTTTGGTTAAAATTCGTCATCATTTGAAAAGATTGAACAAAATGCATATTTTTGAAGATTTCGAAATAAAATTTTAAAGCTTTTTAAGATGTTTGAAAGCTTTCATAATAAAAAGAAATAGTAAAATTCCTGGGAAAATTTTTAATTATTTTTATTTAAAAAAATTAAGTTTAAGAGAAAATTGAAAAAGATTTCAAAAATTATCAAAAAAGAATCGAGGAGATTTTATCGCTAATTTTTTAATCGTTTGATTTCAAAATTCAATTTAAAATTTGAAAAGATTGAAAAAAATTGTATACGATGTCCAGATTTTGAAGATTTCGAATAAAAAATTTAGAGGTTTTTTTTTTATTCTGAAAGATTTCAAAATAATCTTGTAAAAATCCTAGACAAATTTTTAATGATTTTTCATTTTTATCAATTAATTTAAAGAGCATATTTAAAAAAAAATTTATTTCCAGAATTGGCGAAAATGAATATAAATTTTTTTTAAGCAATTGATTTAAATTTGCAGGATTTAGAAATATATATTTAGAAGATTAAAAACAAATTCACAATAATAATTTCAAATTTGGAAATATTAGAGGATTTTTTATTTTGCAAAATTATTTTAAAGAGAATATATAAAACAATTGAAAAATTGTAAAAAAAAAATGTGGAAGATTTTGAAAACAATTTTTTTTTTATTTTGCAAAATTTAAAAAAAATCTTATGAAAAATTTTTACGAAAAAATTAAAAAATATTTTCAAAATTATTAAACACTAATCTGAAAGATTTTAGAGCAAATTTTTTTAATTTAAAAATAACTTGAAATTTGAAAAGATTTGAAAAAAATTTAAACAAAGTCGAGATTTTTGAAGATTTCGAACAAAAAATTTCGACTCTTTTTTTAAAGTATTTTGAAAGGTTTCAAACTAATAATAAAAATTTTGTGAGATTCCTAGGAAAATTTTAAATGATTTTTCATTCTGAAAAATTAATTTTAATAGCATATATAAAAAAAAATTAAAAATATTTCCAGAATTGTCGAAAATGAATCAAAAATATGTTGAAGAATTTTATTTAAATTTCCAAGATTGGAAAAGATTGGAATCATTCAAAAAATATTTAGAAGATTACAAAAAATTACATAATTTTTTATTTTGAAAAATTAATTATAAGAGAATAATATTTTTCAAAAATCAGAAACTTATGAACGAAGAATGTGGAAGATTTTAAGGCATTTTTTTAGTTTGCAGGTTTTTAAAATAATAAAACAGTTTTTATAATATTCCTGGGAAAATTAAAAATGATTTTTTTATTTTGAAAAGCGAATTACTAATTTTAAGAGAATATTTCAAAAAAATTCAAAGCAAAAGCCCAATTTTATGTATAAATAACGATTGAACAATTATTGATTTGAAAGTGTATTATATTAAAATAATTGAGCTTCTAATTTCAAAAGTGTTAATTTAAAAAAATTGAAATCGTTAAATTTTTAATGCTCTAGCTTAAAATTGTTTAAAATTATATAATTTTAAAAGCTCACATTGATTCATTCTTCAATTTAGAGCATTAAAAATGATAACGTGGATTTTTATATTTGAACTGAATCTGAATTTTTGAACTTTAAAATAAAAATAATATAAAATTAATTAATTGAAAAGTGTCAATATCTTTCATTTTATACGTGTAAATAATTTAGCGTTTGATTAAAAAAAATTAATTATAAAATGTTTAAACTTCAATTTCATATGTTTAAAATTCAAGAGTTCCACTTTGATTGCTTTAATTTGCAGTTCAGTTTTTATTACATCAAATGAAAAAATTGTTAGCCTTAGGACTTCCAATTTTTTAATCTCATTGGCCGGAAAAATTTTTGCAAACCAGGCAATAACCAGGATTTAAAAAAAAATAAAACGACCACCCTGCAGCAAAATAAAAATAATAATTTAATTATTTTTTCATTTTTTAATTTAATATTTCTGTATTTTGTTGCAGAGCGACTGCTGAGGAGATAAAGGAACACTTTTTACAAAAAGTCAGCGAAGTTACTAGTGTTCGAATTCCGACTCATCCAGGAACAAAGAAACCGCGTGGTTTTGCTTATGTCGAAGTTTCGAACAATGTGGATTATGAGGTAATAACAAAAGTCTTTTATTTATACTTAGTAGAACCTAAAATTTTTCAAATTTTGGACTATAACGAGAAATTTCAACTGTATCGATAACAGGCTTCACAGGCTAAAATATGATATAAAAACAGGGAAAATAAGGTTTCGTTGTAATATTCGTTTTTTTAAATTGAAAATTCATTTTTGTAACTGATAATTTAACAATTCTATTTTTGATTATATATTTATCTTTTCAGTTTAAAATTTATCTGCTTGGTTGAAAATTAATCAACGTTTTTAGTTGATAATTAATATTATGGGTGAAAATTCATATTTTTTGGTTGAAAATTAAACTATTTTGACGAAAATTTAAATAATTTGTTGAAAATTCATCTTTTTTGATAAAAAATTAATTTTTTTTTCTTGACATTTCATCTTTTTCGTTGTAATATTCGTTTTTTTAAATTGAAAATTCATTTTTGTAACTGATAATTTAACAATTCTATTTTTGATTACATATTTATCTTTTTAGTGGCAAATTTAACAACATATTTGGTTGAAATTTTAACTATTTTGTTGAAAATTCGTTCTTTTTTTAGTAAAAAATTGATCCTTTTTAGTTAAAAATTCAACTACACGGTTGAAAATTCATGTATTTTGTGGAAAATTAATTCATGTTTTTGGTTGAAAATTCATTCCTGTAACTGAAAATCTAACTTTCATTCTTCATGATATATTCCTCTTTTTAGTTGAAAATTCAACTATTTTGATGAAAAATTATATATTTTATTGAAAATTCGTATTTTTTGGCAGAAAATTAATGTTTTCGGTTTAAAATTAATTTTGTTGTTGTTAAAAATTCATTTTTGTAATTGAAAATATAACTATTTCACTCTTCATTACGCATTCATCTTTTTAGTGGAAAATTCAACTCTTTGGTTAAAAATTTAACTATTTTGTTGAATATTCGTTATTTTTAAGTCAAAAATTAATTTTTTAGATTGAAAATCCATTATTTCCATTTTTGGTTGATAATTTATCTTTTTTTAGTTGAAAAGTTAACTACTTGGTTGAAAATTAATATTTTTTCTGAAAAGTCAATTATTTGGCTGAAAATTCAATTACTTGGTTGAAAACTCGTCCATTTAGTGGAAAATCAATTAAGCTTTTTTGTTGAAAATTAATATTTTTGGCTGAAAATTCAATTATTTCCTTGAAAATTAAACTATTTTGATAAAAATTTAACTAATTTGTTGAAAATTCGTCTTTTTGGTAAAAAATTAATTTTCTTGCTTGAAATTTCATCTTTTTCGTTGTATATTCGCTTTTTTTCGTTGAAAATTCATTTTTGTAACTGAAAATTTAACAATTCCATTTTTGATTATATATTTATCTTTTAAGTTGAAAATTCAACTATTTGGCTAAAAACTCGTCCATTTAGTGGAAAAGTAATTAAGGTTTTTGGTTGAAAATTCGTGTTTTTGGTAGAAAATTAATATTTTTGGTTGAAAATTCAATACTTTTGTTGAAGATTAAACTATTTTGATGAAAATTTAAATATTTTGTTGAAACTTCGTCTTTTTTGGTAGAAAATTAACATTCTTGCTTGAAATATCATCTTTTTCGTTAAAAATTCGCTTTTTTTAATTGAAAATTCATTTCTGTAACTGCAAATTTAACAATTCCATTTTTAGTTTAAAATTTAACAATTTTGTAGAAAATTCGTCCATTCGGTGGAAAATTAATTAAGGTTTTTGGTTGAAAAGTCTATAATTTGGTTGAAAATGCAATAATTTTGTTGAAAATTTAACTATTTTTATGAAAATTTAAATCATTTGTTGAAAATTCGTCTTTTTTGATAAAAAATTAATTTTCTTGCTCAAAATGTTATCTTTTTCGTTGAAAAGTCGAATTCTTTTGGTTGAAAATTTAATTTTGTAACTGAAAATTTAACAATTCTATTTTTTATTATATATTTATCTTTTCAGTTGAAAATTCAACTATTTGGTTGAAAAATCTTCCACTTAGTGGAAAATTAATAAAGGGTTTTGATTGAAAATTAAGGTGTTTGGTAGAAAATTCAATTATTCGGTTGAAAATTCAATAATTTTGTTGAAGATAAAACTATTTTAATGAAAATTAAATACTTCATTGAAAATTCGTCTTTTTGGTTGAAAATTAAACTATTTTGATGAAAATGTAAATACTTTGTTGAAAATTCATCTCTTTGGTAGAAAATTAATGATTTTGGTTGAAATATCATCTTTTTCCTTAAAAATTCGCTTTTTTAAATTGAAAATTAATTTTTTATAACTGAAAATATAACAATCCCATTTTTTATTATTTATATATCTTTTTAGTTAAAAATTCAAGAACATGGTTGAAAATTCGTCTATTTGTTGGAAAAGAAGTTAAGCTTTTCGGTTGAAAATTAATTTTTTTGGTTGAAAAGTCTATAATTTGGTAAAAAATTCAATAATTTTGTTGAAAATTAAACTATTTTGATGAAAATTGATGTATTTTGTTGAAAATTCGTCTTTTTAGTAGAAAACTAATGTTCTTGTTTGAAATATAATGTTTTTGGTTGAAAATTTACTTTTTTTTTGGTCGAAAATTAATTTTTTATAACTGAAAATATAACAATCCCATTTTTTATTATTTATATAACTTTTTAGTTAAAAATTCAAGTACATGGTTGAAAATTCGCTGTTTTGGTTGAAAATTAATTAAGTTTCTTGGTTGAAAATTAATGTTTTTGCTTGAAAATTCAATTATTTTTAGTTGTAAATGCAATAATTTTGTTGAAAATTAAACTTTTTTGTTGAAATTCGTCTTTTTGATCGAAATTTAATGTTTTTGGTTGAAAATTAAACTATTTTAATGAAAATTTAAATACTTTATTGAAAATTCGTCTTTTTGGTTGAAATTTGATGTTTTTGGTTGAAAATTCAATTATTTGGATGAAAATGAAACTATTTTGATGAAAATTTAAATACTTTGTTGAAAATTCGTCTTTTTAGTAGAAAATTAATGTTCTTGTTTGAAATATAATGTTTTTGGTTGAAAATTTACTTTTTTTTTGGTCGAAAATTAATTTTTTATAACTCTTTTTTATTTGAAAGTTCAACTTTTCGGTTGAAAATTCATGTTATTTATCCTTATGGGTAAAAAATTCAATCTTTTTTGTTGAAAATTTATCCTATTTGTTTGAAAATGCAATTGTTTGGTTTAAATATCAAATGTCACATTCTATGTTGGAAATTCATCTTTTTCGGTTGAAAAGTCGATTATTTGACTAAAAGTTGAACTATTTTGTAGAAAAAATTATTTTTGTTTTTGTTAGGGATTCATAGTTATAGAATAAAATTCAAATATTTGCTTTGAAATGAACTTTTATGTTAAAATATTTACTGTTTTGCAGAAAATTTATATTTTTGGCTTGAAAATTCAACAATTTGGTACAAAATTAAACTATTTGGTTAAAAATAAACTTTTTAATCAACAAATCATATTTTTGGTTTGAAAATTAAACTTTTCTGTAGATAATTCATCTTTTTGGCTTTCAAATCAAATAATTTTATTGCAAATTCATGTATTCTTTTCAAAAAAATTTTTTAGTGGAACATCTTATGCGATTTATAAATTACCTAGCCCCCCACCCCCCTACTTGGTGAAAAATGTACTATTGTGAACTTAAATTAATTATTACCTCATTAAGTGAAAAGTGGACAAAAAGGTAAAAATTTCAGAAAAAATCGCAACTATTACCATATATGGGGTTTTTCTGGGACGCCATAAAACAGAATTATGAGGATGATATTTGAAAACTAATTATTCATCTGCATTTTATAGCCTAATACTGACGATTCTGAATAGAATTTCCAAAAACATTTTTTTTTTAAATGGAAATACGCTTCAAAATTCATGTGGCTTGTGGAACCTCTAAATATATATATTTTTTAAAAAAGCGCATTTATTTTCTTGTCGATTTAAACAAATTTGGAAGAGATATGCATGAAAATTTGTAGAAAAGAGATTTTAACACATTTTTTGACTATAATATGCAATTTTCTGGAATTCCACGCAATTGAAACTTAATTGTCGAAATTCCGTGATTTTTCCTTGACATTATTTAATAACAAAATTCTTGAATTTAAACAAAATAATCAAAATTTTAGCAGAATAATTGAATTTTGCGAAACAGATGAAAAATAGATGGAATTTCATTTAAAAAAAGAATTTCAAAACCAAAAAGACGAATTTTCAACACATAAAGATTTTTCAGCCATGAAAGAAAGAAAAGTTCTTTTAAATCAGCCAAAGAGATAAACTTTTCTTAACAAAAATAAATTTTCAACAAAGCGATTAAACTTTTACCCACGCAGTTATATTTTCAATTAAAAAAGATCAATTTTCAACATCATAGTTAAAATTTCAACCAAAGAGATGAATTTTCAACTTAAAATATGAATCTTCAAAAAAAAATTATTTCTTAACAAAATGGTTCGACCAAAATTCAAACAAAATACTTGAATCCTCAAGCAAAGATGATTAATTTTTAACCAAATAGTTGCATTTTTATGCAAGAAAGACAACATTCTCACGAAAATAGACAAATTTTTCAATGAAAAAGACGAATTAAGAAAAAAAGTTGAATATTCATCCAAAAAAGATTTAAGATTACCTTTTCAATATTAGAGTATGGGTTTCAAACAAGTAAATTTTCTATGTAGACACTTGAATTTACAACCCAAAAAAACGAATTTTCAACAAAATAGTTGAATTTTCGAACAAAAAGTATGACCTTTTGCAAAAAATTAAAAATTTCCAATCAAAAAGTGTGATTTTTTGAAAAAATTGTTGAATTTCCAACCAAACAGTTGCATTTTTATCCAAAAAGGTGCAATTTTCACAAAAGTAGATGAATTTTTAATTAAAAAGACAATTTGAAAAGATATAGTTGAATTTTGATTCAAAAATGATTTTAGTTATCTTTTCAACACCAAAATATGACTTTTAAACAAAACGTAAATTTTTCACGAAATAGTTGAATCTTCAACAAAACAGTTGAATTTTAAAGCAAAAAGCATGACTTTTTATAAAAATGATTAAATTTGCAACCAAAAAGTTGTATTTTTATCTAAACAAGATGCAATTTTTACCAAAATAGATTAATTTTTATATAAAAAAGACAAATTTCCCCAAAATAGTTGTATTTTTATCTCAAAAAGATTTCAGTTAACTTTTCAACACAGAAACATGAACTTCAAACAAAAAGTAAATTTTTCACAATATAGTTGAATTTTCAACAAAACAGTTGAATCTTGAAGCAAAAAGAATGACTTTTTATAAAAATGATTAAATTTTTAACCAAAAAGTTGCATTTTTATCCAAAAAAATGCAATGTTTACTAAAAAGATGAATTTTTGAAGAAAAAAGACAAATTTTCGAAAAATAGTTGTATTTTTATCTTAAAAAGATTTCAGTTAACTTTTCAACACAAAAACATGAATTTTAAACAAAAAGTAAATTTCATACGAAAATAGTTGAATTTTTAACCAAAAAATATGACTTTAAAAAAATTGTAGCATTTTGAACCAAATAGTTGCAGTTTTATCCAAGAAAAATACAATTTCTACTAAAAGAGATGAATTTTAAAATTAAAAATACAAATTAAAAAAAAAACAGTTGAATTTTCGTCCATTAAAGATTTTTGTTGTATTTTCAACACCAAAATATGAATTTTGAACAAAAAGTGAATTTTTTACAAAATAGTTGACTTTTCAACAAAACAGTTGAATTTTAAAGCAAAAAGAATGACATTTATTAAAATTATTGAATTTCCAACCAAAGAGTTGCATTTTTATAAAAAAATGCAATGTTTACTAAAATAGATGAATTTTCAAATGAAAAAGACAAAATTTCGAAAAATAGTTGCATTTTTATACAAGAAAAGTGCAATTTCTACTAAAATAGATGCATTTTTAAAATAAAAAGACAAATAAAAAAAATAGTTGAATTTTCTTCCACACAAGATTTCAGTTGACAGCTTTGACTTTGAAAGATTCAATTTAGTTTTAAATTTCAAATTGTCAAATTTTAATTGCTCTGAATTTAAAATGATCTATTTTTCAAAATTCGAATCTTAAAATATTCAAATTGTAACGTTTTGACGTCGGGAGAAATCACGAATATTAACCGCGAGAACCGGGAGACAAAAATTGAAAGAATAGTGGCCACCCTGTTGAAAATTAACTTTTTTGTTGAAAAATAATATTTTCGGGATTGATATTCAACTGTTTTGTAGAAACTTTGTCTTTTTTGGCTCAAAAATACAATAATTTAGTAGGAAATTCAAGAGTTTGGTTGAAAATTAACATTTTTGTTACAAATTTTACTATTTCGGTTGAAAATTAATATGTTTTTTTTTTAAATTTAACTGTTTTGTTGAAAATTCATACTTTCGGCTCGAATATTCAACTATTTTGTAGAAAATCCGGCTTTTTGGCTTCAAATGTTTAAAGTTTAGCAGGAAATTAAAATATTTGGTTGAAAATTAACTTTTTTGTTGTTGAAATTAATATTTTTCGGGTTGAATATTCAACTGTTTTGTAGACAATTTTCTTTTTGGCATCAAAATTCAACATTTTAGTAGGAAATTAAACTATTTGATTGGAATTTAACTTTTTTGTTGAAAAATAATATTTTCGGGATTGATATTCAACTGTTTTGTAGAAAATGTGTCTTTTTTGGCTCAAAAATGCAATAATTTAGTAGGAAATTCAAGAGTTTGGTTGAAAATTAACGTTTTTGTTAAAAATTTTACTATTTCGGTTGAAAATGAATATGTTTTTTTAAAGAATTTAACTGTTTTGTTGAAAATTCATACTTTCGGCTCGAATATTCAATTATTTTGTAGAAAATCTGGCTTTTTGGCTTCAAATTTTTAAAGTTTAGCAGGAAATTAAACTATTTTGTTGAAAATTAACTTTTTTGTTGTTGAAATTAATATTTTTCGGGTTGAGTATTCAACTGTTTTGTAGAAAATCTTTTTTGTTGACAAGTCATATTTTGGGGTTGAAAAAATTCCACTATTTTGTTAAAAATCATATTTTTTTGTTGAAATTACATTTTTTTACTAAAAATTAATCTTCTTGGTTAAAAATTGATCTCTTTCGAGGAAATTTAACTATTTTGTTGAGGATTCTTTTTTTTTGGGTAGTAAATTAAACAATTTCGTTGATCATTTATATTTGTGGTTGCAAATTTAATGATTTTGATATATTTGATATATTTGAAATCGAAAATTCATATTTTAATTTTTAAACTACCAATTTCACTAGTTAATTTTTGGTGAAAATTTGCCTTTTTTAGTTGAAAGTTCACCTATTTGGTTGACAATTTATGTAATTTATTGAAAATTCGTCTTTTTCGGTAGAAAATTAATCCTCTTGGTTAAAAATTAATTTTTTTGAATTAAAAATGGTACTATTCCAATTTCGATTAAAAATTAATCTTCTTTGGCCGAAAATACATGTTTTTGATTTCAAATTCTTCATTTTAGTGGAAAATTCATCTCTTCTGTTGAAAATTCAACTATTTTGTTTAAAAATTCCACTCTTTTGTTGAAAATTCGTTTTTTTGGTAAAAAGTTAATTTTTGTCTGCGAATTCCACCATTTCTATACTTTTTCTTCAAAAATATTTTTCAACTTATTTCCAAATTCGCTATAAATTGTCTCAATGTCTGATAAGGGCCGTCCAAAATAATGAATTTTCAAGTAAAAAAGAAGCGCTTTTAACAAAACAGCTGAATTTGCAACCAGATAGTTAAATTTTCAACCAACATGATGAATTCTCAACAAATTACATCAATTTCCCACAAAACAGTTGAATTTTCTACCAGATTGTTGAATTTTGAAGCCAAACAGACGAATTTTCTACAAAAGAGGTAATTTCTCTACACAATAGTTAAATTTTCACCCAAAAAATGAAATAGTTGATATTTAAACCGAAAAAGATTTAAATTTCAAATTAAAAACAGTTGAATACAAGCAAAAAAGACGAATTTTCCAAAAAATATTTGAATCCTTAACTAAAACAGATTAATTTTCTAACGAAAAAAATTGATTTTCTACCTAAAAATACGAATTTTCAACAAAACACATTAATTTTTAATCAGATAGTTTGACATCCAACCAAAAAATACAAATTTTCAACAAATTACATAAATTTTTAACTAAATATTTTGAACAATGGATGTGATGTTAGTGCAAATTTTATTTGATTAATTTTTAGTCTGTATTTTTTTCGTTTCTAAAAATTTTGAACTAAATAATTTAATTTTTAAGCTAAAAAAGATCAATTTTTAATTAAACATTAGGTAGTGTAATTTGTATTAAGGAAAATTGATTTTCAATAACAAAAAAATTGTTGAATTTTATACCAAATTGTGACATTTTCAAATCAAAAAGACGATTTTTCTATAAAAAACAGTTGAACTTTTAACCCGAAAATATGATTTTTTAGCAAAAAATTTATTTTACAACCAATCAGTAGAAATTTCAACAAAACGGTTAAATTTTCAACCAAAAATGTAATAGCTGACACAAAAAAAAAAACATTTTAATTTAATATGAAAAAATCAGCTGAATTTAATCAACAAAGACAAATTTTTAACAAAATACTTTAATCCTTATCTAAAACAGATTGTTTTCAACTAAGCAATTTGATACCAAAAAATTGATTTTCTTCCAAAAAAAGACGAATTTTCAACAAAATATATAAATTTGGAATCAGATCAATCAATTTTAAACAAAAAAATACAAATTTTCAACAAATTACGTAAATTTTTAGCTAAATATTTTGAACAATGGATGTGATGTTAGTCCAAATTTTATTGGATTAATTTTTAGTCTGTATTTTTTTTGTTTCTAAAAATTTTAAACTAAAAAGTTGAATTTTTAAGCTAAAAAAGATACATTTTTAACGAATTTTCCAATTTGGGAATTTTATTATTCGGAAATTTTATAATTCGAGAATTTTATGATGCAGGAATTTATTATTCTGGAATTTTTCAATTTGGGAATTTGATTATTCGGGAATTTTCCAATTTGGGAACTTTACAGTGTCGGGAATTTTATTTTCCGGCATTTTTCAGTCATCCCATTTTAAAATTTTCGAATAACAAAATTTCCGAATATTAATATTCCCGAGTAATAAAATTCCCGAATAACAAAATTTCCTAATATTAAAATTCCCGAGTTATAAAATACCCGAAAAATAAAATTCCGCAATAATAAAATTCCTAAATATTAAAATTCCCGGATTGGAAAATTTCCCAAATAATATAATTCCCGAAAGAAAACTGCCAAATTGTAAAATATCCAAAGTAGAAAGCTCCCGAATTTAAAAAATTGAAAAGTTTTTTAAATGAAATTTATTAATTTATTTGAAAAGCAAACAAGCCAATATTTTTTTTAACAAAATTATTTTCAATGTGCAAAGCTTCCAAAATTATTGTTTTTTGGATTTAGAATAACAATTATTCAAACAAAAATTTCAAACAGAAATATATATTTTTTTCAATTGTTATTTTAAATTCAAACAATAATTTGAGAAACTTTAAGCATTGAAAATAATTTTTTTTAATAAAAATAATTGATTATTCTACTTTTAATTTAGTAAGTAAATGATATTTATAAAAAATGTCGTTGTTTAAATTCGGGAATTTTATGGTTCGGACATTTTATAATTCGGCAATTTTCTGCCGGGAATTTTATAATTCGGAAATTTTTCAATTCTGTAATATTCTTAACTGTTCGGAATTTTTTCAATTCGGGAATTCTGTAATTCGGAAATTTATTATTCGGGAATTTTTTAATTCAGGAATTTATTATTCGGAAATTTCATTATTCGAGAATTTTCCAATTTGGGAATTTTATAATTCAGGAATTTTATTATTCGGGAATTTTCCAATTTGGAAATTTTGATATTCGGGAATTTTTCAATTTTGGAACTTTACAGTGTCGGGAATTTTATTTTTCGGGATTTTCCAGTTATTCCATTATAAAGTTTTCGAAAAATGAAATTCCCGAATTGGGAAATTCCCGATTAATAAAATTCCGGAATTATAAATTTCCGAAGAATAAAATTCTCGAATTGGAAAATTTTACGAATGATAAAATTCCCAAATTGGATAATTCCCGAATAATAAAATCCCCAAATTGGAAAATTCTCGAAAAATAAAATTTCCGTACAATAACTTTTCCGAATTGGAAAATTTCCGAATGATAAAATTACCGAATTATAAAATACCCGAATAATAAAATTCCGGAATAATAAAATTCCTGAATTATAAAATATCCGAACTAGAAAGTTCCCAAATTTACACCATTGAAAAGTTTTTTCAATAAAATTTACTAATTTACTAAAAAGAAAATGATGACAGATTTTTATAAATATAATTATTTTTAATGTGTGAAGTTTCTAAAATTATTGTTTGAATTTAAAATAACAATAATTGGAAAAAAATTTCTTCCAGAAATATATATTTTTTTAATTAGTGTTATTTTAGATTCAAACAATAATTTTAGAAACTTTACACATTAAAAATAATTTTTTTTTGTATAAATATATTTGATTATTGTACATTTAATTTAGTGGGTAAAAGATATTTATAAACAAATTTCATTGTTTAAATTCTGGAATTTTTTGTTTCGGATATTCTATAATTCGGCAATTTTCTGCCGCGAATTTTATTATTCGCGAATTTTTTAATTCGGTAATATTATATACTGTTCGGGATTCTTTCAATTCGGGAATTTTATAATTCAGAAATTTATTATTCAGGAATTTTCCAATTTGGGAATTTTATTATTCGGGACTTTTCCGATTCGGGGTTTTCATAATTCAGGAATTATATTATTCGAGAATTTTCCAATTTGGTAATTTTATTTTTCGGGCTTTTTCAGTGATCCCAACTTTTCGAAAATTATTTTTTTCTCAATACGTTAAAACACGTCTCGTCTTATTTCTTTTGATTTGAAATTAATTCGCTCTGAGCAATTTTAATTTTAAAAAAAATTTCTTCCCCTAGAATAATCTTTTATTTTACATTGTGCATGTAATTTCCAAAATATGATAACTTCGAGAATTTAAAATTTCTTAAATAAAAATTTGCCCTAGTGAGACGAAAGGTATTCACAGAAATGAAAGAGTATAACTCCATTCAGATATATTTTATTACGTACTTTAGTGATTACAAAAGTTTTTATTCTCACAATAGCACTCAATTTTTAAAAACCTCTTCTCTAGACTGAAGACATTTTTGCCTGGAATTTAAAGAATTTTTTAAACCTGATAAAGTTTTCCTATTTTTGAAATAATATTTTAAGAACGCACATTCTTTTTTTTTTGTTTTTAAAAATTCTATAGCGGTTTTGGCGCGAACTTGAACAATTTTTTGAAAAATGAATGAAAAATATTTTTCAGTGTGACACCAATTTTCATATTCTCTGACCTACTGGTTTTTAGGCTGAGTATTAGAATTTTGACGTAAATAAGCTTGTAGATTGGCTTGTTGATTGACTCTTCTTATTGCTTCAGTATTTTCGGGACGTGTAGGTAATTTTGCATCATATACATTTTCTTCTACTGGTTGAACTTTTCCATGTGTAGAAGGTTTTCCAGCAACTGGATAATGTACAATTACATTTTCTCCAACTCGATGATCCGCAAATGAAGGATCATAATATGCACCTGGTGACCCCAACTGTGAGCTCAATTCTAACAAAAAAAATATCGATTTTTGTAGCTGAACATTTTTCAAATCAGTTATATTTATATATAATAATTATTTATATATATATATTCATATTGTTATATATATATATATATTACATAATATATAATGTAATGTTATGTTATAATGGTGGCTATTCGTGTGAAAATAAGTTTACAAATAAAAAAAGTGTCGGTAAGGTAGGAAGCGGGTCACGTGACCCACTCATCACATGGCCTTAAGAAATTAAATTCAGAATAAATCAAAATTTAAATTATGCTTTAACGTTCAGCATTCAAATGGAACTATAAAAGTCTTGGAAATAAAAAAAAATGAAAATAAAAAAGGGGAAAATAATGTAATAAAAGAAAATAAATCGTCAACATAAGTAAATTTAATGCTAATCTTCATTCTTGTTTTTTAGGTATGCAGATGTAAACTAGATCTTGAAAATTAGCCAGTTGGCGCATTTATTGGAGCCAAGTAGAAGATACAACTGATTCTACATTTATGATTTTATAGAAAATTTATTTGTGATTACCAGCAAGTCGTTTAAATCAAAATTGTTTATTCTTTTGTGAAAAAGAAAATAAATAAATCTATAGTACTACTATAACTGATTCTATTTTTGTATAATTCCTCGTTCCCATTTTTTACCTAATCCCCCTTACCCCTCTTAAATTAAATAAGTCCTCTAAAATACATAAATTCGTGTATCCTGACCCTTTTTCGTCTTACGTTATTTTATTTAAAAGACTTTATTTCCCTATTTTCGGGAAAAATCGCTCTATAGGGGAAATATGGTGATTTTTCAGGACAATAGGGGAATAAATTATTTTTCAATTCTTAGTTCAATAAAATAGTTGAATTATAAACCAAAAAAGATTAATTTTCTACCAAAAGAGATAAATTTTGAACGAAAGAGTTGAGTTTTGAAACTAAAAGGTCGAATATTTTTAAAAACAGTTGATTTTTAAACCCGAAAAGATGAATTTCTGATACAATAAGACAAATTTTTAACAAAGTGTATTTTTTGCCTGAATAGTTAAATTTTCAACTAATTGGTCAAATTCTTAAACAAAAAAGATTAAATTTCAACCAGTTAGTTGAATTTTCAAGTCAAAAGAACGAACAATATTTTGATAAATTAAGTTAAACTAATTTGCTGAAAATTAATTTATTTGGATAATGATTTATTATTTTAGTTAAAAATTCGTCTCTGCTTGAAAATTGAACTATTTTATTCAAAATTCGTTTTTTTTTTTAAATTAATTTCGTTATTTGAAAATTGAACTATTCCATTTTTATTAACTGATCTTTTTTTAGATGAAAATTCAATTTTTTGTTAGTAATTCATCATTTTATTTAAGAACTTTTTTCTGTAGTTGGTAATTTAAATACATTATTTTGAAAATACGTTTTTTTTATTGAAAATTAATTCTTTCAACTAAAAATTGATATGTTCCATTTCAGGTGGAAAATTGATCATTTTCAGTTGAAAATTCAACTACTTGTTTGAATTTTTAAGTATTCTGTTGAAAATTTGTCTTTATTGGTGGAAAATAATTTTTTCGCTGAAAATTCATGTTTTTGAGAATTTTATTGTAAATTTCACTACTTGGCTTGAACTGCTTCTTTACGAATTTATTTTTTTGGTGAAGATTTACGATTTTACTTGAAAATATATCTCTTTGATTGAAAATTTACTTAAAAAAAAAAAAAAATTTTTTATGGTTGAAAATTATATTTGTTAATTGAAAATTTAACTATTCTTGTTTTTTGTGGAAAAATGATTTTTCTTAGTTGCAAATTCAACCATATGGTTATAGATTCATATTTTTTACGTTGAAAGTTCTTCTTTATCATAATAATTTAAGTTGGAAATTTATCTATATTGTTGAAAATTATTTTTTTTAGTCGAAACTTCAACTTTTTGGTTGAAAATTCATCTTTCTGGTAGAAAATTAATCTCCCTGGCCAAAAATTTATTTTAAATAATTAAACTTATTGGTTGAAAGGTGAACTGCTTTGTTAAAAATTCGTTCTTTTGTTCAAAATTAATTTTTTTTATAATTTTTTATTTTAGTTTAAAATTCAACCTTTTTGGTAGAAAATTCATAAAACAATTAAACTACTGGATTAAAACTTGAACTGCTTTGTTAAAAATTCATTCTTTTTGTTAATGATTTATCATGTTAGTTGAAAATTGAACAATTTTGTTTCAAATTAATTTTTTTGTTGATAATCAGGTTTTTTCTAGATTACAAATAAACTTTTTCTGATTGAAAATTCATCATTTGTGGTTGAAAATTTAACTATTGGTTAAAGATTGAACTACTTTGTTACAAATTTTGTTGTTAAAAATTCACCAATTAAGTTGAAAATTAGTCTATTTGGTTGAAAATTTAACTATTTTGTTGAAAAAAATTGTTATTAAATCAGTTTTTCAATGTTTGAAATTAAACTTTTTTGGTTGTTAAAATTAATCTTCTTGGCGGAAAATTTATTTAAAAAAAATTAAACTACTGGATTGAAAATTCAACTACTTTTTAAAAAAATCATTCTTTTTGTTAAGAATTCATCATTTTAGTTGAAAATTCATCTTTTTGGGTACAAATTCAACTATTTTGTTTAAATTTTATTTTTTTAAATAAATTTTGTTTTAGTTTAAAATTCAACTATTTTCGGTTGAAAATCAATCTTAATGTTGGAAAATTCTTGTACGACAAAATGAAACTAATTGGTCGAAAGTTGATCTGCTTTGTTAAAAATTCATTTTGTTTGCTAATGATTTATCATTTGAGTTAAAAATTAATCTGTTTGGTTAAAAATTTAGGTTTTTTGTTTGAAATTCATTTTTTTTATTATATTTTTTTTAGTTTAAAATTCAACTTTTTTTGGTAGAAAATTAATCTTCTTGGCGGAAAATTCATTTAAAAAAATTAAACTTAATAATTTAGCATGTTAGTTGAAGATTCATATGTTGGTTGAAAATTGAACAATTTAGTTTCAAAATCATTTTTTTTTTTTTTTTGATAATCAGGTTTTCCTTTTAGAATAAAATTAAACTTTTTCTGTTTGAAAGTTAATCCGTCACCACACGTAAGATCATGCATATGCATAAAAGCTTGCATATCAATTCGTCAGTTCCGCGATTATACATTTCACGAAGTCAAGGCGGACGCGAACTTCTGAATCTCTAGTGCATTACTTCATCGAGATGCTTCACTTCTGAAAGCCGAAGTAGAGGAAGCAGGATTTAAAAAATTCCATCAAGACCTATTCGACAAGAAAATGCACGGAAATTTTAACAGGAATGTAGAAAAACAGTCCTTGTCGAAGGAGCAAACTTAAAACACACGAGAGTTTCGCTGGCCTGTCGTTGTGGTTTTGTCTTCTCCTGTGACCACCCATCTCACGGTTGTCAGACGTGGCGATAAATGGGATTTACGGCGGTCCTACTGGGATCCGATGTCATTTTTTAGATGACAGTTGCTCCCAGTGGGACCCTGCGCTGGTTGTTCAACTTTAGTTTTTAATTATATACTGGTGGGAAATATAAAGTATATACGGATTTTCAAGATTTTGAGATTTCGAAGATTTTGTGGGTTTTCAGTAAGTTACAGGAATTTTTAAGGATTTCATAGGATTTACTGCATTTCAACAAATTTCCTAGGAATTCAAGAATCATGATTCTGATTGCAAATTCAAAATACGTTATCAAATGATATGATTTATTAAATAGAGAATGGGGATTTCAATACTTTTTCCTCAAAAATGCAGTATACTTTTAAAAAATCTTAAATGCACTAAGCTTTTCAGAATGTTAGACAGTTCTAAAAATGCATTATCTAAAATTCATGCAACGTCCCCATTTGACCTAAACACAAAATTCAAACTCGAATAAAAAAAAACTGTGCAGCAGAGATTTCAAATATTTAGTTGTAAATTCATGTGTTACGTATAAGGATTGAAATATTTTGTTCAACGCTACCTTTTCCTTTTTGATTGGAACTTAGTTTTTCGATTAAAATTCATATATTCTGTTGTTAGTGAAAATTTATTTCTTTCAGTTGAAAATTGATTTATTATTTTAAAAATTCGCCAATATTTGAAAAAAATATCTATGTCACGTCGAAAAAATGTTCACATAATACCGGAATTTCAGAAAAAAATTCAAATCTGATTTAGAAGAGTAAGATTCTTGAAAAGTCTCAGTTTCAGTTCAGGCTGATAATTTCATTTTGAAAAATCCTTGTTCCAAATCAGAAGTCTTTGTCACCTTTTGATATTTCTATGAATTTCTACCAATCCTCACAAATTGTTTGAAATCCTATAAATATTTTGAACTATTTCATATTGACTAGGTAAAAACTGAGAAATGACCGAAAATTATGCAATCATCCATCAGGCCGAAATCCTGTATTTATTTGAAATTCATCTTAATTTTTCGAAGCTTCAAATGGGCGGTGTTAGTAGACTGTATGTATACATTTTTCATTGATAATGATAGATTGAGCCTAAACAAAAAAAATATATAAATAGCGATTTCAATTTGTAGAATTTAGTAGATAATATGTTTTTTCTCGAAAATAACTCTAATGAAATGTAAACATCTAATCAGGACAATCATGTCACTATGATCTGAGAGATAACAACTATAGATTATACTATGTGATCGGACAAAGAACTAGAATATTCATTCTTTACATTGCTACTAAAATCCATCATTATTAAATCAATTAGTTTTTCGTCTAATTATAAAAGATGAGGATTGTTTCTACGCTCGTCCTAATTTCGGCAGTCAACCTCAGTTCTATTGGTGAATTATATATTATAACATTTTTTATAATTTGAAGTACAATTTTTCAAGTTATCAGTAAATCTGAATGTGCATGATTTAGTCTACATTCCATCACAATTGCTATTTTTTCAAGCTTTATTTGAATTTACATGAAATGGGTAAACATTTAATAACGATATGTACCAAGTACCATATGTTACTGCGTGCACCTATGGTAGACTTCTAAGGGGTCATCCAGAAATTGAATGATTTCTATGCAAGACTTTCAAACCTTTCAATTGTTTGAGAACAGTTATATTTGTTAACAAGTTGTGACTGGCGTTCAGTGTACAATTATTTGCTGGAAAATTTTTTTTAACTGTGTCGATAACGGGATTTGTAGGTCAATATGCACTGAAAACAGGAGAAGAAGAGAGATATTTTTACAAAGATAGTAGAATAAAATCTTGAATATAAAGTTAACAAGCTTAGTATAATAATTTTCAACCAGAAAGACGAGTTTTCAAGAAAATAGCAAGACTTTCCACCAAAAGAATTAATTTCAACTACAGTGCTGAATTTGGTTAAATCCTCAACCGAAACAGAATAATTTTAATTGCATTCGCTAATTTGGACTTGCGTTTCAACTAAAAAATACATAATTGCTACCTAGAGTATGAATTTTTGAGACAGACCATTCCAGAGAAAATCAACTTTCAACTAAAAACAGTGAGTTATTCGAATGTAGCTCTATTCATTGTTGGCATTCAAAGTTGACAATTATGTGCTCGAACAAGAAAAACATGAAAAGGCAATAGTACAAAGACTGTAAAGCCTACTTTAAATCAATAGAAATTTTGATTAGTTGTAGACTAAAGAATAATAGTTTGAATAAACATTAAAGTTCATTTTTAATAATTTTAAGATATTAGGTTCGCAGACTGTATATTTTGCTTGATAGGTCAATTCAATTTTTCACTGCACACCTCTTCATGTCGGTCTCTTTTAAGAAAAATTGAAGGTCGAGTATTTCCTTCTGGCAATATTTTCCGGAATTCAATTTTCTCTTTTGGCATTTCTTGCGGGATTTCAATTTTGTCCCCCAGCCTTTTTCATCGTCAACATAATTTTTGCAGACGACAGGATTCTCAAGTAGTTTAAAGAAATCAAAGTAAATTTCTGAGAATTCTAGGTTGATTCCAACAATTGTAAAAATTCATCTCAGACAAAACATACCAGAATGTGTAGAAATTGGTGGAAAAATAATTTTTTAACTGAATATTTAACTATTTCATTTTTAGTTGAAAATTGTATGTTGTTGAAAAATCGAATTTTTTTGTTATAGAAAATTAAGCGTTTTCATTGGAAATTCATCTTTTTCGTTGAAAATGCAAGTATTCCAGTTAAATATTCATCATTTTAGTTGAAAATTTATGTATTTTGTTGAAAATTGACTTTTGGTAGAAAATTAATCTTTTTGGTTTAAAATTCATCTACTTTAGTTGAAAATACATCATAAAATTCATCACTTTGGTGGAAAATGTGCCTTTTTTGTAGAAAATTAATTTTTTTCAACTGGAAATTCAATTATTCCATTTTTGGTTGAAACCTGATATTTTTTTAGTTCAAACTTTAACTATATGGTTAACAATTTGTGTTTTTTAGTTGAAAATTCAAATTTGTCATTAAAAATTCAAGTATTTCTGTCAAATATTCATCATTTTAGTTGAAAATTCATCACTTTGATTTAAATTTTTTTATTTTTGTTGGAAAATTAATTTTTTTACCCGAAAATTTAATGATTAACTTTTTAGTTTGAAACTGATCTTTTTTAGTTCGAAATTCAACTGAATGGTTGAAAATTTGCCTTATTTTTAGTTGAAAATTCAACTTTTTCGTTAAAAATTCATTTATATTGTTTAAAAATCATCTTTTTGGTAGAAAATTAATCTTTGCGGTTGAAATTTCAACTATTTGGTAAAAAAATTAACTTTCTTCTTTAAGATGCAATATTTTTGCTTGAAAAGTTAGGAATTTGAAGCGTTTTAAATTGAATTTTCTGGAATTGTAAGGGAATTTTTTTCTAGTAGACACCCTCTTATAAAATAGAGAGATTATTTTTTCCTGGGGAAAACTGATGTATTTTACAAAATTTCCAATTTTCCAATCAACTAATTAACTTAAATTGGTAAATTTTTTCTTAGAAAACTTGTTAGAAAAATATGTAAGAATAAAAAGATAATGAGAGTGTCGATACTCTAAAAAGTGGGTCTAGTACTTACGCGTTAGCTCAGCTGCAATCTCGAAAGTGTCGCTTGTGAAATATACCTAATTTAATTGTTAATATTATCGACTACTCAAGGCTGTTTTTTTTCTGACAACCGAGTGGAGGAGACGCAAACGCTTTTAAAGAGATTAATTCTTAAAAGGTCGATTTTATCTATGTTTTTATTAATGAAATATTGACTCTATAGAATAATTAATTAGTTGAATCATAATCAATGAAACGATAAATTAATTTTTCCATCGGGCCAGATTTACACATTTTCCATACACGTTTTATTTTAACAAACTCTTTTAGATTTCTTTACTGTACTATATATTTAGGTAGACTAGGATTTTAAAAGCTTGGAGAAAAAGATATTATGAATTATCACATTTTATTTTCTCCTAGCGAACCAAATAATTGCGTCAGATGAGAGAGTAGATTTTTACTCATTGCGTGAATGATTATGTATATCCGACGTCTTTTTTTGACTAGAAATTAAATTTTAAGGTTCGAATTTTATTCTACTCGAGCGACTTTTGTGTTGTGGCGAGTATATTATATATAATAATAATATAGAAATTGATAGAAATCAGAATGTAAAAATAAAAAGAGAATCAAAGACTGCATTTAAGATGAAAAAAAACTCCCTTTTTTTGGCAGTTTCTTAATTACTGTTCTTTGGGTTAGAATATATAGAATTCTGTCTGTATTAAAAAAAAAAGCACAAAGGATAGCCAATAAGTCGCTCGGGTGGAAGTGAATTTAGAATTTTTCTACACTTTCTGGATGTATTCAGCGCACTAAAATAAGGTTCTGCGTAAAAGTACAATCTAACAAATGGTGCGAAATTAAATTTTTTACTGATCTTTGGAAATTTTCTTTACACCCGAAGTGGCGACGAGGGTGTGCCAATTATATTTACTAATCGAGTAATATTTATTGTGAGAGATGAATAAAAAGATTGAGTATATGCTTCTAAGTTTTCTCAACATTATTGACTATCTAGATTGTTTAGACGTTCAGAATATATATTTTTTGGACTTAAAATGTAATTACTTGTTTGAAAGTTAAACTCATTTGTTAAAAATGAATTTTTTGTCGTTGAGGATTCATAATTGTAATTGAAAATGAATTTCTTTGGTCAAAAAATGAGTTATATGGCGAAAATTCGGTTTTTCTTTGGCTGAAGATTAATTTTTTTGAAACTGAAAATGTAACTATTCCAGTTAAATATTCCATAAATTTAGTTTAAAAAATGCATCTCTTTCATTGAACATTAACTTTTTGAACTCAAAATTTAACTATTAAATTTTTGGTTGAAAAATTATATTTTTTAGTTAAAAATTCGCCTTTTTTGGTAGAAATTAAGCTTCTATGTTGAAAACTGACTTTTTTCATTGAAAATTCAATTATTCCAGATAAAGATTCATAATTTGAGATAAAAATTCATCTTTTTGGCTTAAAATTCAACTATTTCAGCTCAAGATCCATCATTTTACTTAAAAATTCACCACTTTGTTGGAAAATGTAATAATTTTTTGAAAATGAAGTATTTTGATCGAAAGTAATTTTTTTTAAACTGCAAATGTTACTATTCGAATTGAATATTTTATAATATTAGTTATAATTTCATCTCTTTGCTTGAACTTTAATTTTTTAAATCGATAATAATCTAACTATTCAATTCTTGATTGAAAATTTATCTTTTTTAGTTGAAAATTCGTCTTTTTCGTAAAAATTAATCTTTTTGGTTGAAAATTCATCTATTCCAGTTAAAAATTCATAATTTTAGTTTAAAATTCATCACTTTGGTTAAAAATAGGTTTTTTTTATGGAAAATTAATTTTTATACCTAAAAATTTAACTATTTCATTTTTGAAGAATTTAATTACTTGGTCGAAACTTGAACTCTTTTGTTAAAAATGACTGCTTATTAATTATTGTAACCATATTCAGCAGAAACCCTTGGTACAGGGACCCTCTATCCGCAACCCGAGGACATGTTCGGTGGCTTTGTCATAGGCCCTGCAGTTCTATTCGAAAGGAATAGAAACGAAAACCTATATATATATATATATGTTTCTGATTTATTAAGGTTTTAGAAATGTTTTTTTTTCTTCTCCTATCATATGAAAGTGCCAAAGTTGGGTAATTATCTACTGCTGCCTTTCTGAGTATTGCGTTTATGCCTAATATGTGACTTAGATGGACTGATGATATATTGCATAAGAACACAAGGCCGAATCTTTTCGGCATTTGTCTCCAGCACATCAGGGTTTTTCGTCAATCGCGAAAAATTCTCATTCTGAAAATTGAAAAGTCAACAAACCACATCAACACAGACTCACAAACGCGCAAGCCCTAAATCTATAACACCTTTGACCGACGACACCCCCCCTCTCCACACTGCTTTCATAACACTAACTCTCCTTGCTCTACCCCTCTGAATTCCACAAACTGGCAAACATTACGTGTGCAATATCTGTACACAAAAGCACTACATGTACAAACTTTGAACCTACTAAAAACATTCTTTTCTTCATTCTACCCCTCCCCTTTCCCCAACCTATCTCTTTTGCTCTGTACTTTTTTGATCGACACACCATGAACCTACAATCCATAGAACTACAAATTCTAGGGCCAAGTACCACACATGTTCAAATCGTACATCTATATATCATCTCTACCCTTCCATTTTCCTCTTCCTTCTCCCCATCACATCTCTCTTCCACCATCCTTCTCCGATCCCAACAAACTTTAAATCTACACACCTTAGAACTGCAAACTCTAGATATCGGTACGATACATGTTCAAATTCTAAATCTACTCCTCTCTCACTAAGTTCCTCTCTCTCCCTTTCCTCTCATCCCTCCTTTCTCACTCACCTCTACGCTCTTCCTCTGCACTTCTTGGATCTTCATCTTTCTACCACTCTGACTTCCATAAACCGTACATCTACAAATTCAAGACCTTTCAATTCTTTCTCTCTTTCCCTTTTACTCTCTTGTCTTCTCCTCATCTCATATTTTCTCTATATGTTCCCTTATTTTCCCCTCCATTTTCTCTACTAACTGTAAACCTACGGACCATCGACAAAAAATCATATATGCTCATATCTTCGACCTGTTATATGGTTTGTGAGGAAGAAGAGGGGAAAGAGGTATAAAGAGAACGTTAATTAAAAGAGGTTAATGGGTCTAGTGTTTGTACGCGAAGGGTGTTTGTGCAGAGATTTAAGGGAGGCGGAGAGAAGATATGCAGGTTTGTGATCAAAGCAGACTTTTTATTTTTTATTTCATGAACTTAATAACAAGATAATACCCATAATGCATGTCTGCAATAAATATTGGAAATTTCAGACTACATTAATATTGTCAGTGATCAGTTTGAAAATAAAATCTGATATTCATGATTTTCAAGGAAAACTTTGTTTTATCGTAACTACACGCATCGTCCAATTTAAAATTATTCAATTTGGATGATTAGAAAAAAAGGGGGTCCAAATACCCAATTTTTCAAATTTGCAAGATTATTTTTCTCTATAAAATATCTTTTGTAATGAAATTATTTTTTTTTGCATGAACCTGTGTCTCTTATCTTTCAGATAAAAAGTAACTTAAGATTTAATAGGTGCGTCGTAAACGTCTGTCTTCCTTATGTTTAGCAGTAAAAAAAATTAAAATAATGTAAATACTGAAAAGACATAAAAATTTATTGCGGAAATTCGAGTTTGCTATAGATGACGCATGATATATTTGCTATATATATTCAGGCGCACTTTGAGGAAGCATCCTATAACAAATTTTTTGAGAAAGGCATTCTTTTCACGATGAAGATCAGTCCCCGATTGTTGTGCATTTTTGCATTGTTAACAGATCTCCATATTCTGGGTAAGTTGGCTTGCATTCTAAAATCAGAAAATAGATTTATACAATTGAAAACGAAGTGTTCTATGATCAAGTATTTACCTTCGCGAGCAGGTATATTCATGTTCAAATCTGCATTTTTTAACATTTGGTTGAAAGAATATTTAACAAAAAGAAGTATTTTTTTTTAAACACTTTCTTCTCGCAATATTATGAATTCATGCATTTCTTTTACATTGTTTCAGTTTCGTGCTCATTAGAGAAAATAGAACCGTTACTAGACCCATATCTTTCAAAGAGTCCTCCAGCACAGAGCCCTCCGGCACCGAGCCCGCCAGCACAGAGTCCTCCAGCACAAAGTCCTCCAGAACCGAGTCCTCCAGCATCCAGTCTTCCAGCATCCAGTCCCCCAGCATCCAGTACTCCAGCATCCAGTCCTCCAGCATACAGCCCTCCAGAACCAAGTCCTCCAGCATCCGGTCCTCCAGAATCCAGTCCTTCAGAATCCAGTCCTCCAGCATAAAGTCCTCCAGCATCCAGTCCTCCAGCATCCAGTCCTCCAGCACCAAGTCCTCCAGTACCAGGTTATGCACCTCAAAAAAGCGGATATGATCCATATGGTGACGCTAAAACGGCAACTGTATGAAGAATACACTATTTGTAGTTAGCCCCTCAATCGTATTCTTTTATTCGTTATTGAGGTGACAACATCGAATGCTCTTTATCCATTAGTCATTCTCTTGTCTTCACATCTGACTTATGCGACAAAAAAAAATATTGAAACTCAACTGCATCATAGATAAACATAGAAAAAGGCATGACTTTTTCATGATAAAAATATAAAAATATAAAAAAGATGCAATAAAAATACCGACGGGAGTAGCGATGCGGTGATTCATGACTTATCGGGGCTCAGACATTTGGCACAAATAGGCGCGGTTAGCAGTTGAATGGGTGACCGTTCATGATTCTCGCTCAGTCGTGTTTTCACTGCGTTTAATTTGACACGCTCTTCTTTTTCTATAAAAATTTATTTAAAAATTCCAGTGCAAATACATGTTCAATGAATTGAGAATCGGATCGGAATATGATTTTTTTTAATTATAGATATTAATTTATTAATCATTTAGCGATGTATATTGATTCTTACATTTGGAAAAAATGGCCGTGAAAGTACCCGCAAATGTCATTGTACAAAGTTATGTTTGTTTTTCAAAACATTAAATTACATAACGTGCACTTGAAATCTTAAAATGATATCTCGCCATTTACTATTATCAATAGTAATAGTAAATTATAGTTAACATGGATTCACTGAATACATTCTTTGAGAATATAATTTCAGCAAGAAGTTGATTGGTAAAGAAGTTTGAACGAATAAATAGTTATTCGAAAATTGCAGTTCACGCGTACCCCGAAAAGGAAATGGCTTAATGATATAATAATAATAATATTAAAGTAAATGAGAAAAATTAATACAATAGTTAGCGCGCGCTTGCGCGCGCACATAATAGTCTAGTGGTACTACTTAAAAAAAGTAAGTAATTCCAAAGCAGTCAGCCAGGAAGAAGTTCGATTGGGAACAGAGACGCTTCAAAAGGAAATATATAGTGAAAACTGATTAATTCTGCAGAGCTGCTCTTGAGAGATTCATGAACGATTATCGCAGTAGTGTAGCCGTCAAAAAATTGAAAATAAAAATTAATCTTGAGGTCTTCAACGACGATGTTTATTCAAAATGAAGCATGACTGAAAATTGTACAATTTTAAAATGGAAATATTTCAAAAGGAAAGCGAGGGGCTTTTCACTGAGCAATCGACTACCGTGAATGCGATTTACTTTAATCGATTCTCAAGGAGTGGAAGGGAGGCAGAAATAGAAAAAAAATTGAAAAATAAGAGAGAATGACAGAGATTCCCGCGTGTGATTTACTCAGTGCATATCCCCTCAGTGGAAAGTTTTAAATTATGTATGTAAATTCCAATTCAGGCTGTCAAAACTGAATCACCTTAAATTAGAAACACTAAAAACAAGTAAACAGCAATGTTAGAAATCACAATACAGCATTTGAAATTAAAAATTTTATACCGATACATTCAAAATTTAAGTATATGTACTTAATTCAAGCATTTAATATTACAAAGTTTAAAATCGAGAGCCTGCATATTTAAACAATTCAACGTGTAAAAACCGAGATTCCAGTTTAATTTTTTTATTATTCTGTAGAAAAAGAAAATATAATATTATCAGTTGTGATGGGAAATATCGTTAAAAAAAAGTATCGATATTTCTGGAAAAAATATCGATAATATCTATATTTATCGATAACTTCCCCCTCCCTTCGCCATCCTAACCTGACCTCATTTTTAAGTTTCGCAAATTAAAATTAATAACAATTTAAAATACACTCACATCATTGTAACTGAATTAAATTTTAAATAAACTGCCCAATAGTTGCGCATGTCGTATGTCCCGTAGTCTGTGGCCTTTTCAGTCTGTCCTTATCGCTTGCGTGTGTTTAGTCCAGGCATCTGGTAGTTTGGTTCCCGAAAAAAACCTACATCGAATGTTTTTAATGAGAAAGTTTCGTTCAGGTGTCCCTTTTAACATATCAAAAATGCTAGAACAGATCAATTGTCCAACGGAAAAAATAAAGAGGACAAAATTATGAGAAATTTTTGTTAAAAGAATAATCCGCTATCTTCCATATGTTTCGAGTTATATTGAAAAGTCCCCACTTTTTTGGATTTTCAGCGAAAAATCACTAAGTTTCAAAAAACACTGTGTACCTTCGCACCTAATTACTGTACGGAAAATACTTTTTTCTTTAGATGTACGCAGAATTCTATAGACTCTATTTCATCCTCTGGCGTCATCAATGCAAACTAAACCTGACTCGATGTATTTTGTAAAAACTGAACTCCACTTTCTTGCCTACAAAAAAAGGCAAAAATGGCAAACTTTGAGGGGTCATGACTTATGACCTATTATAGGTAGGACATTTTTCTTTTTTTGCAATCACAGCAAATTGAATCTACTTTCACTCACCTGTGGAAAATTTTTCCTTACAGTAATTAGGTGCAAGGGTACACAGTGTTTTTTGAAACTTAGTGATTTTTCGCTGAAAATCCAAAAAAGTTTGGATTTTTCAATATATCATACCTCGAAACCTATGGAAGATAGCGGATTATTCTTTCAACAAAATTTTCTCATAATTTTGTCCTCTTTTTTTTCCGACGGATATTTTGCTCTAAAATGCAATGGGAATTGCAATGGGAATTTGTTATGTCAAAAGGGACCCCTTAACAAAACTTTTTCATTAAAATTATTGGATGTGGGATTTTTTCTGGAATTTCACTAATTATTTCGACGTAATGCCTGGACGATTGCAAATTGCCAGAAAGAGACACAACGGTGTCAACGCGGCAAAGCGAAGAAAATATCGATATGCATCGTTAAGAGAAAGGTGTATCGATACTTTTCGATATGATGGCATATCGATATGAATCGATATTTATCGATAATTTTCCCATCACTAATTATCTGTTATCTAAATATGGATAATTTTAATATGAAAATGTTCCAGGCGAAACGGTTTGAACTTAAATCTTGCAAAATTGAACAATTTTAAATTTGAGAAACATAAAATTGTGAAAGGACTCCACACCAAATGTACAGTAAATGGCTTTTTGTGAAAAATTCTAAACATAATTTTGTTCTTGTGATTTCGAACCTGCACAGCAATAATCCAAAAGAAAAAAGTAAGAAAAATTGACAGTTTTTTAACAAAAAATTGTAAAAGATTCAATTTTTACATGTATTTAAAAAATATGATTATTTTAGTGAAAAGTTTTTTTTTCTCCCAAACTCTTTGTTAGATTTTGCTAAAAGTTTCACATTTTGACTATCAGTCTTACCGAAACAAAAGGTTCATATCTAAGAGAGGATGAACTTACCGCTAAGCTATCTATGGCCGATGGCTTGGTACCAGACTGGGACTTTACATCTTTCCCTTGTCGCACAGTAGCGGTGTAAAGAACTGTTAGACTGGTAACAGAGGTGTCCAGACAAGGCATCGGTCCCGACTCTCGGGACCGACAGATACGCGCCACACTTCTTTCTCGAAAGACTGACAACTTATTTGACACTGAGAAAGACTTTGTGGGTGTAATTAATGACCCTCAGACCTAATTGAGCACGTTTTACATATGGTTGGTTGGTTGGGCAGGGCGTGGATGGAGCCTGATGTGCAGCCACCTCCACGTTGTGGGCTCTGGGTCACTCGAAGTAGTAGAACTCAGTGAGCTAGGAGCTGCACAAGTATTCAAGCGTTTTTCTCGAAAATACGAAATTTTGAGCCATTTCCCCCTCCATGAGGATTGGCATGGGGTGACTTTGGCGACTGGGTACGGATCTCTAAGTACCCTCTGATGACTTTCCATCGTAAAGTCACCTTTAAAAGGCATCGGTCTCGATTTTAAGCCCATTTTTGCAAAACCTTAAATTTTAGTGTTTTTCAGTGAAATTTCGAGATTTCACCCTTAAACCAGGCGTTTCCTGGACACACAATGTTGGTTTTTCGCCCCAGTCTAGGGTGCAAGCAAGAGCCAGACAGTTTTGGACATGTTTCCAGTGGATGCTCAAAGTATGCATGTGGAGAATGATCAGTGTAAGATCTACTGGAATTTCTCATTCTCCACCACTCAACGTATCATCGCTACAAAGCCTGATATTTTGAGAAAAAAGGTGAAATATCAAGCACTTCTTTTCGAGCCAAGCAGGCTGTACCAATGCCACAAAGTCCACCTTGCTGGTCTCATAATCGGCTGTCTTGGAGGTACAAAAGCTTTATTTCTCAGCCAAATCAACAAAATCCCGGCTTGACAGCGTCAAGCTCAGACCACCGCGAGCCGGATTCAAAAGTCTGTTCTTCTGAGGTTACTTTATCTGGTCCGTCAACACTGTTCCTCATAACATTCTACAAAGATTGGTAGGTCTGAAAAAAGTGTCCAGGGGTGGAATCTTCATCTCCAACTGTGCTGTTTACCGCGTAAGGTCATTTGCGGCTAGAGACCAGACTCCAAAGAACAGTGTCGTAAGAAGCCTCTTGCATGAATTTCCCTCTCTTTCTTACCTTCTAGGATAGAAGGATCAGGGGTGGAGTGGATGACGTACACGTTCCGTTTGCGTCGGAATTGGTTTCTTTAAGAAACCATGATCGTAGCTTCTGGAGCCTATAACTTCTTATAATGACTGATGACGGATATCCTGAAGCTATACGCTCGTTTAGACCAGAAACTGCTGCAAGTGATCGATGTCACAAAGCAGTTTTTCAATGATACCCGCATAGAGTTCGGACTACATAAATGCAGAACAGTGCATTTAACCAGAAGGTAATCAGGGACCGCAGAGCTGGAGAACGAGTTCAATAATGACATAGAGGCAATAGCTGAGGGCGAGTCATATAAATATCTGGGTATTCTTGAATCTAAGGGTATTCAGCACACGATAGTTAAGAAAAACCTGACGATTGGTTTCACTACAAGACTCAAATTGATTGTACCCTTGGAAGGTTACACGATTGGAAGGGTAGTTCTACCCCGACACAGAGAAGGTAGGGGCGTTTTAGATGTTAAGAAAATGTGTAGGTCACAAGTTACACAGTTGCGAGACTATTTCAACAGCAAGCGAGATGTTGCGCTTTACAACACCATCTGTAAAGCGGATATTGACTACACTCACTTGAATTTGTCCTCAGAGAAGGCCTTGATTATCAGGGCAGAAACCATAAAGGAATAAGTAATGCAATGGAGACAAAAAGCCATTCACGGTGGGCACCCCAAAACTTTAGATCAACATGAAGTGGATAGTGAGGCATCCAATATTTGGCTGCAAAGGGGCGTTCTGTTTCCAGAAACGGAAGGATTCGTCATTGCGATTCAGGACAGGATGATAAGCACCAGATCATATTGCAAACACGAATCACATCAAGACGTGGTTGACCGGTGCAGATTTTGTGGAAATACCAACGAATACATTAAGCACAATATTTACGTTATTTGCGTAATAGCTCAGAGATAATATACACACAGACATAATGATGTGACGGGCATTATACATCAACAAACTTGCTTCAAATCTAGGACTCTAACCAGAATAGATGCCTTTCTATAGATACATTAACATTCCCCGTTTTGGAGAACGAAGATCACATCTTATATTGGGATGTTACTATCCAGACACTTATTCTGTGGTATCATTTTTTCTATACCAGAAGGTTAATTACATATTATTGGACATTAAACTGCACAATATTTTATATACTATCTGTCTGAATAGTAGGAACAGAATTGTAGAAAAAATTCAAGTAATGTGAAAGATATTTAAGACATTTTAACGCTTGGAAAAAATTTAACATTTTTTACAAATATTCGAAAAGCTTCCAAACCTTGCAAACATTTTTATTTCTTTCACAATACCAAAAATTTCTAAATATTTCTCCAACTGACTGGAAATATTCTTGAAATTGCATGAAAATTCTCTGAATTAATATTTCACTATTTTGGACATCTTCTGAAATGTTTAAAAATATTTTTAAATATTCTATTCGGATGGATTTTTTTCAATAAAGGCTCATTTAATATTCTCAGCAATCTGAAAAATACTTCCTTATTATTTTCAAACACTCGAAAAAATATTTCAAAAATTACAGAATTTTATTTTGCAATCTTCTCAAATCTACATTTTTTACAGGTTTTTCAAATTTTTTATCCAATTTCAAATTTTATGAGAATTTCTAAATACCATTCTAAGTCACTCGAATTTTTCCTACAATTTTATAACAAATTCCGCAAAATTAGAAAATTACATTTCAATCTTCCAGTATTCCCACTCTCCCCTACTCTAAACTCACGGTTTGAGCTTTCTATTTTTTTTAATCTACCTTCCAACTTCTCTATCCTTTTATTCGGCTCTTCCTTCTTATCTTAATTGCTAGTGTGAAGTTGGCACCCCAAACTTGAAATATTAATAACTTTTACCATGTTTACCGTCAAACGTCGAAAGTTTAAGTTTTCAGTTGAAAATTTATCTTTTCGAGTTGAAAATTCAACTATTCATTTAAAAATTCATGTATTTTGATGAAAATTCCCTTGTTAGACTGAAAATCCAACTATTTATTTAAAAATTCATGTATTTTGATGAAAATTCCCTTTTTAGACTGAAAATTTAACTAATTGTTTAGAAATGCATGAATTTTGATGGCAATTCGTTTTTTTCACTGGAAATTTAATTTTTCCATTTTTGGTTGAAAATTTGTCTTTTCGAGTTAAAAATTCAACTATTTATTTAAATATTCATGTATTTTGATGAAAATTCATTTTTTTACTGAAAATTCAACTATTTGTTTAAAAATTCAAGAAATTTGATGGAAAATCGTTTTTTTTTTACTGAAAATTTAATTTTTCCATTTTTTGTTGAAAATTTACCTGAGTTGAAAATACAACTATTAGTTTAAAAATTCATGTATTTTGATGAAAGTTCATTTTTTATATACTGTAAATTAAACTTTTCTATTTTCGGTTGAAAATTGATCTATTTGAGCTGAAATTTTAACTATTTGTTTGAAAAGTCATGTACTTTAATGAAAATTCGTTTTTAACTGAAAATTTAACTTCCATTTTCGGATAAAAATGTATCTTTTCGAGTTAAAAATTCAACTAATTGTTTGAAAATTAATGTATTTTGATGAAAATTCGTTTGTTTACTGAAAATGCAACTTTTATAATTTTGGTTAAAAATTTATCTTTTCAATTTGAAATTTCAACTATTTGTTTCAAAATTCATGTATTTTAATGAAAATTCGTTTTTTTTACCTGAAAATTTAATTTTTCCATTTTTTGTTGAAAATGTATCTGTTTCTTTAAAAATTCATGTATTTTGATGAAAATTCTTTTTTTTTTACTGAATATTTAACTTTTTCATTTTTTGTTGAAAATTTATTTTTTTGAGTTGAAATTTCAACTATTTGCTTCCCTATTTGACTATTTTGTTGGAAATTCGTTTTTTTTTCACTAAAAAGTTAATTTTACTATTTTTAGATGAAAATTTATCTGTATGAGTTAAAAATTCAACTATTTCTTTAAAAATCAATGTATTTTTATGAAAATTTCCTTTTTTGACTGAAAATTTAACTACTAGTTTAGAAACGCATGAATTTTAATGGAAATTTTTTTTTTCACTGGAAATTTAATTTTTCCATTTTTCGTTGAAAATTTGTCTTTTCGAGTTAAAAATTCAAATATTTGTTTAAATATTCATGTATTTTGACGAAAATCAACCTTTTAACTGAAAATTCAACTATTTGTTAAAAAATTCATGAATTTTAATGGAAAATCGTTTTTTTTTTAACTGTAAATTTAATTTTTTCATTTTTTGTTGAAAATTTGTCTTTTCGAGTTAAAAATTCAACTATTTGTTTAAAAAATTCATGTATTTTGATGAAAATTCACTTTTTTTACTGAAAATTAAACTTTTTGTTTGAATACTCATGTATTTTGATGTAAACTCGTTTTTTTTTACTAAAAATTTAACTTTTCCATTTTTCGTTGAAAATTTACATTTTAGAGTTAAAAATTCACTTCTTTCCACTTCAATTATTTTGATAAAAAGTCGTTTTTCTACTGAAAATATAACTTTCTGAATTTTGTTCCAAATTTATCTCTTTTCATTTTCATTTCATTCATTTTTTTATTTTTTAGTTGAAAATGGAACGAAATTTTTTGAGATGAAAATATGACGACTGCATTTTTGGTTGAAAATTCTATTTTGTAGTCGAAAATATAAACAAAAGTCCCCATTATATTTTGAGAATTTGAAACTTGCACATGAATATTAAAATTTACATTTCTTACGCACACATTTTTATTTTCATTCCGTCTTACCCCTTTCGAGCCAACGGTCACTTTTGAGGATTAAGACTTTATGGGAAAGAAATTTTGAATCGGGAGCCACATGTTGGTAGCCAATTGCTTTATGGTTTATTCGGGCTTCAGTTTTTTCCCTCAATTAAGGAAGGCTTGGTGAAGCACGCGTAACCGGTGAACACACGTGTCACTTTCTTCCTGTCACAAGTTCTCAGTCGTAGTAGCTAAAGCGAGAAATAGCATTTTTTTAAAGCTGGCCGCGATTCTTTTCAAAAAATAATCCAAAATTTGTTCAACACAATGTCACGTTGATGGAAAAGTATTGCGTCCAGTTTTTTAAATGCATACAAGCCCGGTAGGAAGTAATTTTGTCAATTCTTGTATACATATTTCGCATTATATTTTTCGTAAATCTTACATGACATCTAAAATAATTAATAATTTTTAATGTTCTTGACCTTTTTTCGAAGTTACATTTGTATACAGTCGCAGTAACTGATTGTAATGATTGTACAACATTTTTTCTTACCTAGTGCAAAAAGTGAAGTCAGTTAATGTATGGAACAAAGAATAACGTAGTTATTCTTCATACATACATTAATTTGGCCATAAGGTCACATAAAAAGGCAATGAATTCAGATGTTAAAAAATCATTATTTATTTGTCATATCTACCGACGTACGTTTCAACCTTATACACCTGTTGGGTAGCTACGACAGCGCCACCAATTTGGAACTGTTGGGAACAAAATTTTAATTTTAATTCAATATTAACGAAAAATCTGATATTAAACAATTAATTTTAAACTGCAGATTAACATTTTGGATTAAAATGAATTGATATTCACTGCTTTTTTCATAAACATTGCCCAAATAACTTTGAGATACCCAATAGTTCGCATGACGACTGTGACGTCTAGAGGTCGGAGAAGGGCTATCAGTCGAACTACTGTATCGCCTGGACGATCTTCTTGAGCGACGACTTTTATGCCCTGTGAATTGATTATTTTCTTACCATATATCTGTATATATTATTACTTTGTTTTCATGCTCTTCACGTACAGGTAATTGCAGACTGCTAGTACAGGCGGTAAAACTTGAATATTTATACTGATAGGTATTTGGGTCAGAGAAAGGTGTAAAAAATAAAAACCATTAGCAGACAAAGACTTGCAAGAATTTGTCTCCAGAACACAATATGTGTACAATTCCATTAAATCACTAAATCTTTTTTATTCGCCTTTTTTCCCATTAACGGTCGTAGACCGTACGGACTGGCTATGCTCTTTACCCCTCTTTAACCATTAGTTGCATGAAAGAGACGCCTTTCAAGACGTTGTTAATTATTTCCTAATTTTAATTACTTGGATAAAAACAAAAACAAAATTACCTAATGTCTTTTTACACGACCGCGTGGTAACCTAGCCTAGAAATTGCTTACTTCGTCTTTCCGATGTACTTCTTCTATCTTCTAGCTCTCATTATAGACGACGTATTTTTCTTTTTATAATTTCATCATCACTTTCCGTTGAATAAGATCTCTTTCTTCTACCCATTTTTACTTAGTTAAAGGTCAACTTTGCAACTTCTGTGATCACACCGTGGCACACCTTCAAGGAATGATCATGAAGCAGAAAAGAGACGTGATTGGGGTGCGGCTCTGAAGTTTTGTCTCTTAACTTTCAAAAGTGTGGCGCTAGTGTACACCGACAGGGATACTACATCATAATCTCGGAAGAAGAGGCGCGAAATACAATTAAATCTCGTATTTTAGGCTAAAACTCTGAATTTCAATGAGCTAAACAGTGCCAATCCCAAAAAATAACTTTTCTTCCTTAATTTGCTTATAACGTAATTCAAAAAAATACTATTCTCACCTGTTGTAAATTATTTATAGATTTTATTTGTAAAAAAATTTCCTCAATCAAATAAATAGTGTAGGCTCAAAATTTATTTGTCTACATAAACTTTTTTTGCCCCACTCTGACCGACGGAAATTATCTACATGACTATTTTTTGCACTGTTGCTAAAACACCTTAATTTTTTTAATTATGCGAGATAGCAAAAAAATGTTAAGAAAAATAAGTGTTCACCTCAAAAAGATCCACAAATTTACTTCAGAACTTTTCTTTGATAAGACTTATTGTTTTTGTTTCAATCGTGATTCGGGGTTCGTTCGGCTTCATCACGTCAGATTTCGTCCCTAACCACAAAAAATATGGAACTGACTGATTTAAGGTGAAACATCATTCGTACCTATGAAAAGTGGTCATATCCTATGTTTTCGAGGTCGCGGAGTACGAATTCAGAGTTTTTGTGGTTCTATGACGTCACACTGTGTCCCTAACCTGAAAGAAAACGGTTTATTGGTAATTTCAGGTGAAACATATATTTTTTAATGCAAAGTGGTCATATCCTATGTTTTCGAAGTCGCTGAGTACGAATTCGGAGTTGTTGTGGTGCATTGAAAAACAAAACATTTTTTACATAAAATTACTAATTCACAGTTTTTCTTTGAAGTTAGGGACAAAGTGTGACGTCATAGAACCACAACGACTCCAGATTCGTACTCAGCGACCTCGAAAACATATGATATGACCATTTTTTATAGGTACAAATCATGTTTCACCTGAATTCAGCGATTTTCATGTTTTTTGAGGTTATGGACGAAATCTGACGTGATAGAGTCAAACGGAACCCGAATTTGGATTCAGCGACCACGAACACTTGTGATAGACATAGTCAGACTCCAGGGGTAATTATCTCGATTTTTTTGTAAAGCTGTGTTCTCGAGCGCAAAGCAATATTTTTTTATTAAAATGGCAGTTTGCCTTCCAATTGGCTGCTTAGACGCAGAATTTTATTACCTTCCGTACCATTTTGAGATCAAAATTTTCTTATTGTTGTTTTGAAAATTAAAGCACTTAGTAAGAGCTCAAAAAACAGGCTTGTAGATTATTTCCGCCGGTAGAATATATATACTTATTATTTTAATATTGCAATAATATTAACAGTTTACACTATAGTATAATTTATCATTTTTTTTACCTATTTATGAAAAACTTACTCGATATTTTTTCGGTGTAAGATTATAAATCTCGAAACTTCTTTTGTGAGACTTCCATCGTCTTGAAGAGAACAGTGTTCTGACAATTCGGAATTATTATTTTTGTCCTTCAAGAGATTTTCGATTCGATACCTGCAAAATTATCAATTATTATATATTAAAAATGGGACAGTCCACGACTCGTCCTCAAACCTGCTTCAGGACCAGATCGTATGCACGGTCTGGCCCTTGTGAACCGCCCGTTGTGACGACAGGTAGTCGCCCACCACCAGCGCACTTTTACCCCTTTAGTATTTTACTTACCGCGGCAAATCCTATATCCATAAAGTAATTGATACTCGACTAGCGGAATGGAAAAGGGAAATATCATTTGTGATCATCCGCGAAGAAAGGGACCTAATGCGGAAAAAATCGATTTTCATTTTCTTATGCCAATTGATAGTTTCTGAGTTACTCTTTCATTTCCAAAAATCATAAATTTTTTAAGTTAATTACTTTTCTTGTTATTAAGCTACACACATAGTCATGATAAGCGTACGAGGAGACCGAACGAGAGGACTAAAAAAGCCAGCCCCACCACTTACCATACAGCTGTACGCGACGGGTCCGTGAACTCCACTGGCTCGTGCATAAAAGTGTACAGGTAAGTGGAGAGGGTGCTTTTCGTAGGCGCATCCTCACTACTCAAGTGCTGGCTTTCGGACTCTGCTACGATCGCCCGTCCTGTAAAATTCAGCTTTGACGCATTAGGTCCCTTTCTTCGCGGACGGTCACATCTGTTTCTGTCAAAAATCCACCCAAGCCCAATGAGGTAGAGACTTTTTGGAGAGAGGTATACAAGATCCCGAAAACATTGGAGTTGAAAGAAGATACTGATCATATTATCATCCGCTTCAAGGAGTTTTGCGATAACCCCAGAACATCTAAGGAGGAATGTCTATCAATCACTGCTGAAGAGGCGAAAAATTCACTGAGGGGCACGAAGAAATTTTCCACTGCAGGATCAGATGGTATCAACAACTTCTGGTGGAATAAGTTTACTTCTCCACACCAAAATCTGGCCCGCATATTCACCTCATATTTAAAGTCGGAAACGCCCATTCCAGTGGCTGGTGTCAGGACGCACCATACTCCTAATGAAAACGGGGCGTTTTTTACGGCGACACCATGAGCCCTCTGCTCTTTTGCATCACACTTCTGCCTCTTTCTCTCGCACTACGCAATTCTCCTGGATACCTCTTCGACGACCCTAATAATTGCGAGCATAAGGTCGCTCATGTATTTTAAATGGATTACCTGAATATCTATCCTTCAGATGCAAGCCAACTCCAAAGCCCTTTCAATATCGTCAAGGTGTTCACAGGGTGATCGGTATGTGCTTTGGATTGGACAACGTATGCCAAGATTAATCTGAAGAAGGGGAAAATTACTGGCATTCCCGAGGACCGAAGTTTAACATCAGAAGTGAGGAAAGTGCAGTATTCCATCTAAATACCTCACTTCTAAAAGCCGAAGTAAAGAAAGCAGAGGTTAACAAATTTGGTCAACAGCTACTCGACAAGAAAATGCACGGAAACTTTCACAGAAATGTAGAAGATCAGTCCTTTTCGAAGGAGCAAACTTTTGCTTTTCTCAGATCATCAGGACTTAATTCAGGTATAGAGGGTTTCATTTCCGCATGCTAGAACGGTGTTATTTCCACCTTAGTATACCGTGACCGCACTTTATGTCAAGAAGTTCTCAGCGATAGGTGCAGAGCGTGTCATGCACACGCAGAGTACATAGAACACATACTATCTGGGTGTCCCATCCATGCGGGAACAACATATATCTACAGACATAATGCAGCCCGAAGAGTTCTTTTTTACCATCTTTGTCGCTCTTACGGTGTTGGCTGCGACCCTGCCCAGCCAAAAGCTCTAAGGAAGATAAATTCAATTGTCCAAAATGAGAGGTGCGCAATTTTCTGGAACAACGATTTTCGAACAGCAGTTTCCGTTGCACACTCGATGCCTGACATTGTTCTCCAAGACTTCGAGAAATGAATTATATTCGTAATCGATTTTTTGGCTCCGACCGACTTCAACATCACTGCTAAGAAAAAGAAAAAGGATGATAGGTATCAAGACCTTAAAAGGGAATTGCAACGACTGTACATAAAATATTAGGTTCAAGACAAACGAGGGTTTCGCCGACCTGTGGTTGTGATTTCGTCGTGCACCATGGCCGCTCATTTCGTAGATGGCAGTTGATCTCAGTGGGACCCTGCGGTGGGGTTTTGACCCGTTTTTTAACTAATTATTATTCAATTAATAATTTAGCAGTTATTGTTGATTATTAATGTAATAATTATGATAATTTATTATGTTTACAGCAAAAACAGATTGATACATCACTTTTGGCATCATTTTTTATGTTCCTCTCAAATGATTAATCAAACGATAAAAACTAATTTAAAATAAAATATATTTTTTAACTACGAATGGAGCACCCTTGTAATCTCATTTTAATGTCTAAAAAACACTACTCAAAAGCCCATGACGGTGTTTTGGAGAACGTTTTAGACAAGGATTCAGCCCGAAGCAATCAAAATCATTCCGAACCGATGTGATGCATTTTTCCAATCTTTATGTATCCGCAATTTAAACCAAATTCAATACGAAGGGATCATTCATAAACTACGTTACCAATTTTGGGATATTTTCATCCCCCCTTCCCCATCTATACGCGGATTCCACGTTTATTCTGCATTTTGATGTGTTTCTAATTAGTTGTTTTATAGTAAGTAGAATTTTCGACTACAAAGAAGGCTTTAAAAAAAATTGGATTTTCAACATAATACAAAATACATTAATTTTATACAAAAAAGTTAATTTTTCTCCCGAAACTATAGATTTCTGACAAAAAAGTTAATTTTTAACCCAGTAGTTAATTTTCAAATAAATAGTTCAATTTTTAACAAGATAGTTGAAGTATAAAGTGAAAAAGATAAGCTTACAACTAAATAAGCTAACTTTTTAATAAAAAATGGAATAGTTATATTTTCAATTGAAAAACTCATTTTCGAGAAAAAAACACGAATTTTCTACCAGCTAAATTGAACCAAGAGAGACGAATTTTTTAAAAAACGGTTGAATCTATAGCCAATAAGAGAAAGTTTTGAAAAATATTAATTTTGTACCTAAAAAGACAAATTTTCAACAAAATAGATGAATTTTCCACAAAACAGTCGAATTTTCAAACCGTCATTATGAATTTCTAACAAAAAAGTCAATTTTCTACCAATGATGGAATAGGTACATTTTTAGTTGAAAAAACTGATTGAATTTTCCACTTGAAAGTTGAATTTTCAACTAAAATGATGAATCTTCACAAAAAAAATTTAATTCAAAAAACAGTTAAACTTTAAGCAAAAGAGATGAATTTTAAATGAAAAAGGTGAATAATAATAAATAATTAAATTTTCAATCAAATAATAGAATTTTTAACCAGAAAAAATTAAACGAAAAATCGAGAAAAGGGAAAAATGTCTTGAAAACAGGAAGAAAACAAATATTTAAAAAAAATATGCCCGCTGAGCGGGTACATTCTCATTGGGCGCTATGCGCGCGGGTCGCTTCGCTCGCAAGTTTGAGCGCGCTTAGGGCGCGCGACTGTTGATTCTCGCGCTTCGCGCTCGAGAATATATTTATCTCACGCTTCGCGCTCGATAATATATCAGCCCGATATTTTATTTAGAAAAAAGTTCTTAGATTCAGAAAAAAATTCAGAAAATTGAAAAAGTGAGGCCGGTAATGTAGGTATTCATGCGTGTCACATGCCCTTAACAGCGAGAGTGTCATTTTCTTTGTCAAGTAGGGAGGATTTCCACTTTTGCCACTTGTTTCTGAAAATAGCTATAGGTTCAGCCTTATTCAAGAACAACTCTTGTATAAATTTCGGAGTAAGGTATTCAAAAGCCTCCTCACTCACCTCATTCTCTACAAAATATTACGAAAAAAATAATATACGCGGTTTGTTTATGCGTTGTCATGCTTCGAACTTACTATGATAGTGGGTTATGTTTCAGAATTGCATTCAATAAAAGATATTTTTGACACAATAATTAACACTTACCGTCAAACTGTGGTATAAATTTGGCCAGATTCCATTATAGCAGTTTGTTTTCTACGAAGTCATCCATAGTCAATGTTTAGACACACAAAACTAACAAAGATCAGAAGCCTGAAGACAGCGTCTGATGCCGAGTCGACGCGTACATGACCGGTTGATCAATCGCGCATACCATGCGCGCCCAGTACAATACATCGATTAGTATGGCTGAATCAAGCAACCAGCCGGATGCCCAATGCAACACTTTAACGTAGTGTTATTTCAAATAGATAGTTCATAAAATTATGTATTCAATACGGCTATGAGACCGAGGCATAGAATGCTTGTACTTACACTATAATATTTAGATATTTTAATCATATTGGTTATTCGACACTTTTCTCAACTATTGTTTCAGTCAAACAAACTTTCCCTGCCATATTAGCCTTGATGATTTTCTTATACGTAGGTGATAATGCTCAAATTCATATGACTGAGACAGCACAATTATCTTTCTAATTCAGTTAAAAATTCTCAAGCAAACTCGGATTGCTAGTAGCCTCAAAATATTTCTTTCAGTGAAGGTATTTCAAAAAATTTCAAATTTTGTCGAGGAAAGCTTTTTATGAATCGCATGAGACTTCAAGGAATTTCAAAAGATTTCAAGGGCCTACAAAGTTTTAGGGCAGTATTTCAAATGATTTTTGAAGACTTCAAGAGTTTAAAGAAATCACCTAGTACAACTTCAGAGAGAATCTTAATTTTTCAGGGGATATTACAAGATTTTGAGGGAATTCAAAGAGTTTAATCAGATTTCCATTGATTTTACTTGAATTCAAAGGATTTCAAGAGATACCGACAGATTTTAAGGAATTTTAAGGAATTTAAAAACGATTTCTGCTGATTTTAAGGAAAATCAAGAGATTTTAATGGATTTTAAGAGATTTCAACATATTTCAAAATAAGCCCTGGGATTTCAAACGATTTCCAAGAATATTACAGGGAAAAAAGGAAATGGCTAAATTTGCCATTTTGTCGTGCATCGCTTAAACTCTGAACGCATTTTTCTTGGAATTTAGTAAATTTTATCATTTCATAATGCAAAATGTGAAAGAAATATATTAAACGGGGATATTTTATGTTGCAATATTTCACAGAATTCAACGAGATTTCCACAGCTTTTTAGGGATTTCATGAGATTTCAAGAAACTTCAAATGATTTCAAGGGTCTACAAAGGTTTGCGTGTAGGATTTCAAATAAGTTTTGAAGATTTCATGAGTTTGAAGAAATCTCCTAGTACGATTTCAGACAGAATCTTAATTTTGTCAAGGGATGTTACAAGATTTTAAGGGACTTCAACGAGTTTAATCAGATTTCCGGAGATTTTACTTGATTTTCAAGGATTTCAAGATATACCGATGGATTTTGAGGGATTTCAAGGAATGAAAAACCATTTCCGGATTTAGAAGATTTAAAGAGATTTCAAAAAATTGGAACAGATTTCAAAAGATTTCAAAGAATTTAAAGGGGTTTCAAAGGATCTTAATAAATATGAAGGGATTTTGATGATTTCATGGAATTTCAAAAGATTGTAAAAGATTTCGAAAGATTCCAAAGTGTATTTACGAATTTAGAGGCTTTCGTAACCTTTCAAAAGATTTAACGGAATTTTAAATGATTTCCGAATATTGTGAAGGATTTTAATGGATTTCGACAAAGCGATTTCCAGAGATTCGAAAAGATTCCCACGGATTTTAAGGATTCCGATGAATATTTAACAGATTTTAAGGATTTTGATACGGTCCGCCCTCAACCGGAGGTATCGTTCAAAGTCCCATGGGCCAAACGAATGAAAAATAATGTCTTGACGACCTTTTTTTTTTTAGGTGGAAAGGATGGAAAGGATGAAGTAGAAGGATGGAAGCTTGGGAGGAGAGAGGGAAAGGATGTGACCTATTTACTCCATGGTTGCGGGGTGACCATTTCGTCAAAAAATTTATTTAAAATAAAATTCTGCTCTTCGGGATTGCGAAGATTTGGTTTCCGTCTGCAATCTAATTTTATGTCCTCTAGGCGTTTCCGCGTGGACGGGATGAATCCATCAGGGACCCGTTGCTCGTTCCACTCGAAAACGACGTTTGGATCCAAACTTAGGACCGTCTCCCGATCCTGGTAGCACGCCACTGGGATTAATGTTTTGCGGGCGGCACTGAATTTTTGCCCGATGTTCTCGCAAGCGTTTCAAAACCTTGCGCGGCGAACCCTCCCTGGATAGTGAAAGGGTAAATTGTCCCAGTGGCGAAACTAATGTTGTTGGTATGGTCACCTCCTTCGTTTCTTGGATGGCGGTGTCACCTCCTGATGACATTGCTGGATGGCGGATAGCGTCTGGATCGTTGGTACTGGAGTGCGTGGACGGACAGGCGGTGCTCCTTCACCTGCTCCAGTCGGTACTGCCAACGCGGCCGCTGCCTTGGCACGCTGCCGGGCAAGTCTCTGCCGCTTGTTTAATGCCATCCACCCTGTACTCAAAAGGACGACCTGTTAAGGTGCCTGGAGCAGTACCGTATATATATATTATATATTATTATTATATATATTATACATATATATATATATTGGTGAGTGTATTATAAAAATGAAGAGGGTAAAAAAAGTGAGGAATATTTTTAAAATACATAACATTACTTTTTTTTTCTTGTAATACATTCACAGTAAATCCCTGAGATATTCATCTGAAGTTGGATAAAACCTTTGCAAACAAATCAAAGCTACAATTATCTGATGTCCGATCATTTTTATCGGGAGTCGGATAAAAATTACCCGACATCAGATAATTGCGGTAGTCAAAAGCATTAATTTTCAAAAATAAGAAAGAAGAATTTTTAATGAAATGGATCAATTTTTAAAAATAAAATAAGAATTATAAATTTTCAAACAAAAATTGAATATTTAAATTTTCCGTTAAAACCGTTAATTTACACACAAAAAAAAAGAATTTCAAACGTAATATGTTTATTAACAAAAAAAGATGAATTTTCAACTGAGATGATGAATCTTCAAACAAATAAATTAAATTTTCAACAAAGCAGTTTGACTTTACACCATGTAGATGAATCTTTAACCAATAAAAGAAAAGAATTCTCGAATAAAAATGTAATAGTTAATATTTTAACCAAAAGACAAATATTTAAAAAATAGCTGAATCCTCAATGAAAACAGATTATTGATTTTTAACCAAGCAGTAAGGGTAAATTTTTGGGGGTAGTCTAGATTCTCTCAACAGACAGAATAAGGAGCAACAAAGATAGCCTCTGTCTAATTACTGTCTGTCACTTCCCACTTCAACAATCAATCCCAAGTATTCTTTTCGTTGAAAATTTGTCAATTTCATAGAAAATTTAATACTTTTGCTGGAAATTTCATCTTTTTTGGATTAAAATGCAACTGTTTGCTCCAAAATTAATAATCTGTTTTTGTTGAGGATTCAGCTATATTGTTAAATATTCGTCTTTTGGTCGAAATATTAACTATTACATTTTTCGCCGAGAATTCATCTTTTTTGTTAAAAATTCAACTACTTGGTGAAGAGTTGAACTGCTTTGTTAAAAACTAGTTTATTTGGTTGAAGATTCATCATGTATTTTAAAAAGATTTCTCAATTTTCCACAATTCGTTCATTTTTATAATACATTGACCAAAAGATATAGCATTTTTCTGATTTCAAATAAATGTATAATAGTTATGGATTCAAAATAAAATTTTTCTTATTGTCCAGATTATACTTTGAGCAATACGCGGTGAGTGCATGCAGATGACTAACTGCCACCTTGAATTCAGGGAATTAGACGAAAGAAAGGTCGATGCAGGTAGATTCATCTCATTGTCGGCATTAGGACTATTGCCCGGGCATTAGACCTAATGCCGTATTCGGCCTAATGCCTACGACATATATAATATTTCAATGTAAATCTTAATAATGAATACTTTTTTCCAAAAAATCAAAGTTAAATAAAGGTTACTTAATTCAAAAGTATATTTTTTATATTGTATATGGACAATTCTACAGAACCTTACAATTTTTATATGTAAGAAGCTTTTGAGAATAAATCGTAAATGACGCATATGACCTTCTGTATATTACTTATTTGGACGATCAGAAGTATATGTCACTCTCCGCCAAGAAAGGAGCCTAACGCGGAAAAAGTCGATTTTTTGTTTTTAACACCAATCGATATTTGGTTTGATAATTAATTTTACTTCTAACAAGCTACATTTCTTCGGTCTTTTTAAAGAATAGAAATATCTTAGGATGTAAAAATTTGATGGTTTAATTATTTTGTATTTTGTACCTGGGAAAAGTTACCTTTAAACATATGCAGCAGGAATTGAAAGTTCTTTTTATTGAAAATAGTGATAGCTGTGGCATAACTATGCGATAAAAATGTCATGAAAGTTGCCCGTGGCCACTTTGGCGCTGATTGTTGAGTGGCCCAGGATTCATTAAAATGCATAGGGAAAAACTTGAAAATTCAATTTTTTAGAATAAAAAGAATTTTATAAAATTTTCTTTTACGCGAAGTTAACTAAGAAAGCTTCTAATAATTTCACAGCCACACAAAAAAAAAAATATTTTTTCGGGCCTGGAGGTCAGATATGTTTTTGGGGTAGCTGAATCCAAATCCGAGGTCCAACCCCCCCATCCAGCACATCAGGGTTCTAACATAACCTCAAAATTCCTCATACAAATTTTTTCCCGATTCCGGGGGACAGACTATGTTTATTATATGTTTCCATAAATCCGGATCCGAGGTCTAAGAAACCCCAGTACGTCAGGGTTCTGACATAACCTCAAAACCCCCATAACAATATTTTTCCGGGTCTGGAGGTGAACCCTGACGAGCTGGGGGGTTTTGGACCTCGAATTCGGATTCAACTACCCCAAAAACATATCGTAAACATGGTCGGACCTCCAGACCCGGAATAAGATTTTTTATTAGGTTTTTTGAGGTTATGTCCGAACCCTGATGTGCTGGGATTTTTTGGACCTCGGATTCGGATTCAAAACAATATTTTCTAAATTTTATTTATTATTTTAATATTTTAATTAGATAAGATAATAGATTTATTTCTCGTAAAAGAAAAGTTGATAAAATTGTATCTATTAAAATTCTTGATTTCTCTTTCCTGATGATGAAGCCTCAGCTATTTTCTAAATTTAATATATTTGTTCTAAGGTTTTTTAGAAATAGAGAAAAAGAACCCACCAAACATCCGGGGTCTTGCGTGATCCTGGGGCCAATAAAATTTCTGAAGACCTATCCTTCTCCTGAGGAAAGGCAGATTTTGATTAAAATATTAATTTTCCGAGACGAAGAAATGTAACGATAGCAAACGTCAACAGCCGAATGGCGAGAACCGCTTGCAAATTCATTTTTACATTCTCATTCATGAGAGTGTAATGTAATCGTCCAAATTTTCGATCTCTGGTTTTTAACAGATCTTTACGCCTTGAAGCACTTTATAATACAGATAAGTGCCTTAAAATTCGCAGGTGCTATTTATATGTCATCTTCTACATGTACACGAATTTTCAAGCTTTACCGAGTCACCGCATGAAACCATGAAAATTCGCACCTTTGCCAGGTCGCCACCGCTCACCTCTTCCATTCAGACCTGTAAGGCAAGCTTTTTTACGTTCGTCATCGTAAGTCGAACCTGTCAGGTGAAAATTGTCCTTATCCCTATCATGGTACCATTTAAAACTTTTCAATGTATCATTAAGTAAAATGTTCCTTTTAGATTTTAGAACCTATTATCTGAACACGCACTTCGACATGGGCAGAATAATTTGAGCCACAATACATCGTCCCACACCAGAGATTATAACAACAATGAGCAAACTAATGCCGAGCACGCCGCAACGAAACTATTTATTTTCGCCATTTACATTGAAAAATTAAATCCAAAATATTCATTTTCAATCAAAAAGGATGAACTTTCTATCCAAAAAGATGAATCTTCAATAAAACAGTTAAATTTTGAATCAAATAGTAGAATTTTTAACAAAAAAAAGATGAATTCTGTACCAACAATATGAGAGTAGACATTTCAATTAATAATAATAAACATTTAACCATAAACTATGAATTTTCAACCAAAAAAGACGACTTTTCTACCAAAAGATGAATTTTAATAGAAAAGGACGCATTTTCTATCCTATCTATCTATGTTCAACCAAATAGTAGACTTTTCAAGAAAATATGATAAACTTTTAACCAAAAAAATATTAATTCTCAATCCAAAAGGACCAACTTTCGATTCAAAATGACGGATGTTCAACCAGAAAAAGATTAATTTTCGACCAAAAAAGATGAATTTTTAGCAAAATAATTACATTTTTAACCACATAGTAGAATTTTTAACCAAAATAGAAGAATTCTGGAACAAAAGTATGACTTTTGAACAAAATAGTTTTACTTTGCAAAAAAATAATTTCTTCTTACCATTTTTTTTTTCATTTCTTACGACTTTTCTATAAAAACATGAATTTTTAATCTAAATGCACCAACTTTCTACACAAAAAGACGAACGTTAACACAAAAAATAGAAATCTTCAATCAAATAGTAGAATTTTTTAACTAAAAGAGATTAATTCTGTCTATACTTCCTTATCGAGATCCATTAATTCAATTCTCATTCAAGCGAAAAAAATGAGAAAAAGGGGAATTTTCTTGAAAAAAAGGGGGAAAAAGAAGAATTCCTTTAAAAAGGAGCTGAAAGGCAGGAAATATTCTGCGCAAGTAAGCAACTGATGTGGTTTCATAATGTAAATTATAAGTTCCACAAGAAAAGAGCCCATTTGGTCGATCCTAGTTTCGGAGATATTCACGTTTTTCGGACCTAGGATCTAACTTGCAGATTTTGAATTCTCAATAGCAAATCATACTTTTATATGTGCTCTATTTGGTAGCATTACACTTTTCTTGTCCTGAAATTGCCGGAAATAGGTAAGTTATACTTAAAATCAGCTTTTCACGAAAAAAAAACGGTTTTTGAATTTATCTGTGAAACATATTTAGAGTATCCCCAAATTAAAGATTTGTAATGCTAATTATTAGTAATTAATTATGTAAATTTAAGTTGCCCATTTAATTATTATACTATGCTAAATATCTAAAAAGGAAGTTTTCGTTCTCAAATATAAAAGGAATATAAAATTATCCTTGATACTATAAAGGAGATGGTTGGTAACACTGAGCACAATTCGAAACACACTTTTTTCGAAGAGAGACAAAATATTTATTGCAAAAGTAAAAACAAATATGAAAAATTCCCGGTTTTCACAAAAATTCCGGCCATTTCCCGGCTTTTCCTGGTTGCTCAAAATTCCAGGCTATTTCCCTGTTTTCCCGGTTGGTGGCCACCCTGTTACAGTGAATTAAAAAAAAATTCAGTTTTAATTTTCACACAAATAAATGAGCATACGACATGAATTAAATTCGAATCTATTATATGTACACTTCCCGAATATTGTAGATGAATTCAATTAATAATGATAATCAAATCACGGGAATAACGTGAAACCTTTTTTTCAAACCTGAGAAATTTATTACTCGTAAAAGCACGGAACACGAAGATAAAAGTAAAGAAAGTAAAGCTTTAATATCAACGTTTTTCTGATAAAGTATGCCCTGTCGAGTTTGATTAAATTGCTGTCAATAATTGAAATGAAGCCTCTATTAGAACTGCTTTTATCCAACCAAATGCTCTTTTCCTGTAGAATTCAATAATTATGCACCTCCTGCACGAATAAATTCTATATATTATTTTCAAATCCAGATCTCTCATAAATACGAATCAAGCGTTCTTCTGTAAGAATAAATCTCGAATTATCCACCATTGTCATTAATAAATATGACACTATCTAGTTGATCCGGGATTGGAATTTATTTTCAATCTCATTTATCTCAACACGTACCTATACAATATTAAATAAACAGTATTAATTTATTCACGAAAATATAGCTTTATTAAGTTTTTACTGAAGACTTAAAAGAAAGAGATCAACATAATATAAGGAGGAAGATTAGGGTGCATCCTAAAAAAGTTTTTTTTCTTCTAGAGAGCAACGATTTCCCTTATTTTTTAAGATTATCGAAGAAAGAAATTCAGTAATTTTTTTCAAATCGGTCAATATTAAGTCGTGCCCACGGGCCTTAAACATGAACGTGGAATTTTAAAGAAGAAAAGAACATTTTGAGAAAAATGGGAAAAGCACCAGCTATTATTATTATATCGTTAAGCCGTTTCCCTTTCGGGGTAGGCGTGAATTGCTCTGTTGGAAAGTAGTAATGTGTGGATGGGTATATATGTATAGGGTAGATAGGTATATAGGTTTAAGATATAGATATTTTAGATTGATCTAGAATTCTCGTGTTACTTATTTAAAAAACTGCTTATCTTCTTCTATAGAAATATTTTCCAAAGCGTTCGCATGTGCAATGTCGAAAAGATCCTCGAGCTTCGATTTGAAATTTGCTTCTTTTTTCTGATGAGCCTCCGATTTTCTCCCAGCGTGTTTTTGCGGTTGTCTCCATTCTTGGTACAAACGTTCTAATTTGGGGATGTGGTTTTTCACTTCCTGGTTGGAATTCGTGCTTTTTCCCAAAAAACAATAACCTCCTGCAATGCTCGTCTGGCACTTTCGCATAAAGTTAACTTCACAACACGAAGATTGAAAAATAATACACTTAAAACGTCTTTATTTGTGGTGCAGCACGAGTAATGGTTAATTCTGATCAATGGCGATGATATCCCCTTCAAAGTACTCCGCTTGGGAAGCCACAACATTCTTCCAGTGATCCTCCCACTTTTGGATGCACTCTTTAAAGTCACCTTTCTGAATAGCTAACAGCTGTTTTGTCACATTCTGTTTTATATCCTCTACATCTTGACATCGTTTTCCTTTTAGAGGATACTTAAATTTAAGAAACAACCAGAAATCACAGATAGCCAGGTCAGGACTGTATATGGGCTGCCCTATGCAGTCCCACATACAATGTAGAGATTTAAAGAAATCCGCTATAGTCAGTTTTCACACAAAACTAATTACCTTCTCATTATAATGAAAATGTAAAAATACCAAACATGGATTTTGACTCGCTTCGAAATCCAACTGGACGGTTATCTTTTACAGAAACATGAGTTAGGTCAACAATTATTTCAATTCAATAAAACGAATTTTGGAATTTTGGCACTCACGCCCTTTTCTTAGATGACCTTTCAAATATCAAAAGGATTTAATCAGATTTCATTGGATTTTAAGCATTTCACGGGATTTGAAAGATTGACATCTTTTAAAATTCTTTTACCACGTGGTTTCAGTTGAGTACAAATTCTTCAGTTTGAATTGCAATATCAAATTCTCGTCATGCTAGATGGACATAACAATAATTTTTATCTAGCTTTAGGATCACCTAAAATTAAATGAAATATTGGCTTCATAATTATGATTAATTAGCAAATATATGTGCCTCCTCACAGAGGAACTCAATGTAAAAAAATACAAATGGGTCAATCAAAATATCTCGAATTACCAGAATTCTTTTGTTGGTCTCTAGAAAGTATGCGATTTTACTTTACATCTTGTATTTTCAATCTCTTTCGTGTGCTATTACATACGTCGTACATGTACATGCTACATACGCCAAATGTCCCGAAGGAAAAACCCTCAAGCCAAGGCGTGAACAACAGTGCTGTAGGCTGCATGACACCAACGAGTGGTGTCACATACGGTTTCTCCAGGATACCAGCTCGCCTCTTAGATTGTTCAGACCTTACCCCCGCTTGCGGGACTCTGCGGGCGCGGGCTGTTGATCCCTAGCTACTCGTGGGAACAACATTGAGCTGGAAAATCAAGACAAAAATAAGAGCGTGTGTAAGCAGTTGGGAGGTGCATTGGATGGGACGGAGGAAAAAGACCGAGAAAAAAGGTGATACACGCGAAAGCTGAAGGAGTTTCAGGGACAAACTGAGGAGATGGAAAACCTGTTGTGTGAGATAAAGACAGTCTCAGGTGATCTGCAGTTCTTCAGTGACTCGAAAGAGAGCATGTTCCTTCCAATTAGGGGTGCAATTATGTTAACAAAGGACGTGCCACGACAGATGAAAGTTAAAAAGATTGTGCACGTGGATGAAGTTCAACACCCTTGGATGAAGTCTGGAGAACAAAGTTAGAAACGGGCTGGAAGAAGTAAGGAAGAATGCTGGGCGTGGTGTTATGGCTAGCAAGGTGGTTCATACGGACCAGGACGCTATGGAAACTCCCACACCCCATTATAGGAAGAGAGTGAGTGACACACAGTGAGTCCCCCTCAGGCAAATACCACCAGGCCGAAAACGAAGAAGCCGAAGACCCGCACTGTTGCAGCGGCGACCTCAGTCCCCAAGAAGAAGTATGGAGAGGGCAGACGAACAACCAAGCCCATTAATACAAAGGAGTTGGAGAGGCGCACTCAGCCTGAAGTGGTTTTGATCAAATCGGCTGAGGGTTCGAGATAGAAAAAGGTACTTAAAAAACTCAAAAGAAAGGTAGAGGCAGGCACTCGTGGTGTAAAAATCAGGTGTGTCAGACAAACCAGAAATAGGAGAGACACTGTTTAGCAGGAATGGAAGGTAGTTTTAGTGGGTATTGAAGTTTTTTAGGCCGATTTCCGAAGTCAGAGTGTCAGTGAATTTCCACCTCCTCGCAAAAAAAGAAATGCTAATTTCACTCCTGATTGGAAGGAACATGTTCTTTTTCAAGTCACTGAAGGACATATTAGTGAAATCCGATTAAAATTTAAACTTTAATTTAATTTAAATTGTATGAAAGCCAAAGTAGCATAAAGAAAAATCACGCAAAGTTTGCGTACTTATACAATAACATGTGCTGACGCCAAATCTTAGAAGATTTTAATCTCGTTCTTATTTATTCACAAAGTGTTCTGCGTTTGTCAATGTTTAATTTTCAACCAAAAAGATGAATTTTTTACCAAGAAGATTAATTTTCTACTAAAAATTTTTAATTTACAACAAAACACATCAATTTTTAAGCAAATAGTTTAATTTTCATATAGAAAAAAAGATAGAGCATCAACTAAAAATGGAATAATTACGTTTTTAGTGTAAAACGAATTTTCAATAAAATTAAATTAATTTTCATCCAAGAAAATTAATTTTTATGAAAAAAGTCGAATTTTCAACAAAATACATGAATTTTCAACCAAATAGTTGAAATTTGAACTAAAAAAGATTAATTTCCAACGAAAAAAAAAGAAGATTTAAAAACTAGTTTCTAAAATTTTGTTAGATTGCAAAATTGGACAGTTTTATTTTTAAATATTTTACATTTAGTATTTTAAATTTTGTTTGTTTCCCAAATTCTGGGAGACGCGACTTTCCTCTACTCAAGCACGCGATATAATAATAATAAATTACAGTTGTTAACGCTTTGACCTTTAATTTTAAAGAGTCTCCACAAATGTGTCGAAAATCTAAAGACCGAGCGCGTAGCGCGAGATAAATATATTATCGAGCGCGAAGCGTGAGATACATATATTCTCGAGCGCGAAGCGCGAGAACCAACAGTTGCGCGCCCTAGGCGCGCTCATACTTGCGAGCGTAGCGAGCAATGAGAATGTGCCCGCGAAGCGGGCATATTTTTTTACATGTTTTAGAAAAAAAATTGTTTGAACAAGTAAAATTTATTTAAATAATTAAAAATTGTTTAAAAAGTAATGAGGGATGTTTAAATTGTCCGTATCAAGATTCCCTTTTAACGAAAAATCTTATTGTAAAAATATTGATATTATTAATAAAATAGGAATAAAATACTAATTTAAGCTGCATATGTTCATAAACATCCGTCTTTTCGTGTAAAAAATATGTTTGTTACGATTTTTCAAATAATAAATTAGAAACTAATATGCATTGCCTTCAACAAATATATTTTTTAAATCAAGACGCATTTTTACCAATTTTCGTTTAAGAGATATTGTTTTAAAAGTTTTTAGAACTCTCAATATTCGAAAATTTGTCATTATGCATTTTCAAATAGTTGGGTTTTGATATTGTAAAGTAAAAAGTTGCATTTGGAACGAGAAAATGGATTTTGTACAAAAAAAAGACGAATCTTCACAAAATATAAAAATTTTCAACCAAATATAAATTTTCTACTAAATGGTTGAATTTTAGAATCTAATGTTCGAATTTTCCACAAAACGTGGAATTTTCAACAAATATTTTGAATTTTTAACGAACTATTTACACTTTTAGGTGAAAAAATTTAATCTTTTACAGAAAAAAAGCAAACGAATTTTGAACTAAAATTATGAATCAACCAAGAAGCTGAGATTTTAAGAAAGATGGTTCAAATTTCAACCAAGGACCTTAATTTTCAAACTAAAAAGATAAATGTTCAACAATAAATGTAATAGATGATATTTCAACAACAAAAAAGATTATAATTAGAAATTAAAAACAGCTGAATTTATCCAACAAAAACGAATTTTCAAGAAAATAATTAAATTTGCTATTAAATTTGTGAGTTATTCAAATTTAATTCTCAAACTTGAATATAGGAGGCACTTGTTAGCACGAAGCCCCAGTTTCCGTCCGACCATACCCTTGTACACACGTACAATGTCACACTCTCTTTGAATAAACTGATATTACATTACTTATGTCTTACAAATCAGAAGTGGGATATGCCCCATATATCCAAAGAATCGCGCCGGTCCTTCTGTCCATTTTTCGAGTAATCGCGACTCCGAATAGTGCCTAAAACAATCAATTTTCGAATGACGTACCGCGCGGCGCGGGTTGTCCTTTGTGCTGTTCGCGCTTGTGACTTGTATTAGTGAATTGTTCCTTGCATCCTGAAAGTGTTCTCTGGCTGCTAATGCCTTTAAGGAGAAAAGGCATGTTTCCTTCTTTGCTGGCTGGAAAAGCAACAATCAGTGAGAGTGTAATGTGCATGTGACGATTTAAGGTAGTATGAAATGGCGACTTAAACGCCATTATCAAATTCCTAAGTAGCTTTCGAAAGTGAACGTGTGGCGGCACTCTTGTCGCCAGTGTCCCCCAACTTACTTATGTTTTCTAAGTGAACCTAACCTTCCGATCCGAAAGTGAACTAGTGGTGGCATACGCTTTGCAAGTGTTTTCTAACTCGCTTCTGCTCCGGGAGTTAATACGACCTTCCGCTTCAGACGACTCTTCTGCCGTCACGAGTGAACATAAACTTCTGCCAAACTTAATTTTTACGCGATTTAATTGACGTAAGTAAAAACTTCCGTTCCGCTAGCTTGAAATGGCGCCGAAAATTAACCCTTTCGTGTTCACACTCAATACACTAACAGATCTGTTAAAGAATTTTGACTTGCCGACTTCCGGGAACAAGGCAGATCTAATAAAGCGCCTTACGGAGTACGATACCACGGAAGCCTGGATGGAAGAAGCTTGAAATATCGAAGTTCTCGAAAATTCAGATGATTCGAGCACAGATTCAGCAGAAAACGAACGAAGGGCTATGGAACTACTTCGAAGAGAGCGCGACTTACTCCAGAGAGAACTAGGTCTGGCCCGAAGAGAAAACCAGTTATTACGAGAACCTACGAGAGTTCAAAATCAGGAAGTTGCATCCCATCGTCAAATGAATATATCTTCGCTGAAAGAACTTTTAAGTGATTATGACGGGGCGAGCTCCGATTATACAAAATGGAAAAATAAGTTTGATCTTCTGACCAGAACCTATGAGCTTGATGACAATCATGCCCGCCTTCTGTTTGCTGCAAAGCTCAAGGGCAAAGCTCTTCAGTGGTTCCAGTCTACATCTGAATATGTCGGTATGTCAGTTTCAGACTTATTCGCAGAGCTCGCGACGCTGTTCGACCACCGACCGAACAAGTTGGTACTTCGGAAAAAATTCGAAAACCGAACGTGGAAAACTTCAGAGTCATTCAATGACTATTTCCATGACAAGTAGATTTTAGCAAATGCAGCGTCCGTTCCACACGAAGATTTGATCGATTACCTTATTGATGGAATCCCGGAAGCATCGCTGAGAAACCAAGCTAGGAGTCAGCAGTTCAAAGAAAAGAAGAATCTTCTGAAAGCTTTTGAAAAAATATCTTTGAACGATGAGTCCAAAAGCAACCAAGAAAATAAGAAGAGCACCCCTTCCGCAAGCTCAAAATCGGAAGTTGATTCAAAGTATGTGAAGTTCGGCAGAAAGGAATCATCTCTCCGTTGCTATAATTGTAGCAAATTTGGCCACATATCAGCTGATTGCTTCCAAACAAAAATTACCGTTATTGTTATCATTATCAATAAATATCGCGTAAACCGTAAGTGATAGGTCAAACTCGATGTCAGTTTATGATATAGATATCATATTATAGATAGTATATGCGGTACTCAAAACTCAAAAATGGCATACATTTTCACCTATCTCTTACGGTTTACGAGATAATTGTTGTTAAAAATAACAATGATGGAAGGTTACCCTCAGGTCCCAATGGAACGTTCCATTGGAACATTCCCAACCAGCGGACATTTTAAACCTCCCGGGAACTTTCCTGGAACATTCCGAAGGTGCCCACGGTACGTTCCCGGAACGTTCCACGCTATTAGGGTAAGGTAAAAATCCTATATTTCATGTAAATTATGTATATAGAAAGAATTAGTATAGAATTGTTTTATAAATTTATTTAGGAAAATTATAACTAGGTTTCTTTTATATGTAAAAACTTTAACGTTAGATTAACGATTTTAGAAATTGAAATCAGTGTACAAATGAAAAGATATTTTAAGAAAATAAAGTAAGAATTAACTAAAGGAAACAGGTAACTTCCGTTATGTTAGACACGAGAGGTGTTAAAAACAGGTTTGTTCAACCTGTTAGGCAAGTGGGCCTTACTGACCCATTGACAACAGCGCACGTGCGTTTAGCACTTTAGCGTTACCTAGTAGCTATAGCAAGGTTATAGAAACGAACATAATTGAGAGATTATACAACACATAGCAAGTAGAATTCTCCAATCTCTAAATTGTTTATGTAATAATAAAATTTGCTTTCTGAAAGCCACTTTTCTCTTAAGGAGGAAGTGTAACGAGCGCTGAATCAATTCTGCTGCTCGTTTTTCACGCTAGAGCACGTACGGTCGCCTCGAGAATGCGTGGTTCTAATTCAAATGCGACTTCTATACCAGACATGCCCAGCTCGGAAAAATTCCCTCGGCGAACACATGTTCCACGTCCACCACTCTTTCTCCTAGAGAGCGGGAGTGGTGGTAAACGCTTGCAACGTACGTCACAGAGTAGAAATTCTTTCAAGCGTTTACCACCACTCCCGCCCTCTAGGAGAAAGTGTGGTGGATGCGTAACATGTGTTCCCGGAGGGAATTTCCCCGAGCTGGGCATGTCTATTCTATACTAAAGTAAGAAATAGATCATAAGCAAGAGAATTGGCACGTGATTTGGCAAATCGACACTTGAGTTTGAGTATAAATGATAATTTAGTTGTAAATATATTATTAGGATTATTTTAGACACGTTAATATAAAGTAGATATAAATGCACGCTTTCGACGTGTTCGAAATTCGACCAACGAAAAGGCACGTAGGTTTTCGTTTTCGTGGGAATCAAGTTAAGAAAACATCTTGAGTACAGAGATTGTCATAATATTAAGAGAAGTACTCTCTACTTTCCGGGACCTTTCAAAGAAAAGTCGCAGCATTGAAAGGATGTCTTTTATCCGATCAACCATTTTTGTATGGGCACTCGAATCGAGGGATTCGTTAGGGTCGAGCTATAGAGGCTCTTTGTATCCAAGAACAGGAAACCACCGGGCCATGTGGTAAAGCCTAAATTCATCGAGTCCTTCGCTCGCCCACGAAGAAAGCATCTCGGAAAACTTCGAGTTTGGGTTCAGTTTAAGAGCGCAAGCGCAATATGCTTTAAGTGGGTGGTGGAGTTTCGACAGCGAAAGCGGGATGAATGTGACGTCACAGACTGGAGCGATGATATGGAAAGGGAAAAGGACCCACCCCGTCTTGCGCGCGTCGAGCCAACTTGCGTTGGCGGAGCGCTTTTTAGAAAAGGGCAGATTCACTTTTGACTTCGAAACGAGAAGCTCGTTTCGCGCTTACTCGTTCTTGCTCGAGCAAATACAAAATTATAAAACAAACGAATCTCAGCCAAATTTATGGCTAACTGTATCAGATCTTAGCAATAAATATTCTGTTACTTGATTTCAATTTAAAATCGCTATGTATTTCTTGGTCGAATCCATTAGAATCTTTTCATTAACTTCAGAAGTTCGTTCGCGATAGTTAAACTTCCAAGCCCTTCATTGTGGCGTGATCCCGAGTTTAATTTAAAGATTAGAGAATTTGAATTTTAAACGGTTTCGCGCTAAAACCTGACTTGCGCGTTACAGACACGTGATGAATCCGGTTTAGTACCCGTATTCAGCGTAGTGCACCAGCGCCCCGCGCGTTAATTCAAATTAATTAAAAAGTTTCTTCTCTGCAATCCAGTTTTCTGTCTCCATGATTCAGAAAAGTTTTAGTCGCATATTTCAAAAGCTGTTAAAAATTCCAGACTCTAACCTCAAAAAAGTATTAAGTGCCCACTCTTCAGAATTTTACGAGCTTGGTCCTTTGAAGTATTCGGTTCAGGGGAACAAAGCACATTCTGTGCAGTCCTTTCCACAAGAGACTTTCCAGGTACTTGAGACCAGCCAAGTCTAGCGCACATGTGTAAATCATAAAACCCAACCCTCTCGAGAAAGACTTTTTCAATAGATTACAACGCAAATCGAAGGCATCCCCCCCTTTTTTTGTATCGACTTAGCTAGTTTTTCGTCTCCAAATTCTCGGGAAATCGTGGGAAAAGTTGTTCTTAGAAATTCCTGAATTTTAACGAGCTTCAGTAGGGACGGTTGGGAGGTCTTTTTAATCGAATTTTATCAAACAAGAAATTACTCTGACTCAAGAAAGGGACGCACTGCGGCTTGGGATGAGAAATTAACCTCATTACGAAAGCGATCACCTCCATCAAACTGTATATATATATCTCGCCTACTCAATTTATATGACTTAATTCAGAAGCTTGAACTGTAATTTAAATATTTGCAGTCAGATTTCTCATAAACTATAGATTAGTTTAGGATCGACTTGTAATTAAACTTTCTCATCATCATTAATATTATTACTATTGTTATTATTATGGTATATATATATATATATATAATATTAATATTGAATGGGCTATAGATACCGCTTGGATAAAAGAATGATTCGAAAGTTAAGGTTTTTACTTTTATTCAATTGTAAATTTGTTAAATATTACAGTTTTTAGTATTAAAAAAATTGGTTTTTCTTTGTTTCAGATTACAAACGAGATTTAGTTTAAGAGATAAATAGAGAGGGAAAAAATACATGAAAAGAAGAAAAAACGGGTTTAGGTGTTCAAGTGTTTGTCCCCTAATTTTAATTTATTTGAATATTCAGGATATTTATAAATATATTTAATTATTTTTTAATTTTTTGTTAATATTTCAGGGCATTTTTTATAACGCAAATAGTAATTATTATTAGTTTAGATGTTATTTATTGAAAAGAGTAGTTTTTATTTTATTTTTTGTTTTTAAGGCCATGTGACGTTTGAGTCACATAACCGGTTTCCTACCCTACCGACACTTTTTTTATTTGTAAAGTCATTTTCACACCAATAGCCACATCGAGGTGAAAATTTGGGATAATAAATAAGAAGTGTGAAAATAAGTTTGCAAATAAAAAAAAGCGTCGGTAAGGTAGGAAACCGGTCACGTGACCACTCGTCACATGGCCTTAAATGAGATAAATTTAGGCTTAATATATTATGACATGAGTCATTACTTGTATTAGGGATACAAATATAAGTAAAGGAACTATTTTGCTTTTTGTAGGGATGAAATTAAAACTGGGTGAAGAATATATCATTTTTCCTTAATTAATTACTTACAAATATAAACTCTTAGTAGCAAGACACAGAAGTAAAATACTTCATATTAAAAAATATTGACTTTCGAAAACCATTTATTTATAAAGGAATGCTCTTTTTATACGTTGTTATTTGTTATATAAAGTAAAAAGTGTTATATCCCATAAGTTTAGAGATTCTTATTATGCTTACTACGTTACTGCTTTTCCTAAATTGTGTTTGCGAGTCAGTATACAGTAGTCCGTCTTCTCGATTAGAGCGTTAATGATTTGTTTCGATTCGATTATTACGAATGTAATATTAAAATGAAATAAATAAAAGTAGTTCCGTGATGAAAAGTATACAATTTTTGTGCTTTTCTAGTGCTTAGAAATAAAACTTAAAAAAAAAAGAATTATTTCAAAATATAGATGTACAAGTTCATTGCTTATTAGTACTTTTTTGTATTGAAAAAAGAAATATATAATGACAAAAAGTTCTTAGTTTGTTCAAAGTTTTCTAAAATGTTTACCGCTTGTTTGAAAAAATGGATAAAAAACACAAAATAAGCAGTTGATAAAAAGTTTGTTTTTGTTTTATTGGATTTTTGTTTATGTTCTTAAATTGAATTGATTAGATATTCATTTGAGATTATAATTATTTTTAACTCTGAACAGTTTTTTTTTTTAACTAATTACTAAATTTATAGTAAAATGCTTCTCTGTGTTGTATTTACTGGAGATTTTGTTTTTGGTTCTGATAAGAAAAATATATCACCGAATGCTAGGTGAGAACTTTCATTAGTTAAATCTTCAATTTTTAGTTAATATCTATATACTTTTACGATTAGTATAATTAAAACAAATAGAATTAGATATATAACAGTCACTAAAAGATATCCTGCTGTAATTATATTGTCACAGAAACTGATTTCTTTTGATTTCGTGGAACTAGCAAGTTCTTGATTGACATACTCGAATAGTGCGATTTGATGTGAAAAATTATTCAAATGGATATCTCTAGAACATGGACGTCCACAGATAGTTCCCTGACTGGCTTCTCTTTCCTTTCTCCGAGCGTTTTTCCAAACCAGTTCCTGACACGCTCGTTCGCTCTCCGCATCAGGAGATAAGGAAAGGGATTGACCTGCTCTAGAATTTCTAATTATAGTAAGTATTTGGTTTAGTGTTAAATTTTTTATTGCAGAAAGAATACTAAAAATGGTGCAATCTTAATTCGAGGAATTGTTTGAGATGGCGTAGGTATCGCAATGTCCATGATTTTTCGTCCGTTTTGTTTCAGAGTAGGATAGTGTAATACTTTACATTCGGGACGAAGTTGAAGTATTACAGAGTTTCTTAGGTTGGTTATTTTTATTTTATTGTTTGGACATTTATTCACAATTTGTTCACATTGAGGGGCTGAGTAGAGCCATCCGTAATAGGACAATAATGGAGTTAAAACGGTATAATTTTCGAAATTGCTTTGGTTTGTTACATTTATTGAAGCTATTTTCAGTGAGAAGCAAAATCACGCAGATTGGTTTTTCTAATGTGTTGTGTAATTGTGGGGAAAAATTACCAATTTTAACATGAGTTGTTTGCGAGTATGATTCAAGGAAGTTTTCTTGAACAGTAAAATAAGATTCTTGATTGTCAGAGAGTGCTAAAATTTATATATGTGGTTTGATATAAGTACTTGGCGTATAGTTTGTCTTTAAATGATGAGCAATTGGTAAGGGGTAGAATTTAAATCATTTGAACTTTTTTCAGCGATATCGGACGTTTGAATTACGAATATCAACTGGTTCTTTATAAAACGTGTTGAATTTTGGGAAGCTGAAAAATTTGTTGGAAATTTTAATGGGAAATTTCTTTTTTTGGATATTTTTGTTCTTGCAACTGGGTAAAGTAGTCTACAGAAGAATGAGAAAAATGTAAAGGATACCAGGTACAAATATTACTAAAAGTTAGCATATCAGAAAGTAGTTGACAGAGTCAATATAGAAATTTATAGATTCGTGAAGCAATAATAATCACTTTGACACATTACAGTACAAGTCCGATAACTTGTCGTCCGATAAGTGTACGCTCCCCTTAAGGGCATGTGACACGCATAAATACCTACCTTACTGGCCTCACTTTTTCAATTTTCTGAATTCTTTTCTGAATCTAAGAACTTTTTTTCTAAATAAAATATCGGGCTGAAACTCCATTCTATGAGAAAATTGCTAAAAACAATAATAAATTGTTTAAACAATTCATGAAAATATCTAATTTTCAGTATAGGGTAATATTTTATGTATTAGAAACTATTCGCATCAAAGAAACCGCAAAAAAAAATCATAATTAGCCCCAAAATCTCGCAAAACCCATTTTTTCACTCATGGGGTTTCTTTGGGACCCTATAGAACAGACTTATTTGGGTGATATTCGAAAAGTGATATTTTATTCGTATTCTATGGCTAATTGTGAAGAGACCTGTTGAGTTTCCGCTCGATTGAGATAATATTAAGGATTCTGAACAAGATTTACAAAAACCTCTTTTTTTCTTATGGGAAATGCATGTTAAACTTCTTAGGGCTTGCGGCACCCCTATAAATATCATTTTTTTCAAAGCAAAAAAAAATAGATTCATTTTTGGGTGGATTCGAAAAAATTGGGGTGGGGGGTGTCCCCATAAAAATTCGAAATAAAAATTTTTGGACCACCCTATTGAACACACATAATGAAACATATATACCATTTTTCCGAATATCTACATAACTTCAGATAATGAAGAAAGAAATAAATTCCAAACTTTTGCAAAAGATTGTTTACAACATTTACAATTGTTGATGGTTCATAAAAATTATGACTAACCGTCACTCTCACTATAATCTGAAGCATATTCATCCGAAAAGAATTTTTGTTTCAACGAAAATTACACTATTTGCGTCTTTGTTAATGTCATTTTTTTATATCAATTAAAACCGACAATAATCAAATAACTTGAATTCTGGGAGTACTCTGGCATCACTTTGAGATGATTTTCATTATATGCAAACCGTTATTAAAGATTAGATAATAATTTTGTGAAAAATCTCGATTTTCTCATACTTCGAGTAAACATATAATAAATAAACAAATGGAAATGCAACAATCTCTGACCAAGGTGCTCTTGGAAATTTAGCGCAATTAAATTTGAAACAAAAATAATTGCAGATCGGGGCAAAATTGAAGGCTGTAGACTGTTTGGAACGAAGAAAATTCGCTTCCTCCCACAGTGCGGTGTATCTGGGCATGCTATCGTGTGCACTTCAATAATTCTATTATTACAGCAAATATTAACCGATTTTCATGAATCTTTTTTTATCTTTCAGGAAATTATATGAATAAACTATTTCTTTTCATTAATTTTGAATCACGTGATGCTTTCAAATTTCAGTTTTTTGAACCAGTCTACATCTCATAACAATGAAAGGGTGATTTGGTTCGGGTAATTCGATGCGCTCCCGAGTCTCCGCTCGCGCTCCGGGGAGTCTGCCTCGTAGAATTTGACTTGGGGGTCCATTGGGCAGGGCCTGAAAATACATAATCAGCTAGTACTGAGAATCGCTGCATTTTTTCCTATTGTTCTTTTGTGTTTGTTTATAACGCAAAGTATAAACATTTTTTCAAAAAACCGAATCTAGCTGGCAAAACAGACCAATATCTAGATGAGGTATGCAAAATATCAGACAAAAATATTCAACCGTGCGGACGGAAACTGGAATCCCGTTTTATAATGCTGGTAAGGCCCCTTAAGTATAGCGTGTTCCGAGACCGGGAGTCACCTCTCCTCGAGCGCGCATAGTGTACACAACAAATACTCAAGTGTATCAGTTTGTTGTATAAAAAACTATTTTGTACTAGAACAGTTGTAATTTATTACTGGAATTGCATTTTGTGACGACTAATAGTCATAAATTAAAAATTTATAAAATAAAAAAAAACTCAATTAACCATATTGTAGAATTGTACCAATTATACATTTTTCAATTCAGGAATAATGTGTAGGACGTCAAAGTTTGAAATAACATTGTTTGCGTTCCAAATTTTATTTCATTGTTTCAAACTATTCAAACAAGTCCTTCAGTGTATTAAATTTCAATAGATTTTAAACACCAGGATTCCTCTACGCTCATTAGTTCTTAATTTCGCAATCTGCGATATATTTTTCCGAGAAACATTAGTGTCAGTTAATGAAATGTATATGTATTCATGGCAAAGATTACAAATGACATTGACCTTCCAAGTATTGTTTTCCGCAATAATGATTGGGATTACATTGCACAGCCGACTCGAATGCATCGAAAAGTTGATATTTAAACTTTTATTACAAATCAGTTTATTCTTAGCAAAATATATGTGTCACATATATTTTACTTTTAAATTTACATATTTACTTAATTTTGTTGTTATTTTAAACTTGAGTATTAAATTTCGGGTTTTAAACTTTGCGGTTTAGAAACCAAGCATATATTTTTTTCTGGTATTAATATATATAACTGAATTTCTTACGTTTTATAGATGTTGGCGAGTGCTGCTGATAGTCAATTAGGAGGAAGGGATATAGATACTATTCTCGCAGAACACTTTTGTAAAGATTTTCAAACTCGATACAAGATTGATGCTCATAATAACCCACGGGCGTATTTGCGATTACTTGCTGAGGTTGAAAAACTTAAAAAACAAATGTCAGCGAACTCTACAAATCTTCCGTTGAATATTGAATGTTTTATGGAAGAAAAAGACGTACATGGTGAAATGAAACGGGCTGACATGGAAGCAATGTGCTCTCACTTATTCAAAAGAGTCGAATCAACGCTTAAGCAATGCTTGGCTGACTCTAGTAAGTATATATAAACCACTTATTAACAATGGGTTGTCCAGTCGACTTTTGAATATGGGGTAAAATTTGCAAAGTGTCCCCGCCTAAAATTTTGTTGTCGCCTATCTTATTCCAACTCCGCCAGATTGTAGTGCTAGTGGACCTTTTTAAATTCTGCGAAGGGGGCGCACCTAGTATAACGGGTTCTCAAGATACAGGGGCCCGAATTTTCGATGATTCACCCCGACTGCTAACTTTCAATTGTACATAACTCCTGATACAGTTATCCAATTTTACTTTTAATTAAAAAGACAAATTTTCAACAACAAAAAGTAGTTGAATTTTCATCCAAAAAAGATTTCAGTTGAATTTTCAACACTAAGATATGAATTATAAGAAAAGTCTACGAAAATAGTTGAAGTTTCAACCCAAACAGACGAATTTTCAACCAAACAGTTGTATTTTTATATAAAAAATGCAATTTGTACAAGAAGAAATCAATTTTTAAATTAAAAAGACGAACTTTAAAAAAAATAGTTTAATTTCAATTCAAAGGAGATTTCAGTTGAATTTTCAACACTAAGATGTGAATTTTAAATAAAAAGTTAATTTTCTATGAAAATAGTTGAATTTTCAACAAAAAAGAATAACTTTTTAACCAAATTTTTGAATTTTTACGAACCAGTTGCATTTTTCTCCAAGAAAGATGCAATTTCTATTGAAATAGATGAATTTTTGAATTAAAAAGACAAATTTTCAACAACAAAAAGTAGTTGAATTTTCATCCAAAAAAGATTTCAGTTGAATTTTCAACAATAAGATATGAATAAAAAAAAATGTTCTCCGAAAATAGTTGAAGTTTCAACCCAAAAAGACGAATTTTTAACCAAACAGTTGTATTTTTATAAAAAAATGCAATTTGTACTAGAAGAAAAAAAAAATTAAGATGTCAATTTTAAGTAAAAAGTTAATTTTCTACGAAAATAGTTGAACTTTCAACCCAAAAAGACGAAGTTTTAACAAAACCGTTGAATTCTCAACTAAAAAGGATTACTTTTGACAAAATTGTTGAATTTTCAAACAAATAATCAAATTTATAACTAAAAAGATAATCTTCAAGAGGAAGCAAGTGCAAAAAAAAAGAAGTATGATTACATGGAAAATAAATTACTAATGATAATAATACATTAGTTAATAATCAACTAACAGAATGTTAAACCTGTAAAAATTTTAACCTAGAACCTTTTATAAGCGGAATAAAACAATTTCATATTTATTCTTCTTGACAGTTATTCAAAATTATAGAAATTTACTGACTTTTTGGTTAATTCAATGACTTTTCCCTGACCAATAAAATTCCCTGACTTAAAAAAAAATTGTTGTTGGCTAGGTTCATTTTTCACTCTTCAGGGTTTTTTTTTAACGCGTAGAGTTAAATTTATATTATTACAATACAATACAATAGAATCTAATACAATAGAATAAAATAGAATAGAATAGAATAAATAGAATAGAATACAATATAATAGAATAGAATATAATAGAATACAATAAAATAGAATAAAATAGAATAGAATAGAATATAATACAATAGAATACAATGGAATAGAATAAAATTAAATATAATAAAATAGAATACAATAGAATAAAACAGAATAAAATAGAATACAATAGAATAAAATAGAATAAAACAGAACAGAACAGAATAGAATAGAATAGAATATAATACAATACAATGTAATGCAATGCAATGCAATACCATACAAAACAATACAATAGAATAGAATACGATACAATAAATAGAACAGAATACAATAGAATAGAATAGAATACAATAGAATGGAATACAATGCAATAGAATATAATACAATAGAATAAAATAGAATAGAATATAATAGAATACAATAGAATAAAATGCAATAGAATAAAATAGAATAAAACAGAATAGAATAGAATACAATACAATACAACACAATTCAATACAAAATAATACGATACAATACAATACAATACAATGTAATGCAATACAATGCAATACAATACCATACAATACAATATAATAGAATAGAGTAGAATATAATACAATACAATACAATAGAATCGAATACAATATAATAGAATACAATAGAATAAAAAAGAATAGAATAAAATTGAATAGAATAAAATAGAATAGAATACAATGGAATACAATAGAATATAATACAATAGAATAAAATAGAATAGAATACAATAGAATAAAATAGAATAGAATAGAATGAAATAAAATAAAATCAAATAGAATAGAATAGAATACAATAGAATATAATACAATACAATACTATAGAATAGAATATGATATAATACAATACAATAGAATACAATACAAGAGAATATAATAAAATTGAATAGAATAAAATAGAATACAATACAATATAATAGAATACAATAGAATAAAATAGAATAGAATAAAATAGAATCAAATAGAAAAGAATATAATACAATACAATACAACACAACACAACAGAACACGATACAATAAAATACAATACAATACAGTACAATACAATACAATGTAATGCAATGCAATACCATACAATACCATACAATACAATACAATACAATAGAGTAGAATATAATATAACACAATACAATACAATAGAATAAAATAGAATACGATACAATCAATACAACAGAATACAATAGAATAGAATACAATACAATACAATATAATATAATAAAACGGAATAGAATAGAATAGGATAGAATTGAATAGAATAAAATAGAATAGAATACAATAGAATATAAGTAGAATAGAATAAAATAGAATCAAATAGAATAGAATAGTGTACAATACAATACAACACGACACAACACGATACAATTCAATACAAGACAATACAATACAATACTATACAATACAATATAATACAATAGAATACAATAGAATAAAATAGAAAAGAATAGAACAGAATATATTACTATAGAATAGAATGGAATAGAATAGAATAAAGTAGAATAAAATATAATAGAATACAATAGAATAGAATAAAATTGAATAGAATAAAATAGAATATAATACAATACAATGGAATACAATAGAATAAAATAGAATAGAATAAAATAGAATAAAATAGAATAAAATAGAATAAAATAGAATAAAATAGAATAGAATACAATACAATGCAACACAACAGAACACGATACAATACAATACAATACAGTACAATACAATGTAATGCAATGCAATACAATACCAGACAATACAAGTCTTTAACTAAAATCCCAGTGTTCATTTATTTAATACGCATTTAACTCGCGAAAAACATTCTGCAGTCTAGAAACTTCTGGAACCCTAGGATAAAGTGGCAGATATACTATTAGAGAACATTCTACAGTCAAAGTAGTTCATAACCGTGCTAAGTTTTTAAAATATTTTGATGACGTCATCCTGAATTCCTACCTTAACAACATTGATACAAGAGGGGTACTGAACCACTTCTACAAGAGGGCTACTATGCCAAATCTATGTATTTAGATGTGGGATACTGGACCATTAATACAGGAGGGCCACTGAGCCACTTTTACAAGAGGAAAATGAATCTCTACTTCGCCGACATCATAACCATTCCACAGCTATCAAAAAATAATATGGCGCAATTGTAAGAGCCAAATTTTTCTAAACAACTTTTCTACACGTTTCTAGAAAAAAAGTTCCAAAAAACCTTCTATATGTAGTTTGATAATAATAATAATCGGAGGATATATAATAATGCATAATTATTTAATATGTGTTTGATTTATTGGGAGAGCTTGCTCAATTAACACTACTGAAGGCAGTTGAATTGAAGTATTTATTGAAAGAACAGTGGTTTGTTCGATAATGGCTTCCAGTGAAAATTGTATGAACAATGAAAAAACATTAATATCTGAAAATGTTGAGCATATGAAAGGTAGATCAATAGCAGAGATGGTAATATGTATATGTATAGTGGGAGAATTCTGTTTTATGACTGCAAATGCATATACTGCTTTCCACGAATGAAAAAGGAGAAGGAACTCATCTAAAAAATATTTTACTCTTATTATATCACATGTAAAAAATAAAAATGATGAATATACCATAGAATAGTATGAATCCAGTCAAAGCAAAGAAGCATCAAACAAGTGCTGCAACGAGTGCTGTTATGTCAATTTGGAGGAGTTAAGTGAATATTGTAATAATGTGAATGTTGATTACATTGCAACGGAAACGAAGTTTTTCTTTTCAAACTAACATTTGTGATATCATCTTATTGGCTTAACCATAAGCGCCTAAGGTTTGAATAAAGAGGAAGCAGTTTCAAGAAAGTCTACGAAACACCTTCTTGTGATGAAGAAAAGAAAGGATAAATAATAATATGAGTGAAGAAGAAGTTGCCAATGAAAATATCATCTAACATTTTTCACATAAATTAAAAACTTATAATTTATAAAATATAAAAACTACATTTTAATAGGAAAATTAATTGCTTTAATTTTCTACAAGTAGTTTAGAAAGAAAAAACATACATAAGAGTGATAAAGTTCTTATCGCTGTATTCAAGTGTGGGAAATATAGATATATTTAATCCTAAGAACATAAAAGTGAGTAGTGAAATAAAACTCTAATTAAGGATTTTTTAAATAATAATAATCATAGTAACGAAATAATGACACAGTTTTCAATTCAGAAAAATGAAGTTTCAACTCATAACAAAAATTATAGTAAGGCATGAATAACCTATAGACTAAATTAATTTTTATATTCTAAAAAATTAAACTCATAGTAAAGTGGCAGCAACGTATGAAGCATGTGTGTAGGCTAGAAAGAGAGAGGGGGGGGGGTAGAGAGAGACTGAGTGAGTGAGTGAGAGGTATGTATTAAATAATTTTATTTCTACGAAATAATTCTGTAACATTTGCAAGATTTCAGAAGGCTTTGTGATTGAGCGACTAAAAAAAATCATAAATCTCACTGCATGCCTCTGCAAATGAATTAAACCATGTAAAAATTTTGCAAGAATCTTGAAAAATACCAACAGATTCTTAAGAAATCTTATTACATCCAGTGGATCACAGTGAGAAATTTGGAATCTTATATCGATATAGCTCAGATGCCAAATAAACTATTAGCAATTAATACTTGGTAACCTCGTAATAGTTTTTAGTAATATTGAATCAACTATTTTGGGATGAAGAACATATAATTCGAAAGCTCTTGTTAGAATTTATGAAATAAAAGCAGCTATATAAATATTATAATGGACTGTATCATTATTATTATTATTATTAGCTGGGTTGAGACCTTAACAGCCCCTGACGCTTGGGTAATCCCGTTGCGTCCTCTTGTGAGTCTAAGCGTGACCCCAAAGCTCCCTCCATAAGGAGAGGACCGCAGTCACGATGTTGGCTGATATCTCTGACTCACTGATCCAGTAACTGCCAGTGAGTGTTTGACGTTTCCCCGCAATAGCAGGGCAGTGACAAAGGATGTGAGTGAATAGCTGTCTCATAATCCATTCCGCACAGACGACAGAGGGGACTTTCCGCAAGCCCTATCTTATGTCTGTGATATCCGAGATTCCCATATCCTATAAGCATTTCTGTTAGGACTTTGATCTCTTTTCTCCCAAGCTTGAGTATTTCCCTTGCTCGGTTAAAGTTAAGCTTTGAGCCCAAGAGTGTTTTCGCCTGTCTGCAACCAGAGACCAAATCCCACTCATTATGATGTTCCTTAGTCAGCCAACTGTTAATTTCTTCAGTGACTGACCTACTGGAAATACCTACAACTGGCTAAATTCCAGTAAAATTTGCTGTTGCTGCTAGTTTGGCTAGCCTATCCGATATCTCATTGCCCTTGATACTGCTGTGTCCAGGGATCCATAGGAGAGTAACTCGGTTTTCCGTCGCTAGCATATTTAGTGCCTCAAAGCACTCCTATACTAATAGCGAGTGGTTGTTGTTCCCTTCAAGGCCAGTATAGCAGCCCTGCTGTCTGAGCAGATACGGATGTTTCTTTTGCTGTCATACTCCTTTGCCTTTTAGGCGCACTGGAGTATGGCCATAATCTCAGATTGTAGAACTGTGGCATGGGACCCCAACTCAATTGTCAAGCCCATTCCATTCCTTCTACGATATACACCGGCTCCTGCATTCTCCTCGTTCCTGGAGCCATCTGTAAACCAGTTCCTTCAGCTAGGGAATAAAAGAATCGTTTCCAATCGATTCGTTTCAAGGTCAGGGGAATAGGAGAGTTTTCACTGTAGTACTTTATTATTATCAAAATGAGATGCAAAACTTGGCTAGGCTGACCAGCGTTACAACCTGCAGCCTTTGATTACAAGAATGTTCTGTCCCTTTTACAGGTGTCGTAGCTTATAGACTATCGCCTACGCGACCTATTTCATGTGCCTATTACCAAACACTAATGTGTTTACTAATCCTAACTGGTATTAGATATATCTATTTGTACATTCCCAATACCTCCCCTCTTAGATTGTGCTTTATCGTAGAAATTTTAACGATTTTATCGTAGAAATTTTAATTTCAAGTTAATAGCTTGATACAGGTTTCCTTTTAGGAGTTTTAATTCTAATATCGGTGTCAATTATTGGTAACAGTTCCCGTATCTCGTGGTGTTGAGTTGGTACATTGTTGCCAAAACTACAATTATTGTAACAATTTCCAAACATCCTTTTCAAAAAATTTATTATAGCGCTAAATACTCCTATTTTATATAACGCTAAAAGGCTGATAATCCCAATAGAGAGATATCCGAAGTTTTTAATCCATTCTAGCGCAACTTCTTTCCAAGCTTGATTTCGTCGACCTACTTGTAATGATTGCAATTATAATTCTACGTTATCCAAAGTTATAGAATATTATATATAGGTACCTGCTGTAAAGTCCTGGAGTCTATGCCTTTTTTAGAGTTACCAAATATGTCAGTTCTCGTGTCAGTCATGTATATGTCGATATATCCGTATTCAATGGGTATACATGTTTCTTCTTGAAGTAAAAAGATGACATTCTTGCATTTTCTTTTCGAGGTTGCAGATTTGAAAAGTGTTTAAAATTTTACACTCTCTTAGTTGTTCCTTTTCTATAGGCACATAGTGATATTTCTCAGTTAGTATATATTCGTGATTTACTATATCCTTCTTCTTATGTGGGATAGGAATTACACGTTCGATGGTTAATTCGTCTTGATTTAGTAGAGGCACTTTTAATATATAGACTAAAGTGTCTTGTTTAGTAAATATGTTGATTTCACTAGAACTAATGATTCGCTGATAGTTTGTTTCAGATCCTTCGTAATGATATCGGGTGTTATGTTCCTTTTCAAATTCCATAATAGTTTCTTTAATTATTTTTGGCGTAACTAAAGTTGACTCTATAATCACATGCTTTCCTAAATTAATTGAATTTATTGCCGTATTGATATCTTCAATAAGTTCCATGATGAAAATATTAATCAATGTGATTTTGTCCTGGAGAATAATATTTCTTCTGTTTTCGTCACGGACTCGTGATAGATTTTTCATTGCTAGATTTTCAGTCACTAGTCTTGAATTTATTCCTCTAATGTCTTGAGATGAGTTATCAAGTATTAATGTCAATATTTTCGTACGATTCTAAGAACATTTGATATTTTATTATTATCTTCATAAAGATGGTCTGATTCTTTATTCATTCCTTCTAAACCTTTCTGTGAAAGAGTTCCGAAAAGCATTTTGGAGGCGTCTCCTATTATATTTAATAATTCTCTTCTAAAACGTTGTTTACCCATAATATTTTGTAGCATGATTTATTTAGTCTTTAGTCTATTTACCTGTGCAGTTGTTGGCCTCAAAATACATTCATTGCAATTTAAATCTAGAAATTCTTTGATTCTACTTATTGTGTTCATTCTTTAATGAGTACTGGCTAAATTTATTCCTATTATAATTGTCCTTTCGTTGTCATATACAACTACTGTCCCTAATTCTTCTCTATTTAAGTTTCCATTAATTACTGTTATCGTGACTTGTGCCTGGCTGAGGTTCATCATTGTCATTATAAGAATCGTCTATGTTATTAATAGGATCTTCATCTGTAACAAAGATTTTAAAATCATCTTTGTGTATTTTACTGTTATTTGATAAAGTACAGTGAGTTTGTCCTACTTCCTTGATTTCATAAGGACATAACCGTTTTTCAATTCCTTTAGTATACCTATGATTTTTCCGTAGTACTTTGTCACCTGGCTTAAAATGTTTCTCTTTTAGGGGTTTTGATTGTACTTCTTGGGCTTCCTTCATTTTGCTTCAGGCTTCCTCTAGTTTATTTTCATTTTATAATTTCTGTCTTTCCAATTTTTCATAGTATCGTTTTTCTTCTTCTTCCTCATATATTTCTCTTCCCTTTCGTCCAAACTGTAATTCGTAAGGGGTGTATCCAATATGTATGCATTGAGATGTACTCTACAGTTTTCTTGTGTGATCTTTCTCTTTTTCCATTACTTTGTGTATGATAGCTAGTTGTAAAAGTGTGCTTAATTCTTAAATCCTTTGTTAGTTGTTTCAATTCTTCCGAAGTAAATTCGGTTCCGTTGTCCGTTAATATTTCTTTAGGATTTCCATTCTGTTTCAACCATCCGTTCCACACGGCCTTTATTACATTTTTAGCTTCTTTTGTCTTAATAGTCTCGAATGAGATGTACCTTGTTTGTTAGATAGTCTTGAATTACGACGATATATTCATTTTCTTGACTAATGGTTTCAAAGGGGCTCATAAGATCAATGCTTATCTTATCGTTGGCAGCTTCTGGTATGTTTGGTTCAATGTATGACGTGTCTATCTTTCCCCATTTGTATTTTTGACAGATAATGCAACTTTCTATGAATTCTTCTACGTCTTTAGTGATATTTGGCCAATTTGTGACATTTCTAATTCGTCGTACAGTAATGTCTTTTCCATAATGACCACCTGATATTCCTTCCTGAGGTTCTCTTATAATTTCGTTTCTGTTTGTGTTTTGAGTTATTTTGATTAAATATATCATTTGGTGTGTGTATATATAATTCAAAACTAAAGGTTAACAACCACCGCAGGGTCCCACTGGGAGCAACTGTCATCTAAAAAATGACATCAAGTATATCAATCAATTTTGAATAACGAAAGTCCAGCTAGCTGATATATGTTGGTTTTCTCAAAATAAATTTAAGTATTTGATATAAATGGTGAAAATAAAAATTCATCGCTGTAATTTTAAATGAAATAAATAGAAAAAAATTAACATTCTGTTATCACTACATAGTAGCGCGCACTGTAGGGTGGCCCAAAAATGTATTGGAAAATTTTATTTTTTTATTTTTATCGGAACACCCCCCAAATTTTTTCGAATCCACCCAAAAATAGTAAATTAATTTTTTTGGTTTAAAAAAAAATCATATTCAGGGGTTCTTCAAGCCCCATGCAGTTTAACATGTATTTCCCATGAGAAGAAAAGACGTTTTTTTAAATCTTATTCAGAAACCGCAATATTATCTCAATCAAGTTGAAGCTCAAAATTTCTCTTTACAATCAGCCGTGGAATACGAATAGAATATGACTGTTCAAATATCATCCGCATAAGTCTGTCATAGGGTCCTAAAGAAACTCCATAAGTGAAAAATGAGTTTTGCGAATTCTTGGAGCTAAGTATGATTTTTTTTCGGTTTCTTGGATGCGTAGTGTTTCGAATACATAAAATATTACTTTATACTGAACACTAGACATTGACATTAATTTTTTACACAATTTAGTATTGTTTTTAGTCATTTTCTCGTAGAATGGATTTAGAAAGACGCGATTTTTTCACGAATTTTCCATTTATCGTCCCATTTTCAATTAGAGATAAGTGAAAGTTCATCAATGTTAACAATAGTGATTGTTTAAATAACGTTTTATAATTAGTCATAATATTATATTTGAATAATGCTAGTAAGATGCATTTTTTCTTTAATTTCTGGCTTTTTTTCCAATTTTCACTAAGATTGAAGTAATAATAAATTCAAGTCAACAAAATAATTGTTCAAACTATTTATCATAATTATTAATAATATTATATTTAAGTTATGCTAGAAAGATGCGTTTTATTTCAATTTCTGGCTTTTTGTCCAATTTTCATTTAGAGTGAAGTGATAATGAATTCAAGTTAACAAAATAATACTTTAAACAATTTATTATCATTGTTAATAATATTCTCTTTGCTTAATTGATGGAATGTTGCGGTTTTTTTCTGAAATTTTCAACTGCTTGTTTAGTTTTTGCTAGGCGTGACTTAATAACTAATTAGATTTAGCGAAAATAAATGTTTAAACTAATTATTATTGTTTATGACTATCTTCATCTATATCGATTGCGCCTCAAAGTTGCGGTTTTTTGGAAAATTTTACCTTCCTGTCCTTTTTTCACTTAGTGAGGTAATAATTAATTGAAGTTAACAAAAAAGTTGTTTAAATAATGGTATATTGTTTATAACTATTTTTTCTTAAATGAGTGCTAGAAAGTGACGGTTTTTTCTGAAATCATTCACTTTGCTCCGCCTAATTAATTACTCACGATTGATAAATAAACATTAGTGAAAACTGTATTTAAAATAATCTCTTACAATTCTGTGAATGTATATTCTGACATTTTAATATTCTGAAATACAACAGATATTTCAAACAAGCTTCAAATTTTCTACATGGATCATATGAATACAACTTTCCCTTGAATATGTTACGGAGAGACTTCAGTGACGTGTCAGAACTGTAGCAATTTTTATTGCTATTTTATTCTTTATTTTTGCCTCTTGTGTAAAACAGATTTCCTTCTTTAAATCATTTTTTTCAAGCATTAGGAAAAGAGAAAAAATAATTAACTTGAAACAACAATAACAGTCAAAAAATCATTTTTTTTGTGGTTGAATTATCATTTGTTCATAAATAAAAAGGTAATGCAAAGTTAAAGATTTGAGAGAAAACTAACACTTTCTAGCACTTATCTGAGAAAAGATGGTTATAAACAATATTGATTTCTCTAAACAGCTTTTCGGTTAACTTTAATTAATCATGACCTCATTATGTGGAAGAAGGACAGAAAGGTAGAAATTGCCGATAAACCGCAACTATCAGGCGGAATCGATATGAATGAAAGTAGCTATAAACAGTAATGATTTGTTTCACCATTGTTTTTGCTGAATATAATTGATTATCAAGTCACACCTGATAAACAGGAAACAGTTGAAAATTTCAGAAAAAAACAAAACATTCTACCAATTAAGCAAAGAGAATATTATCAACAATTATAATAAATTGTTTAAAGAATTATTTTGTTAACTTTAATTCATTATTACTTCACTCCAATGAAAAATGAAACAAAAAGCCAGAAATTAAAAAAAACCACATCTTTCTAGCATTATTCAAATATAATATTATCAATAAGAATGATAAATTTTTAAACAATTATTTTGTTAAATTGAATTCATTATTACTTCACTTCAAATAAAAATTGGAAAAAAAGCTAGAAATTTGAATAAACAAGCCGCATCTTTCTAGCATTATTCAAATATAATAATAATAATAATAATTATGATGAATTATCTAAACGAGTAGGTAGTGAATCACATGGTAGTGCAGTGAATCACATGGTAGTCAAGGGGTCGGTTTAATTATTAATGAAGAAGCGAAACAGCATCTCAAATATCAGGATTTTGTATCACCCAGATTGTTGTGGGATAGAATGAAGATAGGAATCAGAAGATTATTTATCATAGCGTGCTACACCTCACTTGACAGCAACCCGAGGAAAGTCAAAGACGCCTTCTGGGACACTTTAAATGATACAATTAGTACTTGCGAGCAAGGTTAAAGAATAATTTTGTTAGGAGATATGAACGGATGGGTCGGCGTCCAACATCAAGACACAGATACAGAATGGGTACTAGGTAAATTCGGGGATCCAAGGAAAAATTATAACGGGGAAAAGCTAGTTAGCTTATGCTTAGAAAAGAGCCTATTTATTACAAATACTTGGTTTCGACATAAAATGATCCACACGTACACCAGTCATCTGGTCGTACGCGTAGTCGATGTCATTCGTTGTCACTCGAGAAATGCAAAGAATAGACCGACGGCATGGCGTACTAGACGACTGGAGGTTCATGTGTCCAGATAGGTTGGGAACAAACAGTTGACATCTGTTAAGGATAAAAATTTTACAACCAATGAAACTTGTCATTTTATAATAACTGATTTTTAAATTAAAAATTCAGAACCTGTCGGTCTCAACAACTACATGCATATAAAGTTTTCCATAAAAAGATTAAAACTGTGAATTTCTACAAGTATCTAGTGAACTGTTGGAGATAGGAAAAAATGTACAACATTTCTAGATTCACAATCCAAAGAACATAATTATTGCAGATAAATAAACTTCTTATTACATACAAAAATACGATGAAGATAAATAATATTAACATTCTTTAAAATTTAAAATGGGTTAGTGATGACACTGGAAAGCCTTGGAAGCCTTTTGACTTCTCTTCTAGTCATAAATCTCTCAGCTTCTTTTCAAAACAAAAAATCTTGTCTCAAGACATCAATTTTTGTCTCCAAGTCGAAAATATTCGTCTTAAGACATCAAAAATAGTCTGGTTCCGTCTAGCGAACTAAACATACAGAATAACTTGGAATTGTCTTGAAAATAATCTTTACCGAAGACAAAATCAAGACCAAATATTTTTACTCGGACAGAGATGGTACATATACCTGTACTAATGCAATGGGATGATGATATTGAAAATAGTGGAAAAAATCTATTTTATGGCTAGAAATGCATATATTACTTTTCATCAAAGAAAAAAAGGAGAAGAACTCCTTTTTAATATTTTGCTATGTTTATATGATACGTGAAAATGAAAATGCCGATTATAATATAGAAAAGTATGAACAAAACCCAGAGGAGAAACATTAAATAAGTTCTGGTGCGAGTAATGTCTACCGATCTGGATGAATTAGGGGAATGTTATCATCAAAATTATGATCTCGATTGGGTATTATTATAAGAATGTGAATGCCGGTTATATTACAGGAGAAGTGAAATCTTCTTTTTAAACTGATATTTATAATACCATCTTAATGGTCTACACATCCGCACCCATTGTTTGAATAAAGACGAAGTATAGTAACACTGATTCACTTAAGTGAAGCAGTTTCAAGAGGGCCTACAATACACCGCTTTTGATAAAGAAGACAGGGATAAATATTGATAATAATAGCATCTGTGATGAAGAAGATGAAAATTCGTAATACTTTTCAAAGTAAGTTTCATTTGAAAATTACATCTACATAGAAGAAAAAAAAATATAAGAGAGTCATGGTGAAATTTAATGGTTAAAACAAAATAAAAACTTTTTGGTATAATAGTCACGTAGAAATATTTTTTTCTTTGTGGAATAAATTTTTTATCTGTTCCATTTTGTAGAATGTATGAAAATATTATTTGTACTGGTTTTCATTCTATTCTTTTCACAATTATTGATATACGTAGAAACTTTTTTATAGAACAACAAATTTATAAACCAATTTTTATTTTAAAATATTCTGTGAAATGTTAGAAAATGCATACAAAATATTATGATGAATAGAAAAAGTTTCATTCTTGTGGTAGAATGTCACCCTCCAAAATAATTTTTGCTCTAAACATTTTTTCGCAACATTCTGCTTAGTTTTTGTGGAGCATTCTCCGGATTTGTATTCGAAGAAGCAATTTTGTTTCTTATTTGAGGCAAAATTGATCAAACTGATTCTCCTTTGAACATTTTTTCTAAATAGAGAAATAATGTTACAAACACTCGGTATAAATTTTGACAGCCGGTGAGAAAATATTATCTTTATTAAAAAGCCTAAAACCATAGACACTGAAAAATGTTGTTTAAATAATGTTTATTCGTGATAAGCTTGTAAATTTATGACATTAGAAAATAGTATTTGAAATAATTTTTGTTGTAAATTTTGTCCACGCAGTGGAACAATAATGTCAGAGAAAATAGATTCAAATTTAGGAGTGATAGGGTAAAAATTAGCTCTTGTGGTAAGGTATTCTATTGAGAAAATCAGAGAAATTTCCTCTTGTGACAGAAGGATGTTTTTTGCGTTAAATGGAATTTGCTCTTAAATTTGAGGTTGAGAGGATTTTTTTCCTCCTAAATTTAAGGTTGAGAGGATTTTTTTCACAACAGGTATCCTTTTGCACCAAAATGTTTCCTAATGTGCCTAACTTCACCTAATCTTGCAGTCAAATATTTCTGTTTGTGTAAACTATATATTCACGCTGTTCAAAACAAAACAGGTAAGAGGGCATGCTTTTGTTTTCAGACAACTTTTCCTCTGCGTGTAATTGAAACGCCCCCCCCCAACCCAAATTGCAGTTTTCTCAATTAACTTTGATAAGTTTTCCTCGTTTCAAATCACAAAATGCAACATGCATTTTTTAACTCCACCCTAAATGGTAAAAACGTGGTGGAGCTAGCAATTAAAGAATCATTTAATACTGCTTGGAAAATTTTCCGAGGAGAATTAAATGTATGACCATGAGCAAACGCTCATGGTTCTCCAATTGCCAGCTCCACCTCTTCTTTTACCACTGGGGGGGGGGCATGGTTCATTTTGTGACTTGGAGCAAGGAAAACTGATCAAAGTTAATTAAGAAAACTGAAATTTGGGTTGGGGGGGGGGCGGGCGGGTGTTTCAATGACACTCAGAGAAAAAGTTGTCTTGAAACAAAAGCATGTCCTCTTTCCTGTTTTGTTTTGAACAGCGTGAACATATACTTTACACATACAGAAATATTTGGCTGAAAGATTAGGTGAAGTTAGGCGCATAAGGAAAATTTTTGGTGCAAAAGAATTTCTGTTGTGAGAAAAAACTTTTAACTTTAAATTTAGGAGGAAAAAAAATCCTCTCAACCTCAAATTTAAGAAGAAATTCCATTTAGCGCAAGAAACACAGTCGAAAATTCAACTTTTTTTTTTGAAAATTCGTCTTTTTGGTAGAAATGTAATCACAGCAATTGAAAACAAATTTTTTGCTTGAAAATTCAACTTTGATGAATGTTGAATTCAGTTGAATTTGTTTTAATATTGAACTCTTTTGTTGAAAATTAATTTTTTTCAAGATTCATCATTTTAGTGGAAAATTTATTTCTTTGGTTACAAATTTTTTGATTTAAGATATAAAACAACTTCAAGTAGAATGAAAAGCCAATCTACTTTTTTTAGATAGGGGATTTTGAGTTTTTTTTCTTCTTTTTCCAAAAAAACGTTTTTAGAATATTAGAATTTTTTAGTAAAATATTTATTTTTTCTTTACTCAACTCCATTTTTCATAGGGGAAAGTTTTGAATAAAGTA